>WEIU01008035.1:24394-168603 GCA_013389925.1 Aegithalos caudatus | reverse complement strand
AAGGGAAGGGAAGGGAAGGGAAGGGAAGGGAAGGGAAGGGAAGGGAAGGGAAGGGAGCTGTGTCTGTTAATGCAGGAAGAGTGAAGGGATGCCATTGGATATTTTAGGTGAATGTCCAAATCCAAACTGCAAGAAATCTTTCTTTCTGGTCCCAGTCCACAAGCATTTCCCATCCCAGGGCTGGAGTGCAATATGCCTGGGAAGCCAAAGCCCCCCCGTGCCCAGTTCAGAGGCTCAGTGCAGGGCTCTGCTGAGCTCTCAGGGTGATGGGTTAGTTATTAGTCACACCATACAGAGCTGCTGTCACCCTTCACTTTGCATGCCTGAGATGGGATTAACATCTGGCAAGTGCCACAACTGGACTGTCTGGTCAGCCCCAGCTCCTCACCCTGTTCCTCAGCTCGTGGCTGAGTCCTCGTGCACTTGAGCTGGGGGAATGAAAATAAACAGACTCACAGCCCTGCTGCCAGTCAGGCAGAGGGGATGGCTTCAAGCCTTCATTTGGTTTGGTTACAGCAGCAACAAAGTTATAACAGGAACTGATATTTTTATTCTTTTCATTTGCATTGGAAATGTCACTCTGGGGACTTCACTATTATTGTTACTGCAAATGTGTGCCTTGATTTTTCCAGTCTTGACCGTGCTGCACTCATGGATACTGGGACTGATCTCGTGCCCTGCAGAGACCAGCCATCCAAATTTCACTGCCAGGCAGAAAATAATTGCAATAGAAGGCAACCAGAAATGGGGTGGGAGAGAAGCATACACTCTTCACCTGAGGAACGTGTTACAGATCTGCTTCTGCACTCGAGTCCACTTTGGCAAACTGATAAAATCAGCTTGGCAACAATAAAGTTCCTCCTGACTGTTGTGATTTATTTGTGATTAATCCCTACACAGCCCAGAGCAGAAGTTTCTACTTTAAAGATATTATTGTTGCTAGTAATTTTGGAGTAACACCCATGGGAGGGCTGCCATGGCTGGGACCCTCTTTCTTTGGGTGCTCTAAACACAGGAGCTGTATTGCAGCTGTACTCCAGAGGAGCTGAATAAGAAGATAAATACTGTTTTTTACTGGGAGACCTCACCAGCCCCCCTGCACCCAAACCCCTTTTTGCAGCAGCTCATGTGAGCAATGCGTGTGGCCAGAGTAGGTGCAGTTGTTACACATGAAAGGAGCCTGGGTCCTGGAAATGAACCCTTGGATTTTTTCCCAGCGCAATGTGCTTGTAGGGGAATAACAAACAGAAGATCACAGGGGGCTTTACCAGGTCATGCACCATCTGGTCTCTCATTCTTGGCTCCAGCAAGGCTGAAGGGCTTGTCTCAGCCCACCATCACTCCTGGAAATGGTTAGCATATGTGAGGGCTCCTGGCAGTCCCCGGTGCTGGCCAGGGAGAGCAGGGCTTTGAGAGGAAACTGAGGTGAGCTGGCTTCCTCTGACCCTCCTGGTTACACCAGAAATGTTTGGGTGCTCAGATCTATGCTCAGCTCACCAAGCTGAGCTGGAGTCTCAGGTGATGCTCTGATTTGAGGTTCTTGTGTTGGGGAGGCAGCAAGAAGACAAGAACCTGTTGTACCCTGTGCTCGTGACCCCCAGACCTCTCTCTGTTCTTCTTGCCCAGGCCATGCCAAGTGGTGGCTCTGCATCCAGCTGGTGATGGCTGGTGCCATGTGTGTCACCCTGCCTGTCCTCTCCTGGGCAAAGCTGCTTGGCTCCCTCAGGTTTGGTGTGGCTGGAAGTGTCTCAGCTGTGCTGTGATGAGCAGCAGAGACCCACTGCAGGAAGGGGCTGGGATCTGCAGTGGTGCTTTTAGTTCAGATGTTCACATTCTTTTCTCCTAGAAAACACTCCAGCTCTTCCTCCTCAGNTACCAAAAAAAGAAAAAAAAAAAAAAAGGCTGCTGGAAAGGATCTGGAACATGCTGCTGACTGCACCCGCCTCTCGGGGCACATATCAATCTTCCCACAATGTTCCCATGGAGATGACCCAATCTTCCTTCTCTTCCAAAGCTCTTGAACCTGCTGCACAGGCAGGGAAAGTCTGTTAAAACCAAATCTCTGAACATCCAGCTTGCAAAAGTTCTTTTGGGAAGGGAGATGTAGGGGCTCCAGCCGCGGCAGGGCCAGCCTTTGCTCCACCCTGGGGAGGAAAGCAGTGCCCAGCAGGGAGCTCAGCCCCTGGGAGGGAAGGGAAAGATCAAAGGAGGGGGAACACCCGTCTGATGCCTGAGGTGACCCAGGGAAGTCACAGGGTGACCCACACCCATGTTTACCCCAGCATGATGTTGCTGCCTGCCCAGCTGCTTCCCTGCAGGCTCTGGAGTGAAAGGAAATGATCCTGGAGGGCTTGCTACTCCAGCCTTGGGAGAAAACATCATGCAAAAGTCATGGCTACATCACTAGTGACCAGCTCTGCTCATGGCTAGCATAGGTCATGTGCTAGCTCATAATGACAAAACCTGAGAGGAATGACAGAAAATATAGCTGTTGGACCTTTACTGAATGAATTCCTCACTTTTTCAAGTCACCTTGGAAATTTTGGGGAAGAAAAAAGGCTTGGAATACACTAGCAGAGGTTCCCAATGATCACAATGTGCAGCTGGAATTGCAGTAAAAGAGGACCCTCTTTTTTAAACACGACCAACAGCCCTGTTGCTTCCCAGTTTCTGATGGGTGAACCCTGTCACTGATAGAAGTTTTAGGGGGAATCCCACAACCCACAGAAGCTGCAGCTCTTACACAACCCATGGTCCCTGAGATTCTCTACAGAAATTCCTGGATGAGCCAGGTCAGATCTGAGCAATTCACAGTGACCAATTTAATGATCATATCCTGCACCAAGGCAGAAGCTGTCAGTGTCAATCTGATAATCCCATGGAGATAATACAGCCACGGACACCAAAATGAACTCTGGAGCACTTTCAGGTACAGCTGGGTGAGGGGCTGGGCAGGGAGCAGAGGAGAGTGTAGACACCATGGCAAGGGTTCTTTGGGTCTGTCTGAGAGATCTGACATCTCCAAGGGTCGGATCTGCCATGGCATTCCCATGGGAGCCTCTTCCCACACATTTTGTGCACCATGCCCCCTGCTTTGATCTTTGCCTCCTCCCCTAAATCTGCCAGCTGGTGACTCTGCCATAACCCCCCTGCACAGGCTGAAACTTTTCTGGGCTAAAAAATAAAGAAAAAAGTGCAAAAATGCCCTCTCTATCACCCCAGACCCCTGACAACAGCATCATTCTCCTTAAGTGTGTGCTAAATATGCTATATAAAAATAAAATGCATCTTTTCTGATGACACAGAATCCTAGTCTTAAAATGTAATTTATGAAGGAGGCAGAAATCACCAATAGCCAGAATTGCTTCTGCTAACTCATGAGAAAAAGGCTTTGTTCTGAAATCTTGCCTATGGTGTTATTGGCAGTGATTATTCTTACAAAAACCTCACCAAGTTTACCCAAAGTCCCTTGGAGTCACTGTCTCACAGAGGGCACTGCCAGCTTCCCCACAATGTTTGGTAAATTGGGGTTTGGGCCACAAGTGGACTGAGTTGGGCTGTTTCCCCTTTTCTCCACCAAAGATTGCACAGGACTCCAGGTTTACTCCACCTGCAGTTCAGGTGTTGGGGTCAAAATTCAGCATGGACACAGGCTCATTGAGCAGGATTTTTCCACATGCTTCTCCCCCCACCCCAGCAAAGACCTGAGTGCTGAATGTTAAAGAGGGTGAGATTTAGCTTTAAAAATAATGAATTTTCATCACATAAGAGAACTTTGCAGAGTTTAACGAATCAGATGCTGAAATCTGATAGGAGGGGCTCTGAACGTGTAAGAGTGGTTTTTTCCTTTGAAAACCACCACCCTGCTGTTCCAGCATTAACCAAATCCCCCGCCCTCTGTCGGCATGAGCCCCATCATTACACGTGTGTTTGTCCAAACTGGGATGTACCGGATGGGTGGCATTACACGGTGGTTACAGCACAGGCTGTCACCCCGCGTGCCAGGACACTCCCGTGTCACAGGCACTGCCACACGGCAGGTTCCACCTTCCCTGGGCCACGCTGGAAACCAGCAGCAGGGAGATCCAGCCTGAGAACGAGAGGGAACCATGGGGCTCTGCACCTGCTGGTCTCTGTGCCGGCCCAGGAAGGACACGGGAGAAATCCCAGGGCGGATGGAGAGAGCCCCGGCAGCGCTGGCTTGTGGGGAAAGCGGGAGTGAGAGCTCCGAGCACCATCGTGTGGCACGGACTGTGCTGGCATGTGCTCCACACAGCACTGCTGAGCATCCCGCTGCTGAGCATCACACACTGCACATCCCACACTGCACATCCCACACTGCTGCACATCCCACACTTCTGCACATCCCACACTTCTGCACATCACAGACTGCTGAGCATCCCACACTGCACATCCCACACTGCACATTGCACACTGCTGCACATCACAGACTGCTGCACATCACAGACTGCTGAGCATCCCACACTGCACATCCCACACTGCACATTGCACACTGCTGCACATCCCACACTGCACATCACACACTGCACATCCCACACTGCTGCACATCTGTCACTGCTGCACATCCATCACTGCACATCCCACACTGCACATCCCACACTGCTGCACATCTGTCACTGCTGCACATCATGTACTGCTGCAGTTCCTACTGCTGCACATCCCACACTGCTGCACATCACAGACTGCTGCACATCCATCACTGCACATCCCACATTGCTGAACATCCTACACTGCTGCACATCTGTCACTACTGAACACCATGCACTGCTGTAATTCCCACTACTGCACATCCCACGCTACTGCACATCCCACACTGCTGCACATCTGTCACTGCTGCACATCTGTCACTGCTGCAGTTCCTACTGCTGCACATCCCACACTGCTGCACATCCCACACTGCTGCACATCTGTCACTACTGAACACCATGCACTGCTGTAATTCCCACTACTGCACATACCACGCTACTGCACATCCCACACTGCACATCTGTCAGTGCTGCACATCCCACACTGCACCTCACACACTGCTGTAGGTTCCACTGCTGATGCACTGCACACACAGAGCTGCTGTATGGGCTGCAGGCTGCCACACAGGCTGAACTGTGCCCTGCTGTGGGGGCTGCAATAACCAGCAGCAGGGATTTTTGATACCTTATCACCCACACACATCCATTTGTCCACACAGCAGTGCCAGGCACCAAGGACTTAACCATGAGAATCACTGTACAAGAGTCAAACAGATCCACACTCATGAAAAGGCCACTTCTTTGGCTTCTCCTGGGCATGGCTGCTCTGGGCCAGCCTGGCAGCCCCCTGTGTGCCACTACCACTGCTGGCTCATGTGCCCGGTCATTTCCATCACCATAAATCAGGCCTGAGCAAAATGCTCTGGCGAGTTTTACACAAAAAGGAACTAAAGCCTTTTTAAACCTCTGCAAGGTGGAATTGCCCCCACATTATGGCCTCTGTCTCCTTTCCTGGGGTGCTTTGAGCACCCTCTCTCTGCAGCCTCACTGCCTTGTGCTCCAGCTCAGGCAATTCCTTCATTTTTAAGCAAAAAAATTCATTCCAATATTGCCCTTCATTGGGATTTGACTAGATGCAGGTGATACACCAAGAATATCTTACAGTGCACAGTTCTGGAGTCAAATCTTGCTGCACAAAGAAAATTCTCTCTCCTTACTAGAATGTTAACAGAGAAAAGAGAAAGGAGGTTTTGGTTTGTTACTTGATGCTAGAGAAGAGCCCCAAATTGACAGTGAACCTGGGCACAACAGCCCCTCCTGATCCTGAGCTCTGGGATGTGTCAGAGACCACAGAACATCCCAGACCCCTCCGTGCACCTGAGGGTGTGCACAGAACTGTCTCTGCCTCAGTTTCCCCACAGGACAGCAGTCTCGGGCTGTCCTGCAGCTGCCCATGCCTTGGTACCCAGTGGAGAACCCAAGGGTGAGGCTCAGTGCAGAGAAACTTTTTCCTCTGGAATGGAGATTTACGGCTCAGCTCGGGGATGCTGCGGGGAGAGCGGGATGCGGCTGGAGCCTCCCAGAAGATGGCACTCGTGGTCTGCAGATCGAGCCGCGCTCTCCGAAGATGGCTACGGCAGGGGAGCCCATAAATAGCCCTGGACAGGCTGTCAGGAGGCCTGATTTAAGCACCAGAAATAGTGAAACTGTGGAGGTTCCTCAAAAATTAATTTTTCTAAAATGGGAGAAAGATGAAGCCAAGCCATTTTTTACCTGCTTCCCTCGCAGCCCTCTTCCCCATGAGAAAATCAAATTTAACTCCTTTGCAGCTGCCCCAGCAGCATCCAGGTGGCCTCTGGTGGGGCTGGATCCCACCTGTCCTGTCACACTGCATGTGGTGGCTGTCACACTGCTGTCACACCTTTCTCCTCCCCACTGCTGTCCACAGGGCAGAGCTGGATGATGCTGCAGTCGTGGGATGGGGCAGGCAGCAAAGTTCCTGCCCCTTGGCATCATTTACATGAGATATTAGGAAAAAATTCTACACTACAAGGGTGGTCAACATTGGAACAGGCTGTCCAGAGAAGTGGTGGAATTGCTGTCCCTGGAAATGTCCCATAAGGGTGTGGATGTGATGCCTGAGGACAGGGGTTACTGATGGGCTCGGCAGTGCTGGGTTAATGCCTCCGCTTGAGGACTTTAGAGGTCTTTTCCAACCTTAATGATTTAGTGATCAGAGCAGGGCTAATTTAGGAAGGAAGAGGTGATTACCACCCCCCTCCCTCTCAATTTTAGATCTGCATGTCCTTAGTCTCATTTACACATCAGCTCTAGAGACACACTTTAGCTTTAAGTTTAAGCATAAATACTGGGCTGCTGTTATTGCTCACACTGACAGCTTGGGCATGGATTTACTGAGAAGTCTGCTGGGTGATCTCCCTCATCACACACATCAGCAAGCACCCACCCCAAAACTCCCAGGACTTCTTTAGCTTCTGCTGTGTTACATTAACATTTCTCCTCCTGGGATCTCCCTTGAGTCCTACAGAGCCACGTCCCTCAGTGGGAGTGGATGAGCTTGGCTCTGAACAGTTGTGTCCTGGCAAGGGAACATGTCCCTGAGGACCAGGAGTGCCTGCAAACAGGCAAAGGTGGCTCATCCTAAACCCTGCAAGCCCTGGCTGGGCAGGGGAGGCTGGCAGCCACAAGGACAGATGACTGCAGCCTGGTTGCAAGGCAGCTCCGTGGCCAAAAGGCACAACAAGCATTGCATTGTATTTCCCTCTGCTCCAGGCCTCGAGGAGGGTGATGGGTTCGAGGAACCAAGCCCCTCCCAGGGCACAGAGGTGCTCCAGCCACTGGGACAGGCTGTGACAATGCATGAGCTGAGGTGCAGGCTTGTGGGGGTGCCTGGAGCCCCTGGTGTAGGAGGGATGATGTGGATTAAACACCAAGAGGGGAAGAGCTGTGCCAGGGATCAGAGCAGAAAAAATTAACCTCTCCATCTGAAAAAAACAGATATAAAATGGCAAAAAATGGTCATTGTGAGCTCACAGCTCTGATGGAGAGATGGGAGGGAGGTACCCAGCTCTGCCTGCAGGAGCATCCTCTCCTCCAGCTCTGGGACAGACAGCCAGGAAAGGAACAGGAGAACAAACAAAACTCTCCTCCCTGAGCCCAAACCCACTCAGTATAAATTATGCCCTAATTATTGAGCACTGTCTGCCCCCTATAAATTACAGATCTGTCACCGTGTGCTGTTCCCCCAGGAAGTGCTGGGTAATTTTTGCAGCTGCAAACCTGCCTGGGCCCATCAGCCCTGCAAAAGAATTCTCAAAAAGGGATTTTTTTGTTTTGCAGATTTCCCTGCTGGTCTTTTAAACAAATATAAATTGTGTCATAATTCAACATTTATTTGCTGCTGACTTGAGTGTTCCCTCTTGGTTATGGATCCTGTTGTTAATGTACCAATCACACCTACATCCCCTCAATTCTCTCCACTCCTGTAATCTGGGATGGGGTTATTGTTGGGCTTCCTGTACTCCAGGATGGTGCTCAGCCACTGCTGCTCTGTGCCAGAAGTGTAAGTTGTAGTCAAAAAGCAGAGACACATTACTGGGGTGGAAAAAGAGAGAGCTGAGATTTTACAGACCATGCCCACACTGAGAATGAGATACTCTCCCAAAGAACATTTGTGCTCCACCTAATGTTTTCAGAGTACTAGAGCAAAGAGTTCTGTACAAGTCAGCAAAGTCAATAACAGGGCTGGGAGCAAAGTACCAGCATGATGGGAAAATAGCCATTATATACTGCATTTACTTGGGGTTCTTAATTACAGACATCAATCAATAAAAAAATAAAATTCATATGATCTATAGCCATGTAAAACTAAGATACAAGGGAGTCCAGACCCAGAATATCCACTATAGACTTAGGCCAGTGATGGATAAAGGAGATCAAAAAAGCTTCTTTAAGGTGATAGTACATTATGTTTGCTAAGATAAATCATATTTTTAGCAAAAGATCATGAGAAAGAATGGGCTCTAAATGCATTTGTGGGCAGACATCAAGGTGAAGAAGTTGGGGATGCTTTTGGCCCAAGCTCAGAAGGTTGGAAAATGGATTGAATATATTTGAGTTTACTGCACAGTGACAGGGTGAGGGACACCCCTGCACCCACAGCCACCCTGGCTTTGCTCAAGTTATCCTCTGCTGCCCTCAACCTCCCTGTTGAGGGATGCAACTGGCACCTCAGCCCATCCTCAGATACTAAAGGAAAAAGCTGGGACTGCCTCTGCCTGAGTTGAGGCTGAGTAGAGCTGCAGTCTGCCAGAGCAGACTTGATGCCCCAGCACCTGCACCCCAGCAGGAGAATAAGGATGTGCAAGGGTAAAGAGGGAAAATAAGGATTCCTGCTGCACTCTTGTGATCCAGCACAGGAATCATCAGGCCCAGTCATGGGGCTTTAGAGAATCTCTGCCTTTTTTGTAGTTGCTTTCTGAGCAGAAAGGAATCTTAGAAGTTTAAGACTGGGTTTGAAGAGTACTTCCCAGCTGATTTTAGGAAGAGAAAAAGGAAAAGAAGAAATGACATTGGAGCTGAGCAGCCCTGGGGTGTCCTGCACTGCTCTTTAATGCAAGTGTGAAAATGCCAGTGGGTTCTGTAGGATTTCTTAGGGAAAGACCCCCAAATCCACAGCCAGTGCAGTCACTGCAGAGCTGCTTGGGCAGTGCCATCACCTCAGTGACACTTTCACAGCATCACTTTTCTGTAGGGAGGGGATTGTACACGACTCCTCAGCTGTACAGCCTGGCAAGGCAGCCCTGAGCTGTCTGATGTGTCATTTGAGACTCTGCTTTCTCCTTGAGATTACACAATTACTGGCTGTAATTGTTTAATAGAGTCACATCATCGTCCTCTTGTGAGAGGCAAGGGAACTGACCACATCTCTTTGTCAAGGCAGAAATCCTAAGAGTCTAGATTAGCCAATTACCATAACCTACAAGTGTTGTGAAAGGTACTTTTGATGGATGAAACTGATTTAGGGGCCTGATACCTTGTCAATTCAAAGCAAACAAACAAACAATTTCCCTTGTATGATGGCTAGAGAAGTTCTGGTTTTTGTCAGCTCCCCACCTCAGTTTTAAAGTCACAGTGGAGCCTTTTCTTCTTGTCTTTGCAGTTGCTTCTTACTCTGCAGAGCTCAATCTTGAACACCACACTGCTGCCCAGCCTCAGGGTGCTGTGAGCTCTGGGTGCCTGTGGAACAAATAGCCAGTCTGGGAGTGCTTCTCCTGATCTGGATTACATGGCTGAGACATTTGTGGGATGTGCAGGGCTGAAAACATGAGAAATGGATTTGTTTCCTCGATGTACAATTTCAGGACCATTCCTGACAAACGAAGCCATCTGCTTACCTTAATCAAGGCATCTTGTTATGGGCTGGTCCTAGGAGTGAGTATTAAACATACTGTTCTGTGGCATTATTTATGACTTGCACTGACACGGCATCACTCTGTTATCCATACTTATAGAAAAAGACCCACTGTAAGTATAATTAGTTAATAAATCACCATGAGTGATAAACAGAATGATGGATGCAGGTTTCAGTTGATCACTTTTTTATTAAGGAGAGATAAATCAGCATCATATTGTTGCTGTAAACCTTTCAAATTGGTCAAAAATCTTGCAATGCTGAAATGCAGCAGGGAGGTGATTAACGTGTCAATTGTGCAGCAACAAATTGCACCTGATAATTGATATCAATCAATCCTTTTAATTTCTCTCCAATGTAATGGGTGTTATACATCATCCTGCTCTCCTGCCTCCTCACCATGGCTTTTGCAACCTTCCCTCCTCACCCAGGCACCTCTCCAGGCATCTGCTCCAGCCTCAGCCCATCTCCTGTGCCTGGATGCTGCAGCTCCTGCAAAGCCTTTCAGCCTCCAACTAACCCTGCATTGTTCTTGGTCTTGTGAACTCTGACCCCACCTGAAATAAGAAAAGGCCAACACAGCCCCCACACAACCTTCTTTTTTTTTTTTTTTTTTTTTAATTTTTATTTTTGCTAATAACATCACTCTGTCAGAGCTACAAGCCTCACTAATAAAGATTGGGTAAAACTTCAAAAGGCAGAAGCTGTGGAGAAGTGATAGTAACAGATTGAGTCCTGCCACCCATCTAGGTGTTCACCCCAGGCTGAATCAAAGTCTAGCATCTTTGACCTGTTTTGTGTAATATGATGAGAAACTGGCAATGAGTGGGCAACATCCCTTCCTCCCAAGGAACAGACAGCTCAGGCATGGGGGGGAAGCACTGCAGCTCTCAGAGGACAGGGCTGAACCAGAGATGCAGTGAAACCTTTGGCTTTGCACAGGCTTTTTGTTCCCTTGGTGATTAGCCACTGCTTTAAAAAGTAAATTGTTATTTTCTTAAGGCAGGGCTCACAGCTTTTTTTGGTGTCTTCAATATACCAAAGGAGAAAACCCAGATTTTAACCCCTTTTTCTGCACATAATGGCCAGGGAGGATTATCTAGAGACTGAGAGCTGTCTGCAGTGATTGCATCCCTGGCATCAGGGAAAAGCTTTCTCCTGCATAATTTACTGTAGGATTTGGCCACACCAATGTCTCCTGTTGCTCTTACAATGTAAGGGGGGACCAGGAGGTGGCCCAGAGACCTTCCCTGAGTGCCTGGGCTCAGACACCACAGGGACAGGGCTTGCACCAAGGATGCTGCTCTAACCCACAGTGGTTTGATGCCCTTTACCAATCAGTGCAAAATTCTGCCTGCAGCTCAATGCAGAGGTGGTTAAAAATTGCTTAGGAATTACTTTCAGCTACAGCTTTGCCAGACTAAAACAGGGAAGCTTACTTGGAGCAGGCTGAGAGCTTGGCCTGCACTGCAGGTTCCAAGGAGTGAGATGTGCAGCAGACAGGAGCTGTGTGCTTTGCCAGCTGGAGAGAGCTCTGTGAGGACCCAGCTATTTTTAGCCAACACTGAAATATGTGCCTTTCTGCCCTGCTCCCAAGGGACTCTCCTACTTCCTCCATAACACCACACCACCTTTTATAGCCCATGTGCTTGCATGGCAGAGTCCAGCTAATAGGCAGGATATTATTGGATATTATTGGAAGCAATCATTTTTCTCTTTGCAATGAGTCCATACATTCACAGCTCATTCCTGGTGGTCAAAACCTTTGATGCCACATGTACAGTTCCACTGGAATTACTAGGCACATTAATGCCCTGGATTTCACTTGTCCACTGAACAAAACCCAAAGGTGAGCAGCTCTTACAATGGAGTTGGTGTGGAGTGGATCTTCAGGGCTGTAGTCACCCCATCAGGTCCCCAGCTGGTGGGTATGCACATGGCTCCATGGGAGTGATGGAGCTTCCACAGGTGGAGGAGAGGGGTGGCATCTCCCACTCCCACAAAAACCTCTTTTCCTGCCTGGCTCTGGCTCTCCCTGCCTTTTTCTGTTCCATCCTGGTTTCCCCTCTGTGTACATCGTATCTGTCAGGTCTCATATCCCCATGACATAGCATCCTCTCATATTACACTTGCCATAATACAGGGAAGATGAATATTGCCCCATAAATGCCTCTTAAGTTAATGTGAAACTACATCCCGCTACATCATGTATTCAACAAGCCATCATTTTCCTCATAAATTTTGAGGAGCATTTTACCTTCTTGAAACGATTGGCTTGTGTGTCCAGCCGGGAAATAATCCCAGCCCGTGGCCAGGGCTGGCTGCAGGGCTGTAAATCATCCCAGGGCTGAGCAGCCACCCTGCCCTCCCCTCCCCAGCCCCCCAGTGCTGCTGACTGGCTTTATGGCACCAGCTCAGCACGAGTGACCCTGCCCTACTGCCAGCCCTTAAATCAGCACTAGACTGGTGTCACTCCATGTGGAGAAGAGCCTCACTTCTTCCTTGGGATGGAAAGAGAAGATTTCTGCTGCTGCAGCATTGATCCCTAACAGCAATCAGCACTCAGGCACGCACTAAATACTAACAGCCAATCACCTTTTATTTTACTGAGTTGTTTCTGACATTTCCCTTTCTGCAGTGGTGAGTACACAGCACTGGAACCCCTCAATTTCTGAATGCTCACCAGATTTTCCGTTTTTTTCCTGGACTCATGGAGCCCAGAGACCTTCCTGCACCCAAGCTGCAAACAGTGCTACCCCTTTTCAGTGGGCCCAAAAGGAAGGAATCTTACCTGGGATGCTCAGGTTGAAGGAGATATGAATTTACTCACAGAACAGGGACCACTGACATTTTAACTGCTCTGTGCAGGAAGCACCACAAACTGTAGAGATACCCTACCAAAGGAATGGACCTGTCTTATTAAAATTGAACAGGTGATCTGCTCACTCTGGTGCTGCTCAGGACTGAATAGAGACCAGGGAAGCAAAAGCAGCCAACCCCCCTCCCAACTCACAGCAGACCCTTTTTTTTTCTGGTAGCCACTGTGACCTTTAAACCACAATTGTGGGCTGAATGCTGCAGCAAATGAGTTTCCAGGCCTCCCTTGGCAGCCATTCCCCTTGACAAAATCCATCATGCACTTTGGCCTGAACAGCTAGTTCCAGCATTTGGTTTTGGGGAGGCTTGTCAGGAATGACACTGGATAATGCACACTGTATATGCCTGGAGTACACTTAGATACATCTCGGTGTTAAATCCCTTATTTTTCCATGCACAGCTTTTGCTGCCAGAGGCAGTCAAGATAAAGCCAAGTGATAGCAGTTTAAATGCTGCTTTCATCACATTTTTTTCCCACTTGACAAAAGATTCCCCTCTCCACAAGCAGGGTCAGACTCTCCCTGGTCAGGCAGCACCTCCCAGTGAAGCCCACCCTGCCCTGGCCAGTGTGCTCATGCCATGTTTTCCCTGGACAGCTGCACTGCCTGGAGCCTTCCTTGGAAAAGGAAATGAATTTCCTCCTGGCTGCCACTTCTGTGCAGAACTGCCTTTTGGGAAGCTTCAATAACACCAATTCCCTGCTGCATTCGAGTACCCCTGAACGAATGACCCTGCTAGTGGTGCAGTTTTTCCCTGCACCCGCCTCCCCCCGGCTCCCTCTCCCCCAACTTTGATTTGATCAGGCCAAATCTGAAATGATGTGTGAAAGTAATGATATTTTGTAATTAAATCTCTGGTGATGGCGCCTCTAATTTGTGGTACATGCATTGTTCATAAGGAAAAAGGCATCAATTCATTTTCTGACTGGCTACTCCAGGGACTCGTAATTAGACCCAGTTCATCTCTTGCTGCCTTGCATATTAAAGAGCTACTGAAACGCAAAGGGAATTTGGGAAAGGGCTTTTATTTAAAAAAAAAAAAAAATCCCCTTCTAATAATGTTAGCTCAATTAGAAACACCCAGCAATAAAAAAAAATAAAAAAAAAAAGAAAAGAAGGGGGAAAAAAATAGAAAGTTCTGGATCATCCAGAAAATAGAGGTAAAATTTGGAACAAGTGGACCAGGGTAGGGCCTTCACTGACCTGCTGCAAAGACCAGGGACCAGCTTTACCTATTCCCTGAGAATCTGTGATCTTCTCAACATTGTTTGTCAAAGAAAAATATGTGGCAATAAATGTCACAGAATCCTGTTTTCAGAGGCTACTCTTCTGCTCTGCCTCTGGAATAAAAGGGAGAAAACTTTGATTTTCTACAATTTGAAGAGAAACATCAAGGAAACACATGAAACAACATTGTGGAAAGGGAAGCAAGGCAGCAGAGAAAAAGGTTATTTTGTGGGGTCAATGCTATAACTGTGTATTTACATACCACATTATTGTACATTCACAAAATTTGCTGGGAATATTTTAAATAAGTCTCAGATGGAAAACGCTTGGTTCTGTCACAGTTACCAAATAACATAATGAAAGCAAATTCAGTAGGTATTGGCTGTAATGAGCAACAGCCCCCAAAGATTCCCTGAGCTTCCCACTTGCAGCAGCATGAGAAACTACATTCCCATCCCACAAGGATTTTAAGAGAACAAATTCCCTCCCTCATCTAGTACAAAGTTGAAGTCTCAAAAGCACTTATGTCCTGGTTACCCAGCAAAAAAAAAAGTCACTGGGGTCAGAAGAGTTTGGGTTTGACCTTTTTTACTCTTTAAATGAATCAATTCTGTCCGTGTTTGCTTCCCAATGAGAAGTTATTTCAATATGAGAGTCAAACACAAAGATGCTGAAACCAAACACTGATGTTTTCAAAACTTTTTCCTGCCTTTGCATTCACTCCTCAATAAAAAAAAAAAAAAAATCCTGACAAAGATGCACATCTGGGGAATCTGTGTTTCCTGACAAAGCAGCAGAGATCCCTTCCCAGTGCTCTGGGCCCTGGAGCACTGCTGGCAGGTTCCTGCCCACTGTGGATGATGGCTGCTCTGGCAGCACCAGCTGCAGCAGGTCCCTTCTGCTGGTGGCCATTCAATCCATGCAAATGAGGCATCATAACAACTATTGTAACAGCTATTTCAGTCCCCAAACCTCCTTGTCACCCCAACAGCCACCCTTGGGTGCTGCTGGTGCACCCAGACACAGGTTATTCATCAGAGCAGCCCTCCCAGCCCAGCACAGGGGATTAAAAACAGCTCCAGCTCAATGTGGGGATTTGTGCTCATCCTAAGAGTTTCACAGGAGGCACATTTATTGTTCCAACACCAACAAATCCTTGGGTGGAGGGGTGGGAAGGGGCAGCTGCAGAAGAAGCTAAGGGGGGTTTCACTGCACACCCAGCTCTGAAATGTTCCCTGCCAAAACAAGCCCAGGGAAAGGAGCTGGTGATGAGGAAGCAGATGAGGGACCTGCAGGAGTTAGGATCATCTCCCAAGAGCAGCCAGGCTGCCACACACACAGCACAGACACCACCAGGAACTCTGATTCTGGATATTTATTATGGGACCTTTCAGGGTGCAGTTAAAATGCTGCACTTTCTGCTCATGGAAAAAGTGACAGAAAAGCAGTGAGCAGGTTTCACCTGGGAATGCTCCCTGACCCATCAGTTAACTGGGTGCTGCAGAGATGAGCAAATAACGAAATCCACACACTTCTAAAGACAGCTATTTTCAGTTAATTCCTCTGCTTTTATGGGGAGTCCCAGCACCTGGCAGAACCTCCCAGCCCTGGGCCATGCTGAGTTCAGCTCCTCTGGCTGGGCAATCCTGCTTTTTTCCAAGGGAGGCTGCAAAGACCCTTCATGGCAGGGTAAAGCAGCCCCAGGGGGGGAATCCTCCTCCCCTGCCCACCCCAGCCCCACTCCCATCTCCAGCCAGGGCCACTCAGGGTTCACTCTGTGCCAGGCCATGGCTATAATTTTGAACAGGAAAAAGTATCAACATCTCAAAACAGTTTAATTATTCTAAGAATGCTTAGCTATTAGCAAAGACAAGAGAGCTCAGGGCTATTTTTCAGCATTAATTTTCCATTTGAAATGAATTCCTTTTGGTTACACTTTTTAAATGTTTCTTTTAATTAGACGCAATTACTTCAGAAGAATTGCTTTTATTTCTAAGCCTGAGATCTCAATGATAAAGCTGTTAACTGGCTGAGCTGAATGCTGTGTATGGCTCATTTAGCTGGTACACTAAAGTATATTGAACTAGGAAATTATACAGTGAATCAGCTATTAATTCATTTTATGATCCTTTCACTCTAACATCCTGAATGAGATCTTTGGGGGAAATTTAGTCACAATACATATAATTGTTCAACTATATATATGCCACTGGTTTACTGCTCTGAGGTTACAGGCACTGCAGAGATAATCAGAGTGAACTGTGCAAACAGCATTGACTCCTGACTCCAGTGCTGCAGGGAGCATCCTGAGAGCAGGGAGAAGCAAAGCACAGGCCATGGACACATCCCCTGTCCAGAGCTGGGAAAAATAAACCTGAAATTCTGCTGTCTGACAGTCCACACAGCAGTGCTGTCAAAGGAAAACCTGTGCTTTCCCTTCTGGGCCAGTTGTGTTATCACCATGTTTGGGGCAGGCAGGAGCTTGGTGCTGGCTGCACATCAAACCTCTGCAAACCACCTGAGAACTGGGAGTGAGGTTTGTTCCAAGGGTTCTGTCCCTTGGAGAAAATCAGTACATTCCCTCAGACCTCTCAGTACTGAATCACAGCTTGTGCCTTTCCAACCAGGGGCTGCTTAAGCAGCTCCTACAGCACCAGCTGGTGCTGTGTGGGCAGGTATGAAAAAAATACCAATGCAACCCTGAATCCCCTTCCAGTGTGTCCATGGCAGCTCTGCCCCTCCTTTGGGTGTCTGGATCCTGCTGTGTGGGGCAAAAGATGTCACAATGGCAGCACAGATATCCCACCAGGGAGCAGGAGATGGGCTCTGACCCTCACCAGCTCCTCAGAGCCTGCCTGGGAAATCCAGGCCTGGGCTGAGCCCTTTAGGCTTAGCCTAAAATTTACCCACATCGCTGCTGGATTCCAGGCCATTGGTGGTCTGTAATGCTGATTTAAACCCATCCTCACAGCTCAAGGGGTTATTTAAAATGTCTGCTGGCCTAAAACATAAAGATTTGTGTTTCAATTTCCAGGAATTTTCCCCGTGGCGAAAAACACCGAAATGCCACCCCCATCCCACAGCCAGTGTGGGAACCCAGCAAGAGCCCCATAGCCCAAAAAGGACTTTCCAGCAAATCAGAAACCCTTCTAGCATTGCAGCAGGGCTTGGATGCATGTTAAACAGTTGTACATACTGCAGAGTCACCATATGGATATCTCTGTAATTGAAAATGTAATGTAAACCTTGGCATCTAGGGCTGTCTTCTGGAGGAATCATTGTGGAAATGTCATATAATTAATGAATTGCATCAGCTATCAGAGAAAAAAGACATTTTAACCATAGGATCATGGGACTTTATTACTGTAGATGGACTAAATCTATATCTTGCAGCATAGATCAGTCCTGACAAAAGTCTGAGGTTGCCAGCTGGCCAGGTTTGTTTTTACTAACTTAGTTCTCTTATTATTTTAATGAAGTTCAACTGATGCTGCATAGAAGCCAATTTCTCTGAATGCTGCCAATAAATTAAAATAAAGATGTTGTGTGTGAAGATTGGCAGGTGTCTCCCTGCAGATTTTATCGAGCTTCCAAGCAGGGCCCCCAGTTCAGCAAAAGCTGTGGCCAAACGTTGCCTGTGGAAAGCAGCAAGGCAATGGAGCTTGGAGCAATTAGCAAACTTGTAATTAGTGCCAGCTCAGCACCTATCAGTGGGGATGTGCACAGAGAGGGTCCCTTTGGACCACTGGGATGCAGGTTTAGGATTTGTAACAGGGACTTTGGGCTGGTGCTACAGCCTCTGTGGGGACATGGGCTGAATCTCCTGCCCTGACACTTCATCCCCATCAGACACAAGGTGACCATATTCAAATCTATAAAATGCAGGATTCAGCAAATCCCCACTCCCAGAGGGACTGATCCCCTTGTGAGCCTGTGAGCCAGGCAGAGGAGGGCTGAGGCAGGCAGAAGCAATTCAGCTTGTGTCTCCTCTGGCAGGAGGGAAACCTGCAGGGCTTTGCTTGGCTTGGGAATTCAGTGGCAAAGTGCCACTGCCACAGCCTGCAGGGGAGGAGGTGGTTGGGTGGGCACCAGCTGCAGTCTGGGCTTCCCCAGGCACACAGCTCTTGTTCAAAGCATCTACAAGGGGTCAGAGCACTCACACATCCTCCTGGATCAGCTGCTGGATTCAGAGAGCAGCCAGCCATCCTCCCCCTCAGCCCAGATCCTCAGGTGGGAGCCAGGCTGTCCTGCCCACACAGCTGTGACACCCAAATGTCCCCAAACCATCTCTGCTCACCTCTCTTGCAATTCCAAGAGACTTGGTACTCAGCTGTTCAGAAGTGTTTGCTCAATCCTCACAGGGTCAGTGTCCAAAAATGCACTGTTATAACAAAACTATGCATTAGTATAAATTGCTTCAGTTCATTAGCCATGTAAATTCATACTAATGTGGTACCCTTAATTATATTTATCAATTGACAAGGCAGCTTTCTAGTATTGCCGTTTTCCATGTTTTCATACATTTAGTTGGTGACAAGTTTCAGTGGAATTCTTTGAAAATTCAGACAGGCTGCTGTGCTGAAGCACTCCTACCACATCCAGGAATCCATCCCAGGCTGGGTAGCTGCTCCTGAGCTTTTTGCTTTGCACTTTTGTTACATTTGCACTTATAAATTCAAGATTATTTTGGCAACTAAAACACTTGAAAAGTACTTTCCTACTTAAAAAATGAAGTTACCTGAATTTTGCACAACTTTGCAGCTGAACAGATCCCATCCACCTCTGGTGTGACAAAGTCTTTGGCTACTGTATCCCATAATTGTCACCAAAGGCTTGTCCATCTTATCACCCTTTTCGTAAGACAGAAAGGGTGGGAAAGGTTTCACAGCTTCAGTGGGAAGCTCAGCCTGCCCTGTGCCTTCCCTCCAGAATCTGCCTGAGCCCTGCCTGGCCTGCAGCTGCCAAGGACACACTCCTGGGGATGCTCAGACCCTTCAGACAAAACTCCTTTTCCCCTTAGACCAGAGCTGCAAGTTGAGTCAGCTTGCACCACCTCTGCAGGCTCAGCCCCAGCATCCCAGCTGGAGCTGCACACAGAGCCTTGTGCCCTTACAGCTCTCACAGTTTATTTGTAAGGTCCCATTTTCCCTCCTCTGCCTCCAGCAGTCATCTTCATCTCCATTGGCACCTTCCTCCTGATCCATGGTGCTGCTTGACTTCATATCAAGCAGAGGATGGATATCTCTTTATCAAGAGAAATAAACCTCTCTCCACAGGGGAAGGTGAACAGCCCATTGAAACACACAGCCCTGCTCCTTTCTTGCATTGCTGCTGCCCAGAAACATACAGCAACAAACAATATGATTCAGTAAAGTTATTGAGTGCCAGGCCTTCACATTTGTCTTCCAGTGACTCTTAAGTCTTCCTTTTCTCTATTGAGTTCCATCTCATTGACTTCCTATAAACACTAATACAGAGCCACAGACCTGCAGACATGCCTGGAATACAACCCACACCTCACAGACACTGCCAAGGGCTGGGCTGGGCTCACAAAGTCCAGACTAATGCAATACAACTACTGCAGCATTCAAAACCATGAGTCCCCTCCATACCTCAAACAAAGCCAGGCTTATTTTCTATTTGTCTCCTTTTCATCTGTGAAATTCAGGAACTCCTTTCTGAACTTCGTTCTGCTTTCTGGGAATTTTCCTTTCCTTATTATTTTGCCTAAATGGAAGCTGCTATTTGCATGTATTCTCTCAATTCTCAAAGTCGTTTTTTTTTTTTTTTTCTTTTTTTTTTTTTTCTTTTTTTTGGAAAAAACACTCCCTGCCCCACACGGGCCCAGACAATGAAACCACCAGGCAAGACAACTCACTGCATGACACGGAAATGCTGTTAATGCCAAACCAGGCTCAGAATTCAAAGCGTGCCTCTAATTAATCACCAGTTACCCGGCGTCGTTGGGTGGCATCTTCCACCTTGTTTCCCACACAATGGGCTTCCTCCCCTTTTGTAGTCACACACGTTCCTTTTCCTCCTGGGCTCCTTCCAGCCTCCTCACCCACCCTCCTGCCATCCCACCCCCCATCCATCCCCCCTGTTGGAATATTAACCCGGGCTGGTGAATGGCTTTGCTGACTGATACATGAACAAATGTCGTGTAGCTACCGGTCTGCCCCAGCACCAGCCCTGTTTACATCTCAATGTTGTCCCCGCTCAGAGGCTGCTGGGACAGCAGGGAAATGGACAGACAGAGCTGCCAGGGAAGAGGAGCAAAATTAAGAACAGGAGCAGAAGCAAAGCTGAGGGGAGGAAATGGCCATGGGCAGCCTGTGTCCAGCAGCCCACCCTGCTGCTGCATTCACTGCCCTGTCATTTTTGCTGCATGAAACATCATTATTGACTCCTGCTCCCATGTTCCCTACAAATTACTGCCTCCCCACCCCAAGCTGTGCTCCCTTGAGTACTTCAGTTAGGGGTTATTACACTTTTGTATTTTTCTACTCACTCACTTTAGTATTTATTCTACTCACAACTGCTGCTACTAGGCTCTGGTGCAGGACTTTTACAGAAGGGACATTAAAGGCTGCTCTGTTGGACTGGTTTGCTCTTTGGGTTTGTGCAGTGCACATACCAAGGGAACAAATCCTCTGTCTCCTCCAGACCCAAGAGCCAGCCCTTGTACTGCTCACAGGTTGGACTTAGCAAATTTAATCACAGGTCTCAAGCTTCTTTGTGATCTGATTAGGAAGGGGTATCCAGGCTGTGATGGCAGAGGTGAATCTACAAGTTTTCCTGTGATCCACACCTGCCTGGAGCTTTGCTTTGGATCCTGATCCCTGGCTGGCAGCTGGGATAGCCAGAGCTATGCTATCCCTTTGCTTGCTCCAAATCCTTGTGTTTCCCACATGCAGCCTTGCAGACTCGAGCACAGGTGGGCACAGACCTTCTCACAAGCACAAGCACTTTCTTAACCCAGCACTGAGGGAAACAGCAGCCTGGCAGGGAAGCAGTGCAGCTACCTGTGATTCTTCACACCTTCACAACCTACACCATCTCCCACGCTCTCCTTTCCTTTCATCCACTCTTTGTGGGATAAAACAGAGAATGTGATAAAACATCTGACGGTGCAGGTGGCACCATCTGCTCCCTCAGCAGCTGCTGCCACCACTTAACCATGTTTCTCTATGAAATATCAGAAAACCAAGGTGACCACATAAGAAGCAGATTTCAGGATGGTTGCAGCACAGGAGAGGGCTCTTGTCTTGTCAGCAAGCGCTGAACCTACAGCCACCAATTGTCATTCCTTGCCTATAAGCCAGGTGAGGTTTTGGTGTGATATAAAACTTGGAATCTAACCAGTTCCCAGAGTGTCCAGCGTGTCTCTACCACAGATTCACTGCAGAGCAGAACACCAGGCCTCCAGAATAAACCATGAGGCTGTGCAATGCACAGGCTGGAGTGACCACACTGAGGAGCACTTCAGCTTCTGTTCCATGAGCTCCTTGAGGAGAGAGAACAGGTCTGCTCTCCATGCAGGATCTGTCAGATTGCTGTGTGGTGTCTGGGCACAGAGCCTGCTCAGTGATGCACTCACCAGCCAGCTCTGCTCCCTCTGCAGCCACCAGCCAAACCAGAGTGCATGCAGGAGTGCCTGCACTGCTTTGGTTTGCAGACCACAGCTGTGATTATGTTCCTGGAGAAGAGGATCCAACCCCATCCTCTAGACCATGCTCTATTGCCATCTTTTCTGCCTATATCCAGGGAGTTGCTCAGAGTAACACATGCAGCACCTAAGGGGAAGTGCCAACATTGCCCATGGTTCAGGAGTGTTAAGACACCTTTTTATTTTATTAAGGGTCACATCCAGCTGTATCCTTTACTGTTGTTTGAGAAATAGCTCCAACCATCCCACTTCAGAAAGCATCCTTGGGTGTTACAGTGACAGCTCTACATGAAGCTCTGGTGATGTCCTGCAGAAACACGTGTGGAGCAAGTGAGTCATACTTCACCCATCACCTGAATTTTTGTTCCCATGGAGTCCAGTTGGAGTAAGATTCTACTGCTAAAGACTGAGAAATTGAAAACTGAAAGAAAGTAGAAAAAGCTGCTAAAATAAACAGCAACCCAAAGTCTTAAAATTTAGGGGTGCAGTGACATAACTGCAGTTTCTAAGCATAAAAAAGATGGTGGTACTATAGTATCCAAGGTACCCTCAAGTGAAGAAACTGAAATGGTTCTGGGGCTTTTCCTGCTGCCTGCATATCCAGGATATTTCATACCAAGGCAGGAACAGTTGAAATAGTGATCAGTCATTATTGACCTAAGACCCTGATGCTATCATGCATCATTTGGTGGTTATTTCAAATATGTCTGGTCTTAAGGGCAGATACAATAATTTCTCAATAGAACAGCAGAGGCTGGACCCTGACAACCCGCTAGGGCAGTCATGTGCTTTCCTCTGTTAAAAAGAAGGAAGTTGGTTTGTGGCTTCCCCTCCTTATTTGCAAGTTTTCTTTCCTTTAAAACAGCCTTGCTTTGATCCCACCCCTGCCAGCATCTCTACTTTGCTGACTCCTGTCCAGGTGTGCTCACAGTTGAGTTTGAACAAACTTGTCAAGCAGATTTTAACCACATGAGTTTAGGTTTTACCAGACCCAAACTACACTCTGTTAATGCAGCTCACTCAAAAATCAGAACAGAAATATGTCTTTGAGTCTAACAGAGTAAAGCTGGTTTATGACAATTTGCAGAGCCTTGTGTAAAAGACTTTTGATTATTGGTTGCAAACACCAGTGCTTCAAGTAAGGACACAAATTCAAACCCATTACATCTCACCAGTGCTCCTTCCACAACTGTGGCAACCAGAAGTTGCTTATAGAATACAAAGTTAGCAATCCTTCCAGACTCCATCTCTGCAGCTCAGGGACTTCTCCCTGAGCCAGAAAGGATCATTTTGTTTAATGGACATGGCTGGCTATTTCTCCTGTGCATTTGTTTAATTGCATTTGGAAGCTTCCTAAGTGACCACCGTGGTTACAGAGCTGAGCTGGGCTGAGCTCCACCAGCCCCAGCTCAGTCCTTGCAGGGAGGCAGCATCCCACATGTCAGCCCAAAATTCAGGGGCTGGGGGCATGTCTGAAACCTTCAGCTCACTTCAGCAGGTCAAGGGGTGCCAGAGCTGCCAGGTCTAGCACAGGGATTGCTTTGCAAGAGCAGTGTGGTGCCTGGAGAAAACATTCCACTGGCTGGGATTGGAAACTGCTCTCCAAGAGTTAATCCTGCCCTCCTCGGTAACTCTGCAATTCAGGGCCAGGACAGATCAATGGACAGCATGTTTTATCTCCCCTTTAACAAACAGCCCAACCAAAGGTAAAAGATCACTCACATCCCTAGGCTAGAAAAAATTGCCTCCATTTTAAAACAGAGAGACAAAATTGTGAGTTGCTGCTGAATTTTTACGTTGAAAGGGTTTTCTTTGATAGGCAAAGCATAACTAGATAAGAGTGAATAACCAGACAAATGCCTTTCCTTCCCCCCTCACTGCCAGGCTGTCCCCTGGCAGAATAACAGGAGCTCTGCCTGTCTGGATACCACTACTCCCACTTTCAGGGAGACAACTTGAATTGGTGGGTTCTTTTTTAAGGCTCCTCTTCCACTCACACAGGGGGCAGAGGATGTAGCAGAGTGTGTGTGCTCAGGGAGGTGAAGGTCTCAGCCCACACTTTGGCAGCTTCAAAATCCCCAGCTCTGAGCACAGAGCAGAGCACTGGGACAAGCACAGGGCTGAGCTGCTGCAGCCCCAAATGCCCCATCCTGCTCCTCAGTACCAGGACAGTCCCTGAGCCCCACCTCACCAGCCCAGGAGCTGTTCCAGCCCCTCTGATTCCTCAGGCAGGAGCTTTTTGCTCCCCAATACCCAGCTGAGCCCCTCCAGGGCAGGGCTGATGAGGAGGCACCAAACACCCCACAGGCAGAGATAAGATACTTGGAGATGAGATAAGAAAACCTTGTTTGCTGATTAGAATATCTTCCTGCAGAGCAGCATAACCCCAAGGCTCAGCCACATTTGAAAGGTGTGCCTTTGGCATCAAAACACCTTCAGGGTCTACCTAACAGCCATTTTCCATGAGGAAGGAGACTCATTCCACAGGGGTGCTAATCACCTTCCCAGGAGGACAGCAGAGGCTGGGTAGCACCTGGGTTTGCCACCTTTTGCAAACAGCTGCCAAATCCATCACTCAGGAGTTTGCTTGTGATGTATTATTTAAAAATATCTAGAAAATATATTATAGATGCAGGCTCTTTTCTCTGCCAGTTCATTTTAATGTTATTGATTATTCTTTAAATCACTTATTTTGATTTTGCTCTGAAGCATTTAGTCTTTGGGCAAAGGTACCAAAAGCAGCTTCTCAATTTATGGCTGCAATTTTTGCTTCAGCAATTCATAGTCTGAACAACCCCTGCCTTTTGTCTACACCAGTAAAAGCAATTATTACTGACAAAAATTCCAGGAAATTTGAATTGTTTTTATAAATTTTCCCTTACATGTCCCATACATTGGTTAATCCTTCCCTTTTTTGGAGTTGGATTGTTAATTCACCTTATGTGCAAAGCTGATGGAGGAACCTCATCAGCCATGAGCTTTCCTTGTCTTTTGAAACCTTAGCAAGTTATTGAATGGCTTATTGCATTTTCCCCTTTATTCCCTAGGACACTATTGAATTTTCTAATGCTAGCACCCAAGCACTTAGAGCTGCACACAGAAGAGCCCATGTCCTAACCACGACTCATTTCTCCTCCTGGAAGAGAGTTTTGGCAGGTTACCTTAAAGTAACAAGCTGCTTTCACCAAAGGGCCTGGTGACAGCAAATTACTGCCTCTGAAAGGCTAAGGCAAAACAAATACTTTTGAAAGCCAACAAAAACTTAATATACAATGCAGCCAGGTTGTGCAGTTGCCCATTACAGGACTGCAGGAGTGACTAGTTTTAAATAAACAATCTCTCTCTTCACATCTTGGCTCTTCCAATCTTTGAGGTATTTGCAATCCTTTTTCTGATTGTCCTGAGTTTTAGCTCCACAAGGGCTGAAGGAAAAGAAGCTTTAAGCTGAAAAGCACTTGTAGCTCACACTCCAAGAACAAGATCTGTGTTCCAAGTGCCTCTACATTTGCTTCCCATGCTGGGGAAGGCAGATGTGCTCCTGCTCTGGTACTGCAAGGGCAGCCTGGAGCACCTTTGCTCTGCAAAAACTTTCTCTGAAACCATTTGGAGATCTGTGCCCCAAAACTCAGCACTGAAAGCACCACCTTGAGGTGCCCAAGTCACACCAACAGCTCTGGAGGCTCTGGCATGGCCAGCAGCCTCTCAACTGCTTTGCTCTGTCTGAAGCTCCTTCCCTTCCCCTTGCAGCAGGATGCTCAGGGATCAGCCTGTGCAAAGCTGTGGTTTGCTGACAGCTGCACTGGGAATTTCCTCAGTTGCAGCTTTGGGCAGCTCTTTGCAGAAGTTAACAACACGTGGCTGCTCCACCAGCCAGCAGCCCCCTGCAATGCCTCCCTCAGAGCATCTCTCCCCCATCCCTGGCCTCTGGATGTCCAGGCTCAGGGTGAGCTCCTGAACAAACTTTGGGCTCCTTGCTGCTGCCTGCCATGGTCACACCACACACATCCCTGTGCACACCAGCAGCCCAGGGCTGCCCACAGTGAGAGCACCAGGGCAGGAGGTGTTCCAGCCATGGAAGGGAAGGGAACAGGCTGTGGGGGTCTGAGCACAGGGACAGGGGTCCCACCCCTGCTCTTTGCAGCTGCAGCTCTTTGAAACCAGGCTGGTAAGTAATTCCAGGAATGCTCCCTTCAAGAAATGCACTCCAGCCTTGTTCTCTGCACTAAGAGGTGCTCTCAGGGGGAAGGGGGCTCCATCCCTGGGAGTGCCTTTCCCCTGGAATTGTTCCTGTGCTGAGCTGGCATAACCTAAGCCAAGCAGGTAACACTGCTCACCCCACATGTCCTGACACAGCTCAGAATGGTCTCTGCTAGACTGAGCCTTGGTGATCCCTGCTGTGATACCCCTCCAGCATCCTCTCCTGACTGAGCACAAAGCTCCATGGCTCATCTGTTTTGACTGGGGAGTCAAACTGCAAGGCCAGCACTGATGCAACAGTCCCACCATTGTCCAGACACCCATGCTCTCCCTTCCTTCTCTCCCCAAATAGCACCTCCTTCCCACTCCCCTGCCCACACTGGCCCTGCTGTTCTTTACATGTGCACCCCCAGCATCTCCATCCTGCCTGGTCAATGATTAACTCCTGGAGTTGCAGTTGTTGGAGCTGGGAGTTGCCCCTGTCCTGTAGTAAATGACCAGGAGAGGAGCAGAATGCTTTTAGCCATCAGCTTAAGGGAAATGCTCATCTCCCAAGACTGGATTAAATGTTGTCTATTTAAGAACAAAAGACCAGTGGATACTGCCCTAAGATTAAGAAGGTCCAGGAGTCAAATTCAGCTCTGGAAAAAAAAAAAAGCCCACTTGTGGTCATTCAAAACTCCAGTTTGTGGGGCTGACACCACCTACACTGAGCATCATACCTTTGGAACACGCCCTCATGGTCTGAAAATCAATTCCCAGCACAGGGAAGCTAAGTGGCAATTTCTACTGGCGTTGCTGTGCCAAATTTCTGGCAAGGGCAGGCTGTCACCACTGCCAAGTGTGCTGCACTGCCAGCAAAATTTATCCATAGTGGTGGGGCTGAATGGGGGCTTGAGCAGCCCCCCAGCATCCCTGTGCCATGGGGTCTGCTGCAGGGAGCCCTGCAGCTCCCCCAGCAGTAACCTCAGCTCAGGGGCCTCAGACAGCTTCTCCCAGGTACAAATCATCCCCTGACACTTCATGCCCTCTCCCCAACCCCAGGATTTTTTCCCAGACCTGGGAAACAGTGAAAAGCAATCAAACAGACATTTCAGAGTCAGAAAAGGTGTCTGCAGTGGATGTAAATTTGCAGAGTTGCTGGAGCTCTTGCTTCATAAGAGCCAGCTCACCCATCTTAAGCTGAATCACTCTCCCACTCCTATCCCTGCTAATCTATAGCTCTTGCCTCTCCAAGCCTCCAGAGAAAAGAGTTAGACAAGACCTCAGATTTGTGCCTAGAGATAATCTCCAGGAACGTTTTTTTTAATCCCTAGAGCACTTTGCAAAACAGCATGAGTGTTGAACTGCAATTACATTGGAGGCACTGGAAAGAGAGGGTGAGGAGGTCTGGGTACTTGGGAAAGTTTAAATATTATTTCATTCTCATGCATGGTGTATTAAGGCAGTTCTGGTGAAGCCAGTGCTCAGAGTACTGCCACAACACAGGAACACTTTCAGTCCTAGGGCAGAACTGCTTTTTCAGCCAGGGCTGTGCTGCCAGGGCTCAGTGGAGCTGTTGCCCACTGCAGGCTGTTCCTGGAGACACCACCAACCCCTTTGCACAGCACCATACAGGGGGGACACACCAAAACCAGCCCACAGAGTGTCCCTGGCTTCTATGCAAGAGGCCAAAACCAGACCTGAGCCATGGGGAAGAACCAACCCCACCCCAGGAAAAATCTTTGCCATCCAACTTGCCCTGTGCTGATCTCCTTTGTATCCCAGTGCTGCCTCCCAACAGCAGCTGCCCTGGGGAGCCTCCCAGCGCTGGGCAGTGCAGGCACTGATTCCCCTGTGCACAGGCCAGAGCACTGCTCAAATCACGGGTCAGTGGGAGCTGCAGGGATCCTCTGCCTCTGGGAAAATATATTCAGGCTAAAAGCAACTTCAAAAAACACATGTTTAACCTGAACTCTTATCTTTTATCCCTTTAAATATCCAAGCGGCCACTTTTGCAAGCCTGAAGCCTGGACTCCAGCTACATTTATTTCCCTCTTTCATCCCAGCTGCAGCTCCTCAGAATTTATCTCTATGGTTAACTTCCCCTTTCATAATATTAGCACAGTTGAAGCACTTGCCTTCCTGTTGCAGGCAGTGATTATATAGCAAATTAACCACAAGCTGTTCAGTCCAAGTCCAGCAGTTGGAAAGATGCTCCTCTGAGTAATGGCTTGTGTAGTTGATGCTTTCATCTGTAATTTGCATTTGTAATAAATGCAGGAATAAAAAATGGGGGCCATATTTTAAAGAATAGCCTGGTATGGCAGGGGCAGGCAGGAGAGCTGATGGGGAGGGGGAGCCCTGAGGGGTTTGAGGGCTGCATCCCAGGGCACCTCATCCTCCTGCACAGGGAGGGGAAGCACACACAGCCTGCTCCTGCATGGATCAGGGGCTGCCTGCCCAGGCAGATTCTACACCAGGAGGAGGGGCACAAGGAATGACAGCAGAAGTGCTTGCATTGCTTGCAGTGACAGTGGCACCCCAGCAGCTCCCACTGCAGGCAGGCAGGGGCTGGGAGCCCAGCTGACATCTCTCATGCCCTGTGGCCTCCCTGCTCATGATGGGGGCACAGTATCCCCTCTGCAAGACCCGTGCAGGCTTTGGTGAGTAACAGAGCAACAACTGAGCCAGCTCTGCCAAACTGCAGCCTGTGGGAAGAGGATCACTTCAAAGGAAGGAAACTCAGCTGGAACAAGCTGACCCCACCAAGGAACAAAACCCCCAAGCTGCAGGTTAATCACTGCATTGCCTTGACAAGGCTGCCCAGCAGAACTGCCACCTCACCACACACCCAGGGACACTCAAGCACACTGACATTTAACCAGAGACCAAGCTGAGTGTGAAGCTAAAACACTGTGGGCACGTGGTGATGCCTGGAAACAGGAATGCTGCACCAGTGTCCTGGCAAAGGGGCAGAGCTGGGAGGAGGAGAGGATCTCCAGGGTGCCTTGTTGACCTACCAAGGTGCCACATCACTTGTGAGGGCCTGGAAAGGCATTTGGAGGAGGAAGGCTCTTAAGGCTCTTCTGTGACAGACCTGATCCTGTCTTTGCCTCCTCAGTTTCTGTTTACCATTCCTTCCATCCAAATTTCTCAAGTGTAAACCAGGTCACAATTCCTGTCCAGCCCTGAGAAGCTCACCAGGACATGAATAAACACCTGTACTCGTGATTCCTGCCATCACAGCAGCCACACAGCCTTAGGCAGTCCACCCCTGCATCCCTCCCTCCCTCCCAGAGCTTCAGAGAGCATCTGCCCCTCCCAGGTTACCCCAAACACTGGGCTCAGCCTGCTCACTCTGCCTTGGTGCTCCCTGTATTTACCCCTCAGCACAGGCACAGCCAGGGCACCTGCCCCAGGGAGCTGAGCTCTGCCAGCTGGGGACAGGCCCCTGGGAGGTGACAGTGGTCACTGTCACACTGATACCTCCTGGGAGAGGCTCCTGCCTACCTCACTGACAGATCCCAGGTTTTGTGACTCAGACCCACGGTCCCTGGAGACAGAGAGCAGCAGATCTCACCTCCTGGCCCTGGACAGCAGCAGACAGGCAGCCACAAGCAGATTCCCATCCCCAGGTGTGCTCAGCCCACGCAGGTGAATGTCCACAGCCCTGGGGCTGCTTCAGGGACTGTTCCCACTGCTCAGGACCTGCCACTCCTGCTCATTTGCCGAGGTGGCCCAAGAAAAGCATCTCTGCTTCCTAGAGAGGACACCAGAGAGAAGACAAGGTGGCTGACTGACTTGTTCCACAAAGAAAGCTCTATGTTTAATTAAGTAAGAAGGACAGACCAGAAGAGCCAGTTCCTTAATAAGATTTGGTAATATAATTATTTGCTGCAATTAGGAACCAACTGAAAAGGTTCCTTGCTAACACTTTGGAGAAGCCCAGCATTTTAAAGTTGACTTGTCTGATGCCAGGGGACAATGTTATCTTTGCTGTTGTGCAGTAGTAGCACATTTTTCAGCACTATACTGTACTTATTACTAAAAATCACATGCTGTGGAGCTACTGAAAATATATATCAGCCCTCCTAGATGGGCAAGCCCAGGACTTAAGCCTCCCTTGTACAATGAAATTCTCTTCTCACAGTGATGCTGAAGTTCAGCCAGCACTGGCACAGGCTCTGCCCTCTCCCCACATCCACCTGCAGCAGGGCAGTTTGCAATGCTGAAATAGCTCATCTTCCTGACCTCCTCCATAGCCAAACACACTAATCCCCAGGTTCAAAGGGTCCTACAGCTTTTACAGACTTTCATCTGAGCTGGTACAAGCTGAGTTGGGACAGGCAGAGCCCTCCAGCTGCAAGAAATCCACAGCAAAGCAGGTATTTGTGGGCAGGTAGGAGCCACAGCCTCCTGTGCTGGGAAACAGGGGCTCCTCATTTTTCAGTTCTCCAGCACAAGCTATCATAGTTAACCCTCCTTCCTATGCTCTGCAGCTCTGAGAGGCCTCGTGCTGGGGATCCTGCTTTGCCTGTGGCCTCAATGAGTCAGGGGGCACTACCCAGCAGGGAGGTACCTGGGCAGAGGGACAGGAGGGACATGGCAAGGGAACTGTCCTGAGAGACCTCTTGGGGCATCCCTGAAAGAATAAAGGTGAGAGATGGATGAACAGCATATGCACGGGAGGGAAGTTACACACATCGCACAGAGGGGAGAGGGGGAAAAAGAAGATTGAATCTTCCTGGAGACCAGTGAGATTCTATAAACATAATCAAAATGTAATAGAAACTTTTTGGAAATGCTGTTAGAAGGAGAAAGCATCAATCTTCATGGAACTCCACTCAACAGGCTTTCTCCAGCTAATCAATCACGGTCAAGACATGGGCCGTCCCATCTGTCTGTGCAAGGGACCAGGAGGAGATTGCTAAGTGCCTGGGCTGGAGCTACCAGCTCAGTACCAGGCAATTCATCATGCAGGAAGGGAAGGGGGGAGAAGGCAGAGAAGGAAAATAATGTATAACACTAATAAAGTTTCTCCCCCCTCCTTCATTCCCAAGCAATTTTTAGTGCAGGGCCCAATCCGGAGGGGTTGTCGGTGGGGAGGTGGGAAGGGGGAGATGCACTGGGGAGGACTCTGGGTGCAAGATGCACTCCAGGAAACAGAGACAAAGCCATCATCTGCACAGCAGCCCCTGGGCACAGCCCACACTGCCACCCTAGCTGTTGGAGCTGCACAGGAGCTGCTCTGCACCCAACAGGAGCTGTGGGGACACCACAGGGACAGCAGGGCTGGGGACATGCAGAGGAGAGCCCAGGGCAGCCTGAGCAGCTGCTGCTGGGAGAAGATGCCAAGCCTCTGCATGCAAACGGAGTGTATTTCCCCCTAAATGCTGCCACAGCATTTGTGGGGGGCCCTGAAAACAGAATAAGGAGGAGCTGAAGGACTTGCAGCCTGTCCCACCTGCAGCAGAGGTGTCTCCATGTCACAGCAACATGTACCTGCACAGGGTGGGGACTGACACTGCCCACCGGAGTCCTGCACCTCACTCAGATCCCTGCTGCCTTTGAGTCTTGTCCCAGTCCCTTCCCCAGCTGCTCAGCAGCCTCCCTGGTGCTACCCCATCCAGAGGATGCTGGCAGCCAGGACCCTGTGCCTTACACCAAGGGCCCTGGTCCAGTGTGCATGGACAGGTCCCACCTCCCCTGCTACACACACCCTGCAGTGATGCAATGCCACTCCCTTCCTATCCCCCTCCTCCTAAATCTTAAGGTTTCTCTTTTCAACCAGATTTTTTGAATGCAAAAAGAATGTGGCAGCATCCTGTGGCAGAGCCAGTGCTTTCATGTGCCACTAAGAGATCCATGTACAACCAGGTATGAAATATTCTGTGCTACTCTTCTCATCAGTCTTCAAAGGGCTTGGCAAAACTCCCCTCACATTTACAAACAAGTAGAAAACCACCACAGGCTTTCCTTCAAGGATTCCTTTGACCTCACTACAGACCCAAGTCCAGGTCTCTGCCATTTCCAGTCCTTCCTCTAACACCTGAATTACCCCAGTGTGCATCTAAACACAGTACTGACTTTTGCATAAAGGATCTTTTCTTACTCATTTTTATTGCACAAATATTCTTCCCACTAGCATTTTGGCCAACTTTCGTAGAAATTCTTGCATATTCAGCACCAGGTGGATGGGGAACCAGCAAAATGTGCTCCCATCAACTTCTTAGAATAAAAGGTCATTTGAAATAGAAAACTAACAGAAATTTATGTCCTAAACATTTTTTCCTTGCTCTAAATTTAATCTAGTGAATTGCCTGGGCTCTACAGGTGAAATGCAAAGAGTGACAATGAGTAGATGAGAGATTTATTTTTTCAGAATATTTATTGTTGCGGGGCTATGATGACCCCACACCTTCCAGTAAATATCAAAATACTTCTCTGCCTTCATGGATAAAAATAGATGCCACATAAACATAGAAAACCACAGGATTTTAGCCTCTACTCTAAGTGTAAATATAGTAACAAATTAAGTAGAACTACCTTTTAAATAACATTGACACCCTAAAAGTGAAGTTGCTTCATGTTTAACCCTTACAGGCTGCTCTGTGAGCAGTGACAGGAAGACTTAGTTTAACCATTATAATGGATTTCCTGCTGGTGTCAGTCCCATCAGGTAACACTATTTGTCCTCTTCTGTCAAAGCTCACTTCTCCCCTTTTCAGACCCCTACAATAAAAATGCCAGGGCAAAATTTTCCTGGGGTTTACTCCTATGAGAAGACAGTGCAAAATTCTGCTCAGGCTATCAGACACAACAGCAGAGAAATTACAAACAGCTTAAAAACTTGATGTATGGAACTTACCAATCTCTAAGTTATTAGGAACTTAAAAAGCACTAAGACATGGTTTGTAGCCACCTCACCTACTCCTAGGTGTGCTTTTAAGCACAGATAATCACTTATTCTTTAAGTCCTAAGGTGCTTGTAAGCAGAGCTAGTAATTTTTTAACCCTGTACTGCCAGAGTCTGAATATAAGGCACAGCTCAGCAAAAACCAATCTAGGGAGGCCTCCAGCCCATGAAGGATGTCCACTATTCTTTACTGAAGAATTCACAATCATTTCACATTCACATTTCCCCCAGCTCTCACAGGGAAATTTTAGAAGAGCTGCCACCACCAGGTCCTGCACAAACACAAGGCAGGGATCATTGCTTGAGCCCTCTCTGAGGGCACACAAGACCTGGGAATTCCTTCCCTGACTGCAAAAGCCAGGGGCAGGTCTCTGGGAAAGCAATCAGCTGGCACAGCCATAGCTCTGCCCTGATGTCCTCCCCTTCTCCTCCCCTCAGACACCAGGAGAAGGCTCCTCATGCCAGAGAAACCAGAGGGCTCACCCAGCCCTCAGACCCTTCAGAGTGCAGCATCCCCCAGACGCTGCAGCTCTCCTGAAGCCCTGTCCTTCCTCCAGCTGCTCCCAGGGGCAGAGCAGCTCCTCCTGCCCCCTTAACTCCTTCATATACCATCCCTGTCCTTTGTTCACCTGAGGGGCAGGAGCCCTCCTGCCCTCCTGGGAGAACTGGGAGAAGCTGCTCTGGGCTGGGGGGTGTCTGCAGGAGCTTCCCCCCACCCCAGGTGAGAACAGTTCCAGCCTGGCATGGCCACTTTAGGTGGCAGCATTAGGGACAGGTTTCCTGCACAAAAACTCTTCTTTAGCTGATATGCCCTTATTCTCAAACCATAACTCCCTCCCTAATTACCATGAATGTAAATGACCTCTGGTGTAAGGTTTATTGTGATGATAATTGAGCTGTGGGTTTTTAATAACAACCTCCTGGATTTTCCACTTGATTTCCTGATTTGCTTTAGATTTCCAGGAACACATATAAGGGTCTGAGACTTCACCAGGTTATTTGTATCAAGTCTGACCATGACCTTCACTGGTTCTTCAGGCCAGAGTTCTTTAAATTGTTAGATGCATCCAAGCTTTTGGGTTTTCAAGGGGTCTTAGGGATTTTGGCTGTGTGATATGACTTCCACATACTTGCTGTGGGATGGGGATAGCTGAATCCCATTGTCAAACACAGGCATTTTATTTTTCATCTTACCATGGGCAGCTAAAATGTAGATCTCATCCTGGTGGAAGGAGGGAATGCATCCAAAGAGTGACATGAAATAACAGGGAAGGAGCTCAGTATCGAGAGTCAGGCAACTTACTGCCTCAAAGAAAGCTGGGAGAAGAAAATACATTCTGTAAACTGCTGGAAGAACTTAAGTAATCAAAGCAGTGGAGGGAGAGTGGATCTCCAGGCAGTGGTGGACTTGGGTGCAGAAGGAAACTTTCAAGGCAAGAGGGGGAGATGCACTGTTCAGCCCAGTCCAAGCCATACCCCTGCAGACACATGAAGGTGAAGACTTGTCTTGTTTTTTCAAGAACATAAACAGCAAACAAAATCCCATTTTAAAGATTATTCTTAATCTTAAAGATTATTCAGTTTAAGTGTTTAAGTGGGAGGTTGTGTTTTTACATTATTGCTAATAAAGCACACAAATAATTAATAAATGTTAACTAGTCCCCAGGGCTTTCCTTTTTTCGCATGTTTATTTTTGTGTTATAAATTACATCCATTTTCCACAACTCACTAAGCTGGTGGATGAGGAAAAGAATCCAAAAGAAGAGCCATAATCCTCAAGGGGAAGAGCAAGCTGTTGTTCCAATCAAGATGTATCCTGACAAGTCAAGTTGTTGAAACCCATTAATTAGCACTTTTGGAAACAGTTGCAAAGTTAATTATTCTTCTCTGAGATGAAAGAAAGCTAATTTCTGGCATTTGCTTTGACAGTGACACGCGCTAACATTTTTAGAGCTGACATCCCTCAAGATAAATGATGCTCTGAAGTGTGCATGCAAACATTTTGACTGGGAGCTACTGCGGCGAGCTGATGGCACTGGCACCTCTTACTGCAAATATTTTGCATCTGTTGGGATTGTGATCAAAGTTTGGAGGCTGAGAGGAGGATGGGGAAACTTCTTCAGTTTCAGGGAGGGTGTGGGTGACTGGCTTTGGATGGGATGGCAATAACATTGCTCAGGCAACACAATCTATTCTATTTAGATAATTCCAGTAGGGAATGTAAACCTTTCTAGCTAATTGCTGACAAAAAGAAATCCATTTTTTTATACTATTGGAATTGATCTGCTGAAGGATCATCTTCTCTTCATGGGTTGGCAGCAGCAGGTGAAACAAAAGGTCTCCAAAATTAAATTCTCTCTTGGTGCTATCAGGTGTCAGTACAGCTCATGTGTATCTGAAAAGGCAAGATTTGGTATGTGGAAACTCAGAAAAACTCTTCTGCCAAACCCCAATGTCCTCACTGGGAAGAACATTGGTGTGGTTTGGGATTTAGTCCCAAAAGCCCTTTTGCAATTCTGGAAGCTGCTTTGATCACATCCTACATGTACAAAGGCAGTGAGGGGAAGGGTTTATCTGTAAATATAAGTTATTTAAGCCTCCTCTTAAGAATGCATTTCAACCCAGGATTGCACCACTCCAGTAAAATTCAAATATATGCCTGAAACCTTGCCTTCCTCTTGCCATTTTTAGAGTGTTACAGATCCTCTTTCTTTCACTTCAGGCCTTGGCATCACTGGCATGACTCCATGATGGATCCAGGTTGAATTCCAGGACCCTGGTTCATCAGTTTCTGTCCTCATCTCTGGAGGTCTGAGGGGTCAGTGTCAGATGAGTGAGGACAATGTCTAAAACACAGGGACTGCTTTACACAGAAGCCGCACTGCCAGGAGAACACATCAACCAGGGCTGCTCTTTGGAGGATCCCAGGCTGACAAGCAGGACAGCTGAAAATCTGATCTGAGAAGGCCAAAAATCTGAGAAGAGCCTTGAGAAGACCCTGCTCCTCTGAGCCATGCCTGGTTTGGGGCACCCTGGGCTGGCCTGGCAGGGGAGGATGCTCCCTGCTCCAACCCCTGAGTGTGCTCAGCTCAAAGCACTTCAGAGCAATCCTCCTCTAACACACAACCCTGAATAAATGATCAGCATCATCTGGGGGCCAAACACCACTTTAGCAACCTGTTGCTCCTTTGGTAAGATTCTTCAGAAATAAGAAGTGCGGGCAGGTACATGAAGAGAGGAAATTGGTGGTAGAAGAAGTTATTTCATTTGCTTTTCAGGCAGCATGTGGGGGAAAAAGCCGAGCTGGGAAGGTGACCTAAAGGACTCCTTAGTTGGTATGCAATTCACACACAGCAGGGCAATCAGGAATGTGGAAACACCGGGTTCAGAGGGCTCGATCCAATGTGGGAGGCAAACACCACCTTTTCCTTCAGGGAGCCAAAAAAAAAAAAATGACGTGTGCTAGCCTGCAGACAGGCTCGCCATGCCGAGGCTGTTCAGTGAGGACGAGACAGGAGAAAACAGAAAATAAATAAATGAAATAAAGAGCTTTCCTGGGAGCAGCTCTGTGCTTTATGAGGAGCAGGGAGGTGGCAGTCCTGAGCTGAGGCTCGTCCTCGGGCACATCCACCCCCTGCTCTTTGCATATTCCTCCGTCGTACGGAACACTTAGTGCTGCACAAATTGCAGGGATTATTTTCTCTTAACTGCTAATGGATTTAGAGGCTGTAACCGGGGGTAGTGCTCGGTAATTTAGTGCCCGAGGGGAAGGTACCTGTGTGACAGATGAACTTTATTTCTCTGAGCACGCAGAGTTATGGCAGGGATACAGGTAAAAGGGGAGATCACTTAGCAGTTCCCCACTTTCCTGGGCTGTGGAAGGTTTAAGAGCTTTGGAGCATTTTTCAGTCAATGTAAGCAAGGAGAGATGTTTTCATTTATCAATAAATCTGTCTCCTTTTGCAACATTTGTGATAATACCAGGGTTCACTTAACAGCTGGAGAAGAAAAGACCTCGCTCTATACAGCACAGAAAAATCAAAGATTAAAACAATTTGCTAATTATGGCTGGTGCTGTGCTGAGTTATGCCCTGAAATTATAACTTTTAAACCCCCTGTCTGATAATTTGCCCCATTTATTTAAGTGCGATTTCAATCAGGATATTTATCAGCCTTGCATTAGGGCATTAGCGGTTGATTTATTTAGCAATGCATATATTTATTTACATTTTAGCTTCCAAGTGAGTCATTCTTCTGACTCTGCTGTCAAAGGTTAAACAGTTTGATCCATCCCGGGGCAGACACAAAATGTGGAATAAACAAGTACAGGGAAAGTGCAGGCCATGAAAGGCAGGATTAACTCTGTGTTTACACCCCTAGCAGGCAACACTCATTCTTGTGTTGCAAAACCAGTCTGTACTGCAACACAATTTTTGTACCCCCAGATAAACAAATTACGTATTGTAATTCTTGTGGCCGAGTGAGAAAAGAAAATATGTGTGAAATTCGAGTGGAAAACCAAAGGTAGGAGAAGGAAACAGTGGTTGGAAACCCTTGGGAATGCAAAGTTGGGTCCAGAATATGGAAAGAAAATAAATCCACTTTCAGATACATTGTGACTATTTATTTTCTCAGGCCTCTGAAGTCCATGCCCCAGTGTGTGGAGAGCATTCTTGGGATTTCTCCACCCGTTTTGGGCCGTGAGGAGCTGTGCTGACAGGCAGCACGTGTTCACTGCCTCCATCCCCACCACGCTGCAGCACTGGAAACACCCAGCACAGAGGTGTCTCCTGTCCACACAAACACATTTCAACCTGCTCTTCAGCTCCCTGCTGGCCTCTCCCCAGCTAAGGTGCAGCAGAGACTTTGTTTAAAAGGTGACAGAGCCCATTTAAGGGTCCCTGTTGAAGTGGGGCAGCTGGAGGGGGACAAGCACCCAGTGCAGTGCAGTGGCTCCACACATCCCTGCTCACTCAGGGATCTTCCTCTCTCTCCAAGTGACAAAACAGGGAGAGGGCAGCAGACATCCAAGGGCCACATGGACATGGTAGGACCATGTTCCCATGGTTTTCTACTCCATTTGGTGCTGACCTGGATGTGTCTGTGTCTTTATGGTGGGGGATAGCAGAGAGTAAAGGTGTGAGCCAAAGTGCTGAGAATCAACTCTGTTGAAGAGCTGGAGCCAGCCCAGATGAACTTGATGACCTTGGAGTTCTTTTCCAACCCTAATGATTCTGTGACAGCCCTACTGTCCCCAAATCTTAGCTTGGTGACAACCTGGCTCCTACAGATTTCGGCTGTGCACTAGAGGTTTGGGGAAGGGGATGTGGGCTCTCCAGAAGAGAAGTGGAAATCAAACTGGAGCTGTGCAGGCAGGAACAGAGAATGAGGCTCCTGAGCTGCTGCCTGGCACTGCTATATCATGATGATAATGGTTCCCTTTGGGAATTCATCAAGGTCTATTTATCAATGTTTGCTGAGCACTTTGGGATCCTGGAACAAGGTGTTCTGAGGCTTGTGATAAATGGCCTTCCTCACACTGGGATGTGGTCTCAAACACATTCCTGTTCTCAAGTTCTAGAAATAAACCTCAATATTCTTTTAATTTGGAATAGAGTTTTTACTTTATGTATGCATGTATTCCTCAATATACTTGCAGTAATTAGCTATTAGCTAACGTGTATATCTTTTTTTTCTATCCAATTTATTTCTAATTAACATAGATAAAGGATTGTATTCCTTATTAGTACAGATGGTTACTTATTTCTACTTGTATAATTACAGTCATGTCCTGGCTTTGATGTGGATCTTGCTCTGTTGGATAAAAGGTAAAGAGGTAAAGCACAGAGAAACACAAGTCCCTCTCATTGATCTCATGGGCACAGAATTCAGTGCTTTGGAGTGATAGTTTTTTTTCCTGTTAAAATCACCTTATTTGGGTGTGTGTGACTAAACAGAACCTGTCCTTATTGCAGAATTATAGAATGGTCTGGGAGGGACCTTAAAGCTCACCTTGTTCTAATTCTTTGCCGTGGACAGGGACACCTTCCACCAGCCCAGACAGGGTGACTGCAGCCCATCCTCCCTGCTTGTTGGGGATGTTGAAACCAGCCTATATGTGCCAAGAAAATGAGGATTCCTTGGGCCTGGCCCCTCCAGGTGTTTATCAGCCCATCTGGGCAGGTACAAGGATCAAGTCTTGCCCAGAAGGGATTGCAAGTTATTTTCTGTGAGGCTGTTTCCTTCCCTTTAGGAGCCCAGTCACTTCTCCATGTTGGGGCATGAGCCCAGCTGTAGGGATGAGCTCCAGATCCAGACGGGGGCAGCCAGGCAGCTCCACATCCTCCCTCAGATCCACAGAGAGGAACAAGGGGGGCAGTGGCCACAACTGGCAGCAGATGAAAAAATTCTGAATGAGCAAAATTACCCAAAGAGTCAGGAGTGGCCACATGCATGACACTGGGCTAGGAACCTGAGAGTAGCATCAGCAGGCACTGATTTCATCAGACACCAGGGATGCCCTGAGGTGTAAATCAGGAATAACCTCAGGAGTATGAAGGGGAAATCAGTGCTGGCCAACACTGGAATTGATGTGCTGAGTGACAGTCCTCCCTCGCTTTTGGTCCTCTCTTTAAAGATCAGTTTGCATTATATTGCAACTCCTTTCACAAGGGAAAAAAGAAAAGGCCTCCCTGATTTTCTTGAAGGGACTCAGAGATAAAGACTGATCACATTACACAGTAATTGGACCTTCATATCTATAATTGCATTGATTTCTCCTAAGTTTCAGGCATTGACTCTGGTGAGTGAGAGAGCATTGCAGCAGGGCACGGCTGCCAAGAATCCTCCTGCATTTGGGAGGTGTCAGGCTGGGAGGCTCACCACAGTTTGGTAACTGGCATTGCAAATTGCTTTATGAACAGTTTAATGCATTTAAGAGGGTAATAATTTCAGATCCTACCACACAATTTGTTGCAGTGGTGCAGAAGCATATCTAAAAACTTCCAGGGTGAAGAGAAGCAGGGGAAGGAGGGGAAAGAAAAAAGGAAAGCAGAGGGAGGGAGTCATTGAAAGGGGGTGGAAAACCTAATTGTTTTAATCATGCTTGATATTACACTGTGAAATTATAATTAACTTAAGAAGTCAGTCAAAACCAGTTAATAACTGTAGTGCAACGTGGCTGATTTGAAGTGCTACATGGAGGGGAGAGGAGCTGAGGGCAGCAAAGCTGCTGGGCTTGACCCTTGCAAGGGCCCCCCAGGCAGCTCTGCAGAGGCTCTGCACAAGCAGGGAGCAGCACACACAGCATCAGCAGGGCTGGAAGCACGAGTGCTTAGTCTCTCCAGCACTCCTGATGGTGGACTGGGAAGCCCTCTCCAAAGGAGGATCATCAGCAAGCTTCCCAGCACATGGATAGGAGAAACTGAGGCAGTGTGAGAGAAAATGATTTATGACATGTCAGCAGAGCACTTCCAGAGCCAGGGAAAGAGAGGGCAGCTGACAGGAGGAAGGATCAGGCCTGACTTTCAGCCTGTGCTGATATGGTACTTAAGCAGGAGCCTCTGGAGAGTGCTCAGTTTGTTCTTTAAACATCCCTTTTCTTTTGCTCAATGGAGGGTAAATTTTTTCCAGTGACTCTGTTGGAGCCAGAAGAAATGCAGCCCTTAAAATGATTTGCACATATGGGAAAATCTCAATCTTCTTCAGCCAAGCAGCTTTATTAAAAAATCTGGGAGTATAGGTAAGTGGAAACAGAGTTAGAGCTGTGCAGTCTTCCTTGCCTGTATACCGTGTGTGTATAGGTGTGACAAGGGTTAATGAGTGGGATAACAAGAGTGCCCTGATGGTATTAATATCCCAAAAATACATATATAGATATGGACAGTGCTGAACCCTATGGGAGGCTGATAGTGATAAGGGCAGTGACACTGCAACCAGCTACAAGGACCGTGGCAGAAACATTTGTCACTGGGAAGATGCAGCCAGGGAAGCTCTGTGTGGGTGCCAGGTACTGCTGCCACTGGCTGCTGTAGCAGGGCAGCAGCACTGATATTTACAGTCTGCAGGATATATTGGGAGCACTGGGCGGTGGCCAGACATCAGCATGGACAGAAAAAACAGCAGAGAGAGGAATTAGAGTGGAGTGTGGGAACAGGAATGAAATCTCTTCTTGGGAGATGAGCATTGAATGCCTGCAGATGATTTGTGGGGAGATTTTACCACTCAGTGCTTTGGAGGAGGGGGAGATGTTCTGACACGGGAGCAGCACTCCAAGTTTTGGGTATTTCCTGCAGCCAGGCTGGGTGAAGCACAGTGCCCAGGGAGCTGGGTGTGCTCAGTGTCCCCATCCCTCAGACTGTGGGCTTTGGCCAGGGGTGGGCATAAAAGCAGCAGAGCTGGGGTCAGGACAGGGTCCTGCCAGGCCCATTCCTGCCAGCAGACTTACAGGGAGGGGATGAGGAGCTTGTGACCATAACATGTGCAAACATGGCACCAACACAAGCTCATGGTGCTCTGGGTGGATGCTCAGATCAATTTTCCACATATTGGACTTCAATCCCTCTCCTGGAGGTGCATCTCTGATGTACTTGAGTGACTGGCCAGGCCAGGCTGGGCTGAGCTGGCTTGGTCCTCACCAAGCACCCTAAACCCACCTTTCCTCTCATCTCAAACCCAAGAATAGACAATGTGTTCACAGGATTTTCATGGTGACAAGCAGTCCATGCTCTCATCCATTCCTCTATGACCAGTGCACCTGGTTTAGGGGCTCCATGACCCCTGCAGTCATGGCACCAGCCCCAGCACAGAAATCCTGCAGCAAGGCTGGGAGATGGACAATACCAGGCAATTTTGAATGAAGCAGGGGCAATTCCATGGCCAAAGCATCTGGCCTGGATTTTACCATCTGTGCCTCCTGCTCTGGGGCACCCATGTAGTGAAAGCCTCACTGACAGGTGGGGAAGGGTCTTCAGAGTGTGTTCAGAGCTGGGCAGGTTCTGTCTCCCTGGAACATCTATAGCAGGTTTTGGCCTTGCTGCTCAGCTGTGGGAGAGATTGTTTTGTTTTGTGTTATGTGTTAGTTTTCACCTTTGGAAAATATTACAAACTATACCTAATCTTTTAACTTAGAAAATATCAACAACTGGAAACTTCCTTGAAAGACATCTGTCTGTCCACCTCCATCCTACAACTTCTTTGGTTAGGAGCTACTGCTAGAACGACCTGACTGAAATCAAAAGCCCTAAAACCATTAAAGGGTTTCTCCCTCACCCCGTGGTTTGTTTTTTTTTTTTTTTTTTTTTTTTTTTTTAATTTTATTCACCATCAGTATTTCTGTGACAACTCAGCCCCAGCAGCCCCAGGGGACAGGACAGAGAGACGAGGAGTGGAAGTGCCCTTTGACTAAGCGGGCATTAAATGTTGGCTAACAACCGAGAGACACCGTGAGACTGGAGAGGGGGGAAAGTTAAAAAGAAAGAAAGAAGAGCTTTTCAATATGAGCATTCATGTAGTTTTGACAGGAGCAATTTATCATGGCTATGAAAGGCGGCTCTGCCTCCAGCACTGAAAGACAGCCTGGTTAAAGTTTTACCTGCCCCTCTGAAAAGGGAGCAGCGCCGCAGCCGGGAGGGGACTGCTCCCCGCTCCGGTGATGCATCTTTCCATGGGGCCGGGGGAGGGAAGGGAGGGGGCTCCCAAACAGCTTGTGCCCATCTGTTCTGCACAGAAAGCAAACCCTGACAGGGAAGGGGGAGGGAGCGTGTGAGCCAGCGAGCTTGGAGCTCCCGGGTGTGTGGGGAATGCGGCCATGGGATGGGAGCAGGGCCGGGAGAGGCTGCAAGGGAGCCCTGGGGATCTCACCTCCCACCCTGAGCTGCCCTGGAGTATGGAAGTGAGTGGGCAATGCTCCTAAGCTGGGCACAGAGGTGACCTCAAATCCTGGGCACAGTGGATGGGGGGAAGTGGAAAATGCAGCGCCGGGGTGCAGGGCGCAGCCAGAGGTGGTGTGGGCATCCCTAGAAATTGTTTGGAAGAAAGAGAAGAGATTATGATAAGGAAAAAACAAAACAAAACAAAACAAAAAACCCAAAAAACATGAAAACATCCCCAACACTATTCAGCTGAGATATTCTTTTGTCCCAGGGTTTGCCATGGGGAAAGGTGCTGGTTCTGCAGCAGCCCACAGCAGGCAGGAGCCCAGGCTGGGATCCTGTGCACGGATTGTTTTGTGCCATACTCCTGTGTGGATTGACAATTCCCTGAAAAAAATAATTCTGCTGAGAATAATGCTCTATCTAAATTAAAGCATTTCACCATCAAGAGTGGATTTCATTGAAATTTTCAATGGAATGGTTAACAACTTCCACAGCCCTGCTTTTTTCCCCCCCAATAACTAGCTGGTATTAGGCTAATTTGTACAGTATTTTTGATATTTTATGTGCTAAAATTAAGCTATTTAAGTGGCTGTATTTTATATTGTGTGAAAGAAGCCAGCCAATATAATAATAAAACCTTTCTTCCAAACAAAAACGTCAGGATTTCCTATTTTCCCCCCTCCCTTGATGAGGATAGGATGATATTTTGAAATCTCAGAATAGCAACCACATCTGACTCTTCCCTGCCTGTGCATCCATCAGCACTTGTCCCTGTTGAGGCACGAGGGGGACAATTTGTTTTATTAAAAAGAGGAATGTGCTAAAATATTTCCCACGTTTCAGGACAAAATCCAGCAGTGCTGTTTCACCCGAACAGAATCCAGCCACCTCTTTTTGACAGCTAAACAATTCCCTGAGTGTGACATGGCACACCGAGTTGTCAGGGATGTGTAGCCACATACCAAAGAGCTGAACTCACCTATCTTCCACCACTTCAAATTTAAGCTTCTTTTTTGAGCCAGCAATCTGATTTCTCCCTGGACATAAGAGAGGGAAAGAGGGAGATACGACTGCAAAAGAGACTTTCTTTCCCTCTGAAACTCAAGCTCTAAGGCATGGCTGAAGCCAGCTGAGAATTAAATTAATCTTATTTTTTACCCTCTGTATGTTTAAGTCCTGTCCAAAAGCTGTTGATAGCTTTGAAACAGCTCAAAGAAACACAACTTGTTCTAAGAACTATTCTGAGAGCCCTCATGCCATGGACAGTGACTGTGTAGAGCTGGAAGCAGAAGGGGCATTAAGTGTACAGATATTCCCACCAGGCCTTTCATGTCATTAATGGGTGATCTTCTGACTCTGAAATAACATTTTTCCCCCTCACATTTCTTATTTCATTATCCCCAGTTCAATACACATCAGTGCAGGATGAGGCAAACTAGTTAGATATATCAGGAATTATTTAAATTAGGGAGAGATGTATGGGTAGTTAAATACTCGGTCTTCTATTCTACCCTAATTACGTATCAAATTAAACTCAAATTATACCCAAAAATAGATGTAGGGAGGTAGTCCTGAAATCTCCAGGAGATATCAGTGGGAGAAAAGTGAAATGAAGCAGGTGTTGCAAGTAGATCTGAACTAATGCAATATGAAAACCGTGCAGGACCATCATTTTCCATTGTGTCCTGTTTATTACCAACATTTGCTTAAAATTTCTTTGCAAACAAGACCTGGTAATGAATGAGTGTTCTCTGGGCCTGGAGGAAGCAGTTTATTTTACTAATGCAAGAGAATTTTTGCTCTTGATTTTAATGCTGTTCTGATTCTCGTTTGTCTTTGTGACAGCAAGAGTGTTCTGGTAATGGAGCAGGTTTGTCACACTGTCCAGGCACCAGGGAGGTGGTGGGGTGGTGCCTCTTGAACTGGAAAGAGCTCAGGCTGCTTCCATGGCAGTGAATGTTGCTTTTCTGCCAGTGTTGTAAATCTGCCCTGTCCCTGGCACATTACATTGGTTAAGCTAAGCTGCAGTCCTGATTCACTTGGTTAAATGGTTTTCATGCACTTAAACTGCTTCCTAAAGGATTACAGAACTAACTGAGCTCTGAGAAGTGTTGCCCAGCCTGGAATCTCTTCTCTGAAATCCTCTTTAGTTGGTGGACAAAAGCAGAAGGTCTGCACAGCAGCACAGTGCCAGCTTGGTTTGGAGAGTGTCCAGAGCCCATGGCTGTACCCCCACTCCCCAGAAGGGTTGAGTGTCCTCAGCTCTCTGGGAAAGGACAGGACTCTGCTCTTGCACACCAGCCAAAGCTGTCACTGCAGCCAGCAGTTGTACCTGGCCCATGTCTGGGCTCTGTACCTGCAGGCTGAGTTCAGACACCCACCCACTTCTCAGCTGGAGAGATATTTCTGGCATCAGCTTTGGAAAAAGCAGCAGATGGTCCCTGGGACCAGGTGTCCATCCAGGAGAAATGAGCAGCAAACTCTACAGCTGAGGGGAACATCATCATTCTGTTACTTCTGTAAGGTGAAAAACCTTCTGCNCCAGCATATTTATGGCCTTTGCAGAGCTCAGCATCCCACATCCCCACTGTTATGATGTTAAGAATATCTCAGTGCTGGGGAGCAGTAACAGCAGGTGAGATGAGCAGATTCTCACTTCCCATCTGAGGTGTCTCTGCCCATCAGCTGCTGCTGGAGAGACACATGAAAATATGTCATAAACAGGGGGATGGTCCCTACCTGCTTCTGGATCCAACATCAGGAGGAAAGGGAGAGTGGCCTATAAATAACAGCTGCTCTTCACTTGTCTGAGGTTGCAGCAAGCCAGACCTCAGCACAGGGTGGAATGTGTCACAGACACTTGTTTGCCACCCTGACAGAAGCACAAACTGGCTTCTGGGTAGAGCCCACATCTGTGGACTGCAGAGCATTCCTCTGGAGCATTAACAGATGCAGCATTGATTTTAGACTGGGCAAATGTCTGCTGAGAGCAACAGAGGCAGAACCAACAGTGTGGCACAGAGGAAAGGGCTGCAGGACCTTTGGTGGTACCTTCCAGGTTATTTTCTGTGACTTTGGGAGTCTGTTCAGCTTGCACCTATTAGTTAGGTTTAGTGCCAAACTCTGAGGAACAGGTGATGAGGGACCAGCCTAGGGCCTGAGATGCAAAGCTGCACTCTGGAGTGAGGGCAGGGAAACTGGCTGGGGAGCATCTCCAGCATGCCATGGCAGATTTGAAAAGATTTTTCATGAAGAAGCCAAAATCCCATTTATGAAGCTATGTAGAGAGCAAGGCTCAAGTCCTCCAGGGCATTTGACTACTTGTGAGAATGATATCTGAAATAAAGGCAGCTGGTTACTTAGAACTTAGAAATATTCAGGAAGCTGAGCTGATATTAATATTACTGAGGCTGATTCAGAGCTGGAAGCTCATCTGGGCACCCTGGATCTTCCTGAATCTGTTTTTTCTTCCCTTGTGTAATCACTCAGAGAGATCAGCCCATTTGGTGATGGACTATGAGCTACCTGACCTCCCTGGAATCTCCACAGGGAAGCCAGAGAGGAACTCACAGTGAGCTGAAGTCCTCTGCCCCACATTGCCTCTGTAAAGAGAGCAGCAGAAAGGACACAGATACTTAAAGCAATCTAGAAAACCCATGCTCTATTCCCAGCATCTCTTTCATAGGATAATTGCCACTAATCAGAAGTAAACATGCATACATATATTTATACATTCCTGTGCAAATTATATACTTACATGGAACTGACGGACTTAGACACTGCCATTTTTCATGTCATTATGGAGCAGCTCAGTTAGCAAATGCTAATAAATATTTGGCTTTTGCAAACGAAACATTTTTTATGTGCTGCTCCAACAGGCAGGGTAAGAAATTCCTGCTGGCAGGAAACATGCCCTGCCTTGGCTTTTTAATCTGGCTCCCATTGGGCTGCCTGGCTGGTGGGATGTGCTGTGTGGGTGTAGGACAAGCAGCAGCGGTGTGGTTTAAACATTCTCATCAAAGCCAGGCTTATTGGGAGCTCCAGTCTGCACTAACATGAAAAAGATCACGGTGGCATGAACTTATTGATGGGCAGAGCAGTCGCCTTGGACAGTCTGGTATATAGAAATATGACCCTGAAATTGGACTGATCAGCTGTGTCACTCTTGTCTTGGTGGGGAGGTCAGAAACGAGCACATGAGGTCATGTTTCACTCTGTGTTGTAGAGCCTTTTTGTTTGTTTATTTTGCACATGGCTCCTGGTCCATCTGCAGCAGCTTGTGGCTTGACATTTGAAATTCAACCTCTAAGTGGCAATGGCTGGGTTGATTGGATACTTAGGTCACATATGACAGCTTTATTTTCTTGCTGGACACACTTGGCTCCTAGAATTAGAGGCTTGCTTGGTGCACATAGTTCCATTTTTATTTTTAGCATTTGCTAGTAAAATTTTAGGATGGGAGCTCCAGCTTTTGTTGTGTTTGTACAGAGCTCAACAAAGTGTCCTAATATGGGTCAGACTAATTTTTTTGTGCTATAATTCTAAAAGGAAACCGCTAATATATTGGTTCCTTGTATATTATTTTAAAATACCTTATTAAGAAGAAAAAGGGTCTGAATTCAAGTTATAGCAAATTTGTTTAAAATATAAATTTTTAATAAAACCCCATTTTCTTTCCTAGTAGAGTATTTTCCTAGCCCCTGCTATTTGTCCTTCTGCTGTGCCTGTCTCTCCCATGCTAAGCAGAGCAGGAACTGGACATGTACACCATGTCCTGACATGCCAGGCCTCACTTTTCACACTGATGTCCCTTTGCACACCACAGAGGCACTGCTCCAGAGGGGAAGAAAAAAATCTATTTGCATCCAATCGACTGAGCTCTTTAAGTGCTGAAACTAGTAGACCAAATGAGTTTATTAGATTATCATTGCGGAAGTTAATAAAGAATTAATTTCTCTTCATGTGACATCCAAAGGCAGTTATTTCAGTGGCCTGTCCATTTACACAAAGCCAAGTATTTGTCAAGTGTCAAACTCAATTCCCATGACCCAGGCCTCCTCAATAATTCTGGATTAGGAATACCCTTAAATGACATTACAAAAATTTTATTCCAAGATGCATCGAGCTCCTGGGACTACTCAGGAATTTCAGGTTAGTGAAGGTTATGTAGTCAGCAAAAGCTTGTTGGATATAAGATCTGGAATGGAAGGATAGGGTGTGCAATGTTTTTGTGACACTGGAAAGCAGCATGAAAGAGAGAAGAAGACGATTTCCAAAAGGGGATCTTCTATTCTCTTTCTCTCCCCTGAAAATAATGCAAAGAGGGTTTATCTGCATTGCAAAATAAGTGGCCAGTGTGATCTCCAGCACAGGAAATGCTGCAGTCCTGCTGTAGAAAGATCAGCGTGGGTGCCATGAGAGGGAGGAGGAGGGGGCAGAATTGAGCCATCATTTGCTGCTCTGGGAATTCAGGGCTATAAAACATCTTCATTCAGAGAAGGAGTCAAGAGTTTTGCACATTCCCGACTACCAAGTCAGACATAACATCAAAGAAAGAGGAATGTCTTTTATGTTTTCCTGTTCTCATTAGATTTAGACTAGAGATAAACTAGATGGAGACTAGGAATAGGGATAGTCTGGATAGAAGGATAATCAGAAGGTGGGGTGGAAGATATCCCAATAGATAGACTGGATACAAGGAAGTAATTTTTCACAGTGGAACAGTAGAACAGATTTCCCAGAGAGCTGTGGATGCCCTGTCCCTGGGAACATTCAAGGTCAGGTTGAATGAGGCTCTGAGCAGCCTGGTCTGGTGGGAGAAGTTGCTGCTCACTGCAGGTGGGTGGGACTGGGTGACCCTTAAATGTCCCTTCCAACCCAGTAATTCTATAATTCTGTTCAGTAGTTTTGTGATTTACCTCTGATGACCAGATACACAAAGCACACAAGGTGGACACACAGCCTCCTGTCTTCCTCTAAAAGGGAAATGGTGCAGGTATAGGTAAAGGATAGTAAAGAGGAAAAAAATCCATTTACATCACTTGAGCCATCAGAAAAAGAGAATCCCTGTGCATACATTGACTTTATTGTATTTCAAGGTTATATGAAAATAGAAAGCTAGATGGTAATCAGTAGGAAGAGGTGCTGAGCACTGGACCCCTCTGGTTGGGATAATGTACCTTTAAAATGTAAACAGACAGTCTCAAGCATTGTTTTAATCATTAGTAATTTTTCGTTTGAAGGAGTCACTCCATCATCCCTACAAATGAATTTCCCTCCCTCCCCTCCATCTCCTCCACTTCTCCTTATTGCCAGGACACTGTGAGTGCTTCCACCCAACCTTCTGATTAATGCTGGAATAAATCTGCCTCAGAGTTGGGGTACAGGACCTTCAGCTGGAAATTTGTCCCTGCAATTTTCTGCCTGTGGGGGAAACAAGGACCTGACAGTGTATTTCTTCTAATTCCACAGCTGTGTCTTCTTTTTGATGCGTAGATGGCTGTGTGCAGAGCTTGGCTACAAGGGTGGGCACTTCCCATCCTTGTTCTTGGGAAATAACTGTGTAATAGCTCACTGCCAGGCTTGTGTGGCTCTGAGAGGGAGACCTGGGTTCATTTCACCTACCCTTATGGTCTGAAAAATGTCGAGAGTGTAATGTTTTTTGCTGCTGAGAAGTTAAGTGACTAATCCAAGCTTACAGTCTAGACTTCCTCAGCTGCCCTGGGAAAAAGACAAGGTTCTCCACAAACTGATTCATCTGCCCTAAAATGCTTGCCCCAGACAGAAAGGATGAAAGAAAGGATGAATCCTTCTCAGAGGTGTCCATTTCTGATCCTGATTACAGAAGAAACTGAAGGTGCCAACTTAGACAAGGTGCCCAGCCTGGACATGTTGTGTGGGGTGAGTTGAATCTGCTCAAAGGAGCTTGGCCATGTGAGTAAGACTGACCTAAGTCTTCCTTGTCAAAAACTTGTGGTTATTGTCATACAATGGGCTTAAGTGAAACAAAAAAGAAAACAAAACACAGACACAACACTCATAAACATTTGAAACACAGATTTAAGTGACCACTCAAGTCTCACTAATTCATTAGTGTTGGGCTTAACTAGGTTCACGTTTGTGATGAAAACTAAGCACTTGTTTGATTGCTTTGATGAACTGTGACACTTTATACATCTTCTTGGAGCCGTTGCACCTTCAAAATTTACCCTGTTTATATGATATACACCTCAAACTTCCCTCCCCCAGGTGAAACCCCAGGCCAGGAACCCTTTGGCAGCCCCTGAGCTCCACCACTTCATCCTCAGTGCTTGTGAGCCGTGCAGGGCAGGTCATCCATGCAGAGGGAGGGACCTGGGTGCCCTGGAACTCCTGCCTGCCTGCTGTCCTTGGCAGCAGCCCTGGGCTGGGTGATGAGAGGTTTGCAGGGCAGCTGGAGCTGGGTTTAGTCAGCTCAGCTCTGCGTCCCATGGCGCTGTGACGTCGCAGTGGCACAAAGGGCAGGGTGAGGACACACGTGTGTGATGTGGGAATGAGGGCTGTGCATGAGGAAAAGGCTTTGGAACAGCAGGGCTTTCTTTTCTGTGGCTGATTGTCTCTGGAAATGTGACTTTTCTGGAGGCACGTTTCCAAGACAGAAGTAGGGATGCAAGGTATAACCTTTTCCTTTCTCTTAGGAGAGTTTCAAGAGGTGACTTTGATCTAGAGCTTGGCCAGCCCTACTCCTATTGAAAGCCCTTTAATAATCTACTTTCCCTTCAAGAAAACCTGCTTTTCTTTTAATGGCCAATGAATATATTCAGGCAGCACAAATTTTGAAATTTCTCCCAGCCAGGACACTCCAGGATGAAAGTGGCTTGGAGTCTTGGGGCTGGATATTACCTTTAGGGTTTCCTTTGCTGCTTTGAGCTACCAAAGCCCAGAGCCTGGGCAATAATTCTGGGCACTGTTTGCAAGGACATTTGCATTGCCCACTAATGGTCACTAATGTGAGGTTCAGGAACAGGACTCTGTTCTTGGATCATCTAAAACATCTAAAACATCTAAAATCTGGATAACCAGAGACAAAACTACTTCCACAGGAGTTCATTTGTTGCTTCATTTTTCCTTCCTTTTCACTCTGCTCCCTGCTGGATTTGAGCACCGTGTCCCTGATCCCCCTTCTCCAGCCTGTCTGGGCAGCAGGGAGGGGTGAGCTGGGAGCTGTCAGGGGAGGGATGCACATGGGAGAAGGAGGAGCAGCTCGTGTTCCCAAGCCACAGCTGGGGAGATGTTAAACTTTAACCAGCTGGGCTCAAACCCTTCCCAGGGCCAGCCAGCAACTGCAGTGCCAAAGCAGAGCCGAGCAAGGAAGGTGCTGAGCTGCTGGACGGTGTGTGGGTGAGAACAACAAGGAGATGCTTTTCCATATCTCTCCCCCTATCCTGCTGTGATGTTTCCTGGTGGGACAGCAGGAGCCCCCGGGGGGTTTCTGCCCCATCCTGCCTGCTTGGGTGTGGTGCAGAGCTTCCGTGGAGAATGGCTTTGTCCCCGGGTTGTTTCTCTCCCTCCTGTCTCTGGAAGCTGCAGGACCCTGATGAATGACTCCCATATCCTGATCAAAAAGTCTCCCTAACAGTTTTAGTGTGTTTGTGTCCCCCTAGTTAAGATAAATTAGACAGGCTAATGAGACTGATTAGTCTTTAGCTGCGACCCTTGGCCTTTAGGATGTACTTTGAGCTAATAGAGAGAATGGGGATTATAGGCTGTGATAATGTGCTTGTGTTGGCCTTTTAAAGGAAAACACATTTATTGCTGCTTAGAGGAAATTGATTTAACTGTGCTGGAAGCATTTCTATGGACTGAATATGGAATTTTTATTAAGTAGGTGACTCAGGTTCAGCCAAGATTGCCAGATTGGAAATGAGCAGGAGATATTTTAGGAAGATTCCACCTGCTGGCTGCCTCTCCAACTGATAACAAGTTTCACTCATCCCAACTGTGATCTGCTCCTCTGCATGTCAGCTGTGGAGCTCTAGGAACTTGGACTGCAATCCCCAGGTCTCCTGGCTCTGGTCCAAGCTAACAAATCATCAAAGACAACCAGTTGTGTTTGCATGTTTACTGAGAGTTCAACTATTTGATTCCCTTCTCAGTCTGCAAAGCCAAATGGCTCCCTGAGTTATACTGGGATCCTCAGGCAAACAATGAACCATCACACAGCCAGTTCAGAGCACAGCAGGGTGCTCAGGGGCCCAATCCTGCCCTAAGGATAAGGTTTGATTCCATAGCCTAAAGCCTCACATATTCTGCTTCATGCACAATAGAAGCAGTTGTGTTCCTGAAAGTTTTCTCTGATAATATTAGCTGGACTTATAAAAAATACTTGTTTTTCCTGCAAGCCCTTATGGGCTCATGCTCTGGGTGAGTCAGTTTCTCCCTTCCAATAAATTTGGAAAGTTTAATTGGTTTTCAGCAAGCTCTGACCAAGTACTGCTCTCACATCCCCTCTGACAAGTCCCCAGGTTTGGGTTTGGGTGGGTGAAGCTGTAAAACCCTTTGTGCATCCTCACAAAGGATGGTGCAAAATGCTGCTGCACCACCCCAGTGCTGCTCTGCCTCCACTTGGTCCAGGTGCAAATGGCATCAGGGACAGCAGGGAAACCAAGGCAAGGTCAACCCAAACATCACATCTCACTGGGGCTGGGGAGAGCAGGTCTGCAAATCTTCCTGCAGAGGAAATGCCCAGCTGAGCTGCCCTGTAGCCAGTGCCAGCCTGGGCTCCCAGCAGCAATGCCCTGCTTGCTTTGCATCTGGACCACAGCTGATTTTTGTAAAAGCTCTTTGACCTTATTCATATCTCATCTCCACCCTCCATTTGCTGACCCAGGCTGAGCTGGATGCCTGATTTTCCAAAGCCTCATCTCTCAGCCACTGGAAGGTGTTCCCTGTCCATCTGACTCCACAAGGAACCAAAGGGGGTTAGGTGTGCAAACCCCTGGGCAGTCTCCTGCCACATCTGATGTCCTAATATTTTTTTCTCCATTTCAGTGGAGCAGTGACTGAGCACCTGTTCTCTAAAGCTCAGCAGCTCAACGTGTACTTCCAGTCATGTAAAATCACAAAAGGGCTTTGGGCAAGTGGCAGCTTGTAATCCAAGTGAACCCATGCAAAAACTCTGATTTATTATACCCAGTGATACCCCTCTTACATCACCTTGCCATTAATCAGGGTGATCCTTGACACTTTCCATATTCAAGGTACCTTGCAGTAAATAGCCTTATCAGTCTTTTACAGCCATCACCACTGAGGTCTGACAACGTCAGATGTGGGCCCATGGGACTGGGAGCACTGGAGCTGCCACCTTCCCCACCCTCCCCACCTTCCCCACCTCTGCACCAGTTCCTCTTTTCTGAGATACATCTGATCAAAGGTTTCAGCCACAGCCCTGCAGTCCTGAAGGGCTCCCCAGCAGCCACAAATCACTTTATAGTGCTCTATCACATGTGATAAGTCCTGTACTTTGCCACCTTCCATTGCAATGCTTTAGGGTGCTGAGAAACCAGAGAGCAGATGTAGGAGCAGATCCTCAGCCAGCACCACACCAGCTGAGGTTTGGAGTGGAGCTCTGACCATTAGCACCAGCTGTCCTGGTGTTGTCCAAATGAAAAAGAAAGAGAAGCCAGCATCCAAATGCAACTGTTTCAGTGAGGACAATACTGAGATCCCTCAAACAGGATGGAAAATTGCAGCATCACAGCCCCTGGTTGTTGTCTTTGTTGCTGACACCCAAGGAAAATGAGTCCTACAGAGTGTTTTGTAGGTTTATATGAGGGAAAAAAAAAAAAAAAAAGCAGGAACAATATTTAGTAACAAATCTGTATTACTTCAGCACTGATCCTGCCAGAAACCATTGGAAAATGGCTGTATGAACACTGAGCTGGGAAGGGTCGATCATGAATAAGGTTACTTGTGGAAGGGAGTTTCAAGGAGCAATCCTGTTAGCAGGTAAGCCAGAATACTTTAAGTGGAAACATTCTCGTCTTTAACTAAGGATGTTCCTTTTCTCCCTTAAATATGGGCTTTTATATTTGGGTCAAAATGTATGCCAAATTTTAGTACTTTTACTAAATGAGTGCTGTTATTTACTGAAATCCAGCCCATGGTAAATGTGCCCAGAGTCCCTAGTATTTAAATTCAAGGGGAACTTTCTAGATTTTTCCTCCCTGGTGACTTACTTTTGTGTCTAAAGGTCTCTACTACCTTTATTTTAACCTGAGATTTGTCAAGGCAGGAACAGAACCTTCATAACATCTGCCATTCAGATGATGGCAGGCAAAGAATAGCCTCCAGCTGCCAGTAAATCAAATGGAGTTGCACCAGGGTTGATGTTGCTTGAAATTCTTGCATCAGTGCTCAAGAGCCAGAGAGGAAAAAAAAAAAAAAAGGCAAAAAAGGGGTTGGGAAAGGAGAGGAGAAAAGATGTGCTGCTGATCTGAGTGAGAACAGTCACTTCCATGCCCCTCATTGGCAGGACTGATCTAGAGGCTCTTTTGGGGTGAGATGAAGAAGAATACTTATTTGTCATAGAATCATAGAATGGATGGAAAAGACCTCAGAGCTCATCTCATTCCACTCCCTGCCATGGACACCTTTCACTGTCCCAGGCTGCTCCAAGCCCTGTCCAGCCTGGCCTTGGGCACTGCCAGGGATCCAGGGGCAGCCACAGCTGCTCTGGGCACCCTGTGCCAGGGCCTGCCCACCTTCACAGGGGAGAATCTCTTCCCAATATCCAATCTAACCCTGCCCTCTGTCAGTTTAAGGTCACTACCCCTTGTCCTGCCACTCCATACCTTTGTCCCAAGTCCCTCTCCAGCTCTCTTACAGCCCCTTGGGCACTGGAAGGAGCTCTGAGCTCTCCCTGGAGCCTTCTCCAGGCTGAACAATCCCTGCTCTCTAATGCTGTCTCCACAAGAAGCTTTTTCACTACTGTCTCACTCTAAGCATTGAATGAAAGGCAATGGAAGGACAGCAGTTTCTCCACCAGCAGAAGGTTCCCTTTAGGAGCCCTTTTCAGCTGCAGACATTCTAATTCACTGCACTTTATTAATAACTGGAGGAAGAAATGGCCAAATCCACATAAATAAATAAAACTGAACGTCTGCCATGACATGCACTAATTTCAGTGGTTCTGTATTGTTGTCTCTCTGCATACAGTCACTGGAGTGAAAAGGAGATGTTTTAAGTCAGAAACTGAGTATCTATGGCAGACAATTTGAGCAAAGCTCTCTGCTAAGGGGCTGGGGGAGAAAAAGCCATCATCTGAAAAGATGAATATTTGAAAATGCCAACTGCTACAGCTACTGCAGGCTTATTTACCAGCACTCTGAGCCTGGCTGGAATCGATCTGTGGGGATAGGTTTGCTGAAAAGGAAACAAAAACAAATGGGGCTTCTGCTTCTGGGATGACACTGCTCAGTTGTCAGGAACCACTGGTTGTGTTCTCCCTTGGCAGGGACAGCAGAAGATGCTGTTAAACACAGACCCAGAGCCTGTGGCTGTAAGAAGTGAAATGCCTGTGTGGCACAAGGGCTCAGGAGAAAATGTGTGGCATTTCACTGGGATTCCTGGTGCAGGAACTGAAACAATGTTAATTGTGGAGAACTGATTTATTCAGCATAAAGCCACACAGGGAATCTGAGTTTTGGGAGTCTGAGAGCAGAAAGCATTTACAAAAAGTTTAGAAATAAGCTTTCTAAATTTACTTTGCTCTCCTATGAACCTGTCATTTGTGCCTTCAGGTACCAAGTTATATTATCCCCTCATCACTGTTCCTAGTCCATTGGTGGGGAAACCACACAGAGAAGAGCAATATCTCTGCAGGAGGACTGTGCACTTGTCCAAGCTTCCATCAGCACATGGAGGCAGAACAAGAGCAGCCTGGAAGTGGTTTTACTGACGTGCCTGCTGCTGTCCAGGTTTGTTTTACTCTTTCAAACAGTCCCAAATTTAAGGCAGAATGGTCAGAAACCAGACCTAAGGCACTTCTGTAATGGGCAGTTTGTTGTATTAAGGTGCTGCTACCAATGCACAGTGTACTTCTCCTATGGGATCAATCCCTCATGTGGGGGATACCCAGGGTTATACTGGTGTAACTGTGCTCATACCGGGCAGAGCAACCATAAAAAAAAAAAAAAAAAATTAAAAATCACACTTCTGAAAGCTCATTAGCAAAGAGTCCTGAGCTGAACCCAGGATCTGAGCCTGAAATGAAGCCTGGGGTGACATGGAAAGGTCACTGTGGAGAGGTCTGGCCCTGAGCTGAGCTGAGCTCTGGCTTCGAGCAAGGATGCAGCTTTGGGTAATTCTGGCATCCTAAGGCCTCAAGTAATTCCCACTTGTGTTTGCTTGTATTTTTACTGGCTGTCTTTTGCACTTCTGCCTCTCAGATTACTAGGGCTGGTGACAAGGAAATATGGGAATAGCCACCCAATCAAATTAAAAAACATTAGAAAGGTCAAGCGCATACAGGTTTCTTTCACACCATGTGTGGGAATCAGATTTCCTGGTATCCCAGTAAAAGTGCCAGATAGTATTAACCAGATAAGGAAATGGGAGCTTGTAAGTCTAAAACCAGGAGTAATTTACCAGGGGATCTCTTTTCAAGGAAAAGTGTGTGGTGGTTAAATTTCTTTGACATTGCTGCTCGGGGGATGAAAACAGCCTCACGGTGCTTTTGTGTCTTTCCCTGCCCAGCGTGGTCCTGGTACCACAGGCATGGGAGTTTCTGCAGATCTGCTGATGCTGTAGGAAGCTGGAAGAGGAGCAGTAAATAAATGCAATATTTGTAGCAGTAAATAAAGGCAATATTGCCCATAGATACCTTTATCTGAGAGGGAATCAAGGTGTTGAAGCCTCATCCCTCAGCTGAAACTCTGACAGAGGCCACCTTGACAGTCCCTCCCACACATAACTGAACCTCCAGCAGCCTGTAGACATAATATCCATGCAGTTGTATACTTAGACTTTCCCTTTCTGGGAAAAGGGAGGGTAAAGAGTTCTAGTGTTGTAACTACCAGAATTCTCTAATGAAAACTCCACAGAGCATCATGTCCTCACTAGACAGAGACCTTCTCCTGTTGAAGCACCACCTAAGGAAACTTTTTAACATGGAATTTTTGGAGACACAATTGGAAGTTTAAACATTTTAAGGTATAGACATCCTGGGAGAGTCCTGCTACCAGGTAAGACTAACGTTGTCTTTGCTTGACCAGATGGGCAGCAACCACCACACACTGGGAAACCTCCTGCTCTGCTTTTCTTGGTGTTCTGTTCCAGATTTGTAATGACCATGGGGTGCTTCTCAAAGGTCTTGGTTCCACTTTATCCCAGGATCAGCAGTTCATTCAGGATTTTGAAGATGGTTGCGCAGGAACAACCTTAATTTTTGAAGATAGCAGCTCCTGAAATAATGAGTAAATAAACCTTGTCACCTTGACAGGCTAACATTTCCATCTCCCCCTTCATTATTTATTTATGTATGGTTCCTGAAACCTATTTCCCAAATTCTCCACCCTCACCCTCCTCCCTCTACTTTGTTTTAATGAATTGAGGATTGAATTCTAGAGCACAAGCTTGAGTCAGAGATGATAAAGCACCCAGTCTTTTGGCAGTCCTGTAAATGCTACGATGGCTTCCAAAGAGTTAATTCATTATGGTCCATTGTCCAGTCAACTTTATAGCTAGCAGCAGATTGGAGCCAACTTGAAATGCTGAAGTGGGAATGAAAAATGAGCAGAGCCTTGGTGTGCATTAAATATTTAATATTCTCTCAGTGGGAGGTGTCAGGAAAAGGACCATATAATAAATACTACAAGAGACAATTCCATCACTGAACTCGTCTGTTAATGACCTCATTTGCTTTGACAGAAACATTACAGATGCAGCCTCTTCGCTTCTGTGGCCCTAATAAGCAATCACATTCCAGTTGGAAAGCAAATTCCTGCTTCTGCAACCCCGAGGAGTGGGTTGGAGCTATCATTGTCTCCTTCTCCCTCTCTCTGTCTCCCCCCACTCCACAGATCTGGGGCATTTAGAAAGAATTTTGTGTGGCATGAGAGGTATTTGTGGCAGCTGTGTGATTTTGGCAAGAAAAGCGACAATTTTATCAAAATACCTGGAAAACATGAACTCAAAAAAATGCTCCCTTCTCTTAGAGGAGAAAAGTGCCTTCCACGTCATTAGTCTTAAAATCACCAAAATTGTGACTAAATTGCAGGAGCTTGACAGTGGTGTTTGAGGATGTGATGGTGCCCACTTCCAGTTTAACTCCCTGAAGAATTCTTGTGACAGGAATGAAAGGATCTTCAGGAGGATCCATCCAGATACTTCTGGTGAGTGTTTCCCACTTCAGCAGGCATGGAGATCTTGGATTCCATTGCATTCCTGGACCACATGTTGGCCAGATCACAGGATTTTCTATGCAGTGCTGTGACCTGCAGCCCTGCTGGTCCCACAGAGGGATGTTCTGCCTGAGCCCCAGTATTACAGGGACTTTGGCTTCAAACTAAGTGTGAGCAGCATGTTTTCTCTCTTCCACTATTTATGTTTGAAAGGTCTTCAAAAGCATCCCTGCTCTGATGGCTGGAAGCCAGCTCTACATGTATTCATATCCAGTTCCTGTGGAGTTGATCTTTGCCAGGTTTCCCCTTCAACATAATTAATTCTTTTCCTGCCTGGGCAGATAGATCCTGGGATGTTTGTATCACTTCTCAGTCTCTTTTTTTAATCCTGGTTGAGCAAATCAACCTCTTTTTGTTTGTCTAGAAAGGTTTCTGATGGCTCTCAGCATCCCAGTAAACTTTTCTTCTTCTATCCCTGCTCCGGTTTCTCTTCTTGAATAGCAATAACTGATGAGGTTTGAAATGCTGTGTAAAATTATGTACATTCCAGCTTTTCTCTAGTGGGAATTCCTCCCATTCAGTCTCTGCATTACCCTGTAGGGCCAGCTTGAGAGCCCAGTTCTCCCCTCCATGGACAATTGTTGGGTTAAAATTGAAGCTCTCACTATTAGTAGACCTGGAACCCATCCAAATTCTAACACATTTCCTTTCCTTCTTACTGCAGCATAAAATCACGTTGAATTTTTCTGAACTTCTCATTTACCTCTAGTATTAACTTATTCTCTCCTCCACACTTTCTTCTAAGGCCTTGCATTTCTGCAGAATTTCAACAATCTTCCTATATTTGTATAGGCTCTTTTATTCCTTCTCTGCTTAACAAAAATACTCAATTTCCTCAGAGAACTACAGCAGTTTTTGTAGGACACTATGGATAGCAAACAAAACTCAGATTGTAAAAATGGAGAGTAAAAATGAAGAGTAAAAACAGCTATTTGTCTTCTGCTCAGGAAAAGTGCATACTGGGAGGCTCAGACTCTGCTTTGGACATCTGGGACTCACAACACTCTTCCCCTCTGTTTTAAACTAGCAGTTTCTGCCTCAAAGTGAAACTTGAATTAAAAATTGTAAAGATGATGAGGTGGTGCCAGGGGCCTTAGAGACACCTTGTAGTTCAGTGCTAGAGGCCTGGACAGCTAAGCTGCTAGGGTAGGACTCCAGAGTCCACGCTCAAATGTCAGCATCTTTGATTAGAATCTGCTTTCTGGGATGGGTTATAACCTTGTCATCTCCCTCCTTCCCTAACCCTGTGAGGCCAGCGATGTGGGCAGGGATGTGCACTGTGCTCCCTGCTGGGATCAGGGTGCAAGTTTGCCGTGCATGGCACGGGATAAGGTTTGGCAGAGTGGAAGTTGGGGCTCCTTCCAGTGCTGCTCCTGCTGTGCCTCAGCTGGGCTCAGGGGGAGGATGCTGAACACAAACCAGCCTACTGCAGGCTCCGGGGGGAACAGGGAGCGGGAATGAAAATAAAAAGCTGGTCAGAAACGGGCAGGGAATGCGGCTCCCGCTCACGTCTGGCTCTGTGTAGGCTGCCTCGCATGCCGCACATTCTGCGCATTACAACGAGGCAGTTGTTTGTAGCGCTGCATCCGTGCGGCAGGGAGATAAGGTTCTGCCTTTGTATCAGAAGCAGCTGCAAAGGGGCAAAAAGGTCTCAGAACAAGAAATTAGTTCATTTGAATTCTCCCTCTCCCTCTCTCTTTTCCTTCTCCAAGCCGGCCGGCAGCAGCATCTCCCTCCTCTGGCTCCTGCAGGCGGTTTTGCGCTGGCTGGTGGCACCAGCAGGAATTCTCTGCCTTTGCAGGGTGTGCAGGGTGGGTGCCCGGCTGGGGCCTGTCCCGGTGGGCTTGGCCCCAGGCTGGGCTCACAGGGCAGGCAGAGGTGCTGCTTACAGAGGAGAGCTCCTGGCTGTGCAGGTGTGGAGCGCAGACATCACAGCAGCCAGGGCTGGAGCTGCTGCTGGGCGCTGGTTGAACGAGTCCATGGCTACAGCAGTAAGACAATAACAGGCTAGAGAAAGCTCTAGGATGGCACAAGTCATCCATTCCATGTCCAGCATGGGGAGAAGGAGAAAATACCTGGACAATATCCTATTAGTCTGTGCCATGACACGTTCACAAGCTGGAGGGATTCAATTGAACCTGGGCAGGCAGCCTTGAGCATGACATAGCTACTGTCTGAGTGCTTGGCTCTGCAGCCTTAATGATGTTCTTTTAATGTAGCTTTTAAAAGTGCATAATATAATATACATTGTCTATCCTGTCTGTCTTTTATAGCTTTAAAAAATGGATCATGTGTATGCTCTGACATATGGATCCATTCCACCCCAACACACAGACAGACACTCTGCCACCTTCCTGCACTTGCTGAAACACCCTGTAAGGTTTACGTTTGCTCTTAAATAATTATCACCCATGCAATAAAGAAATAACCCTTTGTGCCTTCAAAACTTTGCACTAATAATTTCTTGGTCTTTGTTTCTCAGGAGTGAGCAGTTCCCTGGCTGTCTCTCTGCAGCTCACTTCTGGCCAGGCAGGCTGGAAAGCTGTGAGCAATTCTGGACAGGGCTGCAGAAACTGCTCAGTGCTGCTCCTGCCTGTGTGTGAGGGGTGTAAAAGGACAAAACTCACAGTCCAGGTGGAAGAAGAAGGAGGATTCAAGGCAGAGAGGGGATGAAATAACCCTCAGAGCCCTACCTGGGACTCCAGAGATGTGCCCCTGTGCCCCAGCCTGCTGTGCCCATGAGTTACAGCCTTTGAGCTGGCAGTGCTGCTGCAGTGTGTGTGGAGGCTCCAGCCCTCCTGGCAATCTCCAGCCTCCCCAGGGCTGATTTAGAGAGGTCACCTGTCACTTGTGTAAAGGTCACCCGAGGTCTGTGCTGTGGACAGTCCCCACATTCCCAGCATGTCACATAATCATTTTATTTTACGTCTCCTCGGCCCTGCCAGGGGAGGGGAGGAGGAGGGATGGGACTGCGAGGTCAGCAGCGTGGTTATGGATGGCAGAGTGAATGTGAGGTGAAAGGGATCGTTGCTTCTGCCTCCCCAGTAAACCCCTTTTCTCTGCCTGAACGGAAGCAGCGAGGAGCCGGTCGGCTAATTTATATTAATTCAACTCCATTAATGATGAGATATCATCTCTTCTCTCAGCAGGAGAACCATCAAAAGGATTTAATACTGAGCTGCTCTTCTGACAGCCCCACGTTACAGCCTGCAGCCACTCCATGGCCGGACTGAACCTTTCCCCAGCCACCAGCTTTTCCCTGGGCCTCATTAACAAGGGCAGTCTCATGTTATTATGATTATTTTGGGTGAGTCCTCACATGCCTCAGCACTGCCCTGGCATGGAGGAGCAGGAAAGCCCTGTGGATGGCATCTATGCTGTGTCCTTCCCATGCTGCTGAGGAACACGGGACATTTCAAGTGCTAAGAAGCCACAACCACCCTGAGTTGCCATCTCCTCTCCTGGGCTGCTGCACAGTAGAAAAATCCCATTTTTTGGAGCCAGGAGTGGCTGGTGGCTGTGGGAACCTCCTGCCCTGTTCCTAGGCAGCAATGGCAGCAGTGTTTTGTGATGCAGAACAGTTCCCCTGCCAGTTCCCATCAGATGTATAGAGTTCATTGCCCTCACCAGGGATATGCCAGAGGAACGAGCACCTGGACCATCAGAAATGTTCATGGAGTTCCATGAACTGATTGATCCCTCAGTTATCTGGGGTTTCTTGCTCATTTTCCATGGGGATTCTGAGGGACAGGCAGTCTGGCATCAGACTGGTGGGGATCAGGTTGTGGTGTTAGGAGGGACAAAGATTCCTTCTGGGATCAGAGGGTTTGGGGCATTGCACAGTAGAGAACAGCACTTTGGGGTCCCTGCAGAGGGGGGGAAACTGAGGCAGAGGGAGGGAGGCTCGTGTGTCCTCAGTGTGGGCACTTTGGGACCCAGGCACTGGCCCAGGGGAGGCACAGCAAAGAGCAGCTGTCAGCTTTGTCCCATGGAGGGCTGGGCAGTGCCCCAGGGATGGCCATGGCTTTCCAGTGGCCACAGGGCCTGCATCCAGCAGGGCTGCAGAGGAGTCTCTTGTTCCCTCATCCGTGTCCTGGCAGCAGGAGACAAGACTTTGTGCTAGTCATGTAATTTAATTTCTCTCTTTGCTTCTGGCTGATAGTATTAAACTCCTGGCCTCCGAAACACACATATAAATCTCTTTTTTTCTCCCCTTTTTTAAAAAAATATTTTTATATTAACATATTTCCTTTTGAAACTGTGTGAGGCTTTTCTCAAAACTAATGGATTTTTTTTTCTCCCCTTGTCTGGGCCAAATGTATTCAAATCTTAACTCAGTTAAGTCAGAAGATTCCTATCGTCTCAGCAGGGAATCCCACCCTTTATTCCACAAATCAGCATCCTTTTTATTTGACTTTCTGATCTCCAAAGGAAAAGGGATGCTTTTTTTTTAGAGGTTCTTATTTTTTTTTTTTAGTTTAACTCTGACGTTGATGTTGCAATGCTCTTTGATAGCCGAGAACACAGGGACTGACTTCAGGAGCAGCTGAAACTTCATCAGGAACCAAAATATAAGAAGAAGGGATTCAGAGTGGGAAATGGTAGAAAGTGATACTGTTGAAACAACCCTTTGAAATTTCCCAAATGATGTTTGATCTGTGAGTCCCTTAAAGCTGCTGCAATACCTTTAGTATCAAAATGATCTCTTTTTTATTAAGGGGGGCAGGAAGGAGAGGTATTTAAATTTTTTTTTAGTGACACTCGGAAGAAATAAGTTTAATTTTAACCTGTTATGGTTCCACCTGGAATTATTTTTTTTACATATGTTTATCTGGGATTTAGTAGCATTCTTTCATAATTTTTTTCTCTTCTGCTTGAATAATACTTTATTTCAAAGGACCAGCAGAAGAGACACAAGGGACCAAATGTTGAGGAATAGATTACCCCTGAAACATGCTGTAGTCCTCCCTTATCCTCCCCCCAAAATACCAAGCCACTAGAAATGAAAACATGAAATAGAAACCCTTTGAGGTGAAGGAAGGAAGGGCCCAAGAGCAAACTCAGTGCTGTGGCATTGAGCTGCTGGCAGGATCCTGTGAGCCCTGAGTGCTGCCCCAGCCCTCCCACTGCAGCTGCACTGGTGCCATTGGAGCCCCAGCTGGGCTGATCCCTCAGCAGTGGCCACAGGAAAAGGGAAAGGAGCTGGTGAAAATCCCTAGGGAGAATTAGGTCTTGAGGGAATGACATGGGGCATGTCCAGGCTGTAGAGAAAACGAGCCTGGGGGGAAAAGTGGCTGCCTTGGTTGGTGGGATAAACCTGGGAGATTTTACCTTGTTTTTTTCCTGTGTGAAGGGCTCACCTATAGGTTTGGGTGGTCAGAAAAACTATAAAATGCCTCATTAATGTCAATCCTGTACATACAAAGGGCATAGCAGGGTTTTTGGCAGATCCATCCAAGTCAACAGGCCATGTATCTGCTCTATGATCTTCCCTGGGTTATAATTTCCCCACATTAATTTTGGGCATGTACTTAGGAGCTGCTCAACCAAACATCTGCATAACGCCAGGTCATGCTGAGGAAAAGACACACATTTTTCTGATCCATCAGAAAAAACCTGCTCTCTGAAGTGAGCCAAAAAGCAGGGCACTGGGTGAAATTAGCATAATTTTGTTTCAGAAAGCAACAATCTGAGCAGGTCACCTCCTTTGCAGATTGCTCAGGGAGTGGGCTTCACCTACACTATTGATCCCAGCTCCTCACTCTTGTAGGAAAACAGCACATAAAAACTGTGTGGATTAGATGGGAAGGAGCATGCCTCCTTCTTCTGCAATTAATATCATATGCAAATGAAATGTTTCCACTGGAAGTTTGCAGAAAGGGAAATGCTGCCACTTACTACCATCTCTGCTGAGCTAAAAGGTTTCTTGCAGATAGCATTTTTCATGCAGTGCTGGTGTGCTTTACAGTTATTGAGCCCTGGCAAAATGTCTGTAAATCAACCCTGTATGGATTCGGCATACATCCAGTTTGCAGGAACCAGCAAGTCACAGGGATTAATGGAACAGTGTGGGACCTGTGTGACTGACAGCATGGGAGAGATGGATGCAGGTTCTGCTCTCCCCATGGCTCCCACCCAGTGCAATGGGTTTTTCTCCCTCCATTTGGTGTCTCCAAAACCAGCAGGCTGCTGCTCTGAGCTGCTGAAGGGCTGCTGATGCCCTGCAGAGAAGGGCACATTTCATGGGAGGTGGAGAACTGCCTTTGCACAGCGAGTGCAGTGAGTGCAGAGTGGCCACAGCATCCCTGAAAACCAGACCAGCTCTCATTTTAATGTGGGATGCTGCTAACATTTGGTGAAGACCCTGCAGACCAGTTCTCCTCCCGGTGTTTTCAACTCCAGAGGGACACTGAGCCCCAGGACAGTGAAACCCTCAGTGCAGCTGAAGGTCTGTGACCCGCGGGTTTTTCTCCAGGAGCTGGCAGCTTGCCCAGGGCATTAACAATGTGCTAAAAGAGCCCGAGGGGAAGGGGCAGAGCTGTTCTCTGCCTGTCTCCTGTGAGCTGTCACCCTCCAACACCACACACACACCACAGGCAACTTTTCATGGCACTTGAGTAGAATAAAAATGACTGAAACCATCTGCCCTCTCTAGCAGCAGGGTCTTGCACCCAGACTACTCTCTATTAGACTTTACCAGGAGAGAGTTTTAGCTGGGGCACTAAAAATTAATATTAAAATGGAAATCTGCATTTCTAAACCAGGACCTCATGCCCTCCTTCGGAGAAGCAGCATTTTCCCTGGCTCCTATCTCCAGCAGTAATATACCCTTTGAGGTTCCCATTTCTAAATTGTGTCTCTGCTAATTTTGGTTCTTCTAGTAAATATCAGACATGTAAGAAATCCTGCTTGTTGTGACCAGCACATTGAGAGTGCAGTAGGGGAGAAGGGTAACTCTCCTAAGCACAGTTATGTGCAAGGAGTAGAAAACTGTTCAAGAACTCATTCTAGCTGAGAATCAAAATGCATGGCACCCACAGATGTTATAAAGTAGTATGGGAGTTGCTGGGGTCAGCCCAAAGCTACAATATTGGGAAGATGATTTAATATCTTAAATCAGTACCAAGGAAGGCAAACATTGAAACTGGGCATTTCTTAAAGAAGTGCCACAATTAAGAGCCATTGCACAACCCCTCACAGAGTCAGAATGGGGCTTGTTTCTCAATCCTCAGTGGTTGTGAAAAGACTCTCACACAGTTATGGCAGTCCTGGGGCAGTCAAATGGGGCTGCTTGAATCAGTGGGAATGAGCCTTGCTGGAGGTTTGAACAGAAATCCCTTTGTTCAGGATTTGAAAATCAGTGCTATGACAAGTTTACTTACAGCTGCTCTGGTTTTGCCCATGGTGGCCACGGGAGCTGTCTGTAATGTCAATAAACCAGGCCTGGATATGACATCCTTAGTTCATATCCATCCATCCTCTCGTAACAAGGACTCACCCCAGGTCCCTCTTGTCTACCAAAACCTTGGACAATAGTATCAGAGAGAGAAATTATGATAAAGAAATAAATAAAGAAGTCTAATTTATGAAGCAAACCTTTCAAAGCGTTAAAACCATTCATAGCTTTATGACTACATATTAATCTGCTCTCATTTATTGCTTTGTAAGGCTATTTTGACAAAAGTTCATTATCAAGACTGCTAAATGCTTTTAAAGCATTGATTGGGGGAATTATTACATCACGGTGATAGACACAGTGTGTTAAGATGGATTGTAAGGCTTGGACCATCTGAAATTTCCCCCCTTTTAATTGGATCGATCCCCAGAATAAACGAAGTTTAATTGAATTTTCAGGAAAATTGAGCAGTTGTTTTCAAGTCTCTGTCAATACACGTTATTTCAATTACATGATGATAAGCACAGAGAGAGTTTGCAAACAGCCTGAAAGGAGGCAGAGGCTGCACACCAGAGAGGCTCCCTGCACATGCTTGGCTTTTACTTTCTCCTTCCAGGATGAGCTACATTTCCCAAAAGCACATCAGCAAGGGCAGGGGCCCTGCTCCTGCTGTTTGGATTTCAGGGGATGATTACTGCTTGTCCCTGCTTTTCCCAGCTCTGCTTGTCTTCTGCCTAGAACTCATTCCCCAGGGTTCCAGCAGTCTCTTCCTTACAATCCCAACAATTTTTCATACAACACCCAGGCTTCTTGTTCCAAGACCTCAAAATTACTTGGAAACATTGACCAAGATGTGCTGGCTCAGGAAGATTTGCTGAAGTGAGGTTAAGAAGCAGTTGCCCCTTGCTGTCTGTCCTGCTCCGCTTTCAAGCAGCAGACACTTGTCTCCCAATCCCTGCAGCTTCCCTGAAAATGGGAAGTGGAAAGTGCTGGTGAAGGTATGTTGGAGTTCATGTCAGGAAAGTGCTTCCTTGAGGACAGGAGCCATTATTTAGGGAGTGGGGCAGAAAGCTGGAGGCAAGGGCACAAGTTCACCTGCCAGGTTTCATCATCTCGACCTGTAAGGCTGCCCCAGGGGGGCAGGGAGGCTGAGCACCTTTCTACTTACACTGGGACACCTCTTTTAAAAGAAGCAAATGCCATTAGCTTGAGACCTTTGGCAAGTTTCTAGGCTCCTTGGAAATCTTTCTTCAACTCAGAAATATTCCTTCCTCCTCACAACCCCTGAGTCTCTGCAAAAAAATATGGGAACCTTGACCAGAGGAAGAAGAATTCAGCATCCCTTGGGGATGAACAGTGTTCATGGAGCAATGCAGAATAAAGGGTTTCCTTGGTTCTCTGTGTGTTTCTTTGAGCATCCAATTAGCAGAAATTCTTTGGTATGGCGTTTTCCTCTTTCTTGTTGGTAGAAACCTGGTGATGGCTTGGTATCATCTACAGTGTCCTGAGATGCTCCCTGGCAGGGTGGTCTGCAAGCCTTCTGCTCCAAGGCTCCCTTCCCTGACACAGCTGCAGTGGTTTGAGAGGCCACTTAGCTGAGTCATTGTCTTTTGTATTTTCTTTCATTGAATAGCCACTCAAAAAATTAACTTACTCTGCTAAGGAAGACAATACCATATGAAACCTCTCCACAGTAATAAAAGCTCCTTTCCCCCACTTCTTTCACAATCCCAGCTCACTGAATCTTGCATGAGTTATGGTGAGTCCCACCAGTGAAACACAAGGTGCAAACTCCTTGCAGATGGAGGTGTTTCTCTTATTTTTTTCCCTCCTTCAACACCTTTCTGTGCTCACCAGGGACACACTGCCCCAGAGCACAGACAGGAATAGTCCAAACCATCATGGGACACTTGCATGCTCTGGGATGGATCAGAGTGCACGTGCTGAGCTTGATGCAGCAGTTATGGGTGATAATAGATGGGTGCCACTCTGATAATACCATCAGATAGGCAGGACTCAATAGCAGCAGTGCTGGGATACCCTGGAACAAGTGCCAGGATGCAGCTCAAGCTGCATCTTGGCCCTGTGGAGTCCAGGCAGGATGTTCTGAAGCTCAGGGGTTGGTGTTGTGCCCTGCTCCTGCACTGTCCCATTTGATTCCCCTTCTCCATCCACCTGCACTGCTCCCCTAACCCTGAGCAATCCAGGTGACACCAGCCTCCCTTAGAGCTGCAATTAGAGGCTGGCATGGGGCAAAGTGTGCTGGCCTCAGGGTCAGGATTTCTCCCTCCAGAGCTCCCTGCTGCAGCCGCCAGCAGAGGCATAAAGGATATAGCTGTTGTTATAGATTCGTTAGTTATTCATTGTAACAGCCTTGATCCTAATGAATTCATTTGGTATTCATTGGCTGTCACACACAGTTTTGTAAGTCTTCAGCTCTAATTTAGGACAATTAAAATGAAGTGTTAGCAAGCAATGTTTCCCCTGCATTGCACAATCTATAATATTTTTTTTCAGGGGAGGGATGCAGACTAACCCTGCTCACGCTGCTGATGTTATCAGGGAGTGAGATCTTACAGCTTGATCCTGCAATGCTTAATGAATTAATACAGCAGATATAATTTTCATGGGTCAGTGTGTTGTGCTGGCCTGCAGATCTGTCTAGATTAGGCCTAGGGAAAGACTAATTGAAAAATACATGTCTTGGTTTGCTTAAAAACAATAAGCAGATATCTACCAGAGAGAAACGTACAAACAAGATGCATAAAAGCAAGCCAGTGATTTGTCATATGCTTCATAGTTCATGTTGTAAATTAGACAATCTTTCATAATCACAGGGCTGGGGGAGGGGGAGAACCGAATCAATTTGCCTGTAAAATTCTAAGTCCTTTTGAAAACACAATTGAAATATAATTCCTCTGTGTTTCCCAGTTAATTATCATTTACAATATTTCTGGCATCAAAGCTTTACTAGCATGGAGGGATCATTTCTTCATCACAATACCACTTTCAGGATTCATTTATCTTGTCTTTTAGACTAATTATCCACAAATTCACCAATAGACTGTCACACTTACATGCTCCAATAAATGTAGTTTTAAATCAGCAGCTTACTTTGCTGCGGTGGTACAAGCTTTCCTGAATTGTGTCTAACTAGAGTCATTCATCTGTGATCACAACACTAAAGGGAGAACAACAACATTAAGGTTTGTATGAATGATCATGCTTATTTATATGCAAATACGTCTGACAAATCAATAATGTATGATTTAGCTGCTCACTGTGCATTAGTAGAAGTGCCGCCAGTCCCAGGTGGCGGCCTCAAAAGGATCCTCAGCTCTTCCCCCTCCCCTTCTCGGCCCCACACAACCAACATCTCTGGTCAAGTGGCTGCCAGATCAGCTGCTGCCTCCTCCCTGTGTGCTGGTGGCACTGGCAGCCCCTGCTGCTGCCGAGGGGAGGGGATGGCAATGGGATGGGGAGGGGAGGGCAGGGAGCCACCCTGGGGACACTGGGATGGGAGGCACTGGCAGTGGGGATGGCAGCATCTCACTGTGCACAGGCTGGGGCCATCACAGGCTCGTTCCTCCAGATTTCAAGCTGATATGGGACACAATAACACCCCAAGTGGAGTCAGTCCTGCCTCTCAGTACTCTGTCCTACTCTCTTTTCCCATGCAGAGAGCAGCTGTCCATATGATCCACCTCCCTGTGCTGCACAGGGTCTGTCACCCTCTCCAGCTGCACTGTCCCATGGTCCAGCCTTTCTGCACAGCCCTGGAGGGCCTGGTCCACCCACCCCAACCTCACCCCCTTTCTGCCCTGCCACCCTCAACAGTGAGCAACACCAAGCCATAGGGTTTTCTGCACCATCATTCCTCTCAGAGAGGTGCTTTTCCACCTTTCCAAATATCTCAAAAACTCTCTTTTCTCAGAAGGAAAAGGGGCAGGAACACTGGTGTGTGTATGGAGCTGTGTTGCCCATGCCATACACCACTTGTGCACACCATGATGAATCTGAACCTGCCTTGGGGACCAGCTGTCATGGTCTAAGGGACAACCAAAATAAGTAAATATGAAATATCTCTATCTTGTACCTGTGTAAATGCGGATACTGGGCTAAATGTTAACGTGGTGTGAATTTCTGCATTTCTTCTAAGTTGTGCTTATGGCTGTGGTGAGTTGGGCTTTCAGCTAAGGCCAGAACTGGGTTATGAGTCAAATAACCCCAACCCTGTGCTCAGCTATTGTTATTCTTCTTGCTCTGCACTTCAGGCAAAGACATAATCATGTCCTCCTGACCAAGGCAGACTGAAATCCCTCTTATTCAGTTGGCCAGAAACCTCTCGGTGCTGTGGAAAAACATAAATAACTCTTGTTACCCCTACAGATCCTCCAGAAGACCTTTAGAAAAGAGTGAGACTAGGTGGAGAAGGCTGTGTCTGTTCCCATGCAAAGGGAAAGGGCAGAACCACCTGCACCAGGCAATCATCTGGGATGGGGGGATGATTTATATCTGCTTTACAGGACTCCCTGTCTCATCCTGGCATCACTTGGTGTCCATCTCCATTTTCTCTCTGCCCTGGGTAAGAATAACCACATCTGACACAGGTGAGTGCAAGCAGTCTGTCCTGGAGCTCTCATTAGCCATGACAGGTGAAGAGAAGTGCAACTTGAACAAATGCTGTGCTGTACACTCTGTCCCAGGGATAAATTGCTCAGTTGCTGCCAGCTTTGGAGGAGCTACTCAGAAAGCTGTGAAAGCAAGCAAGAAATCCCAGCATACACAATGCTGGGTGGACGAGGGGAGGAGTAAGTTTAATGGCCTGCATGAATTGTCAAGCAAACCCTCTGCAGACTTCAGCATCTTCAGTGGCACATTCTCATTCAGACACAGAAGCGACATTTATAGGTCGTAACTCTTAGGAGCAGTTGGTCTCTCTGGCACTATTACACTTAAATGTGAAGGGCTTCATCTGCTGACTATCACAGTGGAAAAGGCAAGTTGAGCAGTTAAAGTAACAGTTCAGGAAGATCCCCCAGGGATGGAGTGAGCAAAAGAGAATAATCAGGCATTTCCACAACTTGCCCCAGTAGTGTATTAGTTTCTGGCGACTAAGCCGCTTTTAGTTTATTTTTAATCGTGTCTGTACAATATACTGCTGGTATTCCCATTGCATTTATAATTATAATTGGCTATCTAACTAAATAGCCTGTGGATCTGTGTGCTGGGAAACACGCTGTGCAGATGTGTTGGGCTGTGTGCACACGCACACAAACCTGCACATCCTCACTCCCCTGCCCTCACACATCCCGCCTCAAAAAAACAGTCAGAGATTGAATTAGCTTAGAAATGGAGCATCTGCACAACCAATAATTTCATTACTGGGGAAAGCAGGAAACTGTGTTTCTCAATGAAGCCCAGATTATGAATCCGGTCATTTGCATTGGAATTTTAATAGGTTTGTACAAAAAAGGGCTGGTGCACATCAGTTCCTCTTTGAATGAGGCATAATGTGAGGAAGATGCTGCACGCTGTCACCAGATGCTGGGCAGAGAAGGAAGTTGTGGTGGGCAGACACATCCCCACCACTCCTGCAGAAAAGCAGATGAAGAATTGGAACCTGTGCTCTGCTGGGCCATTCTTTCCATGGAGGGTGCAGATTGCTGTTTTAAAAAATTTAATATCCTTGCCATGCTTGGTCACTGGAAATCTTTGCTATGAGGGACAAGAGTGATGGCCAGCATCCCAGGATTTGGGCCAGTCCCCTGGGCAGGGCTTTTTTTGGGATGAAATCTGAGGGGCTTTCATGAAAGACAAAGGATTTCATATGGGGTTCAAGTGAATGCTTGGGTAATCTGCTTCAGAAAGATGATCCATACCCTGAGATACATCCCCATATAGACTGTAATGTACAAGCCACACTATTGATAGGGGAGAAGTAATTCTTGTTTCCATATATTATTTTCCCCTTCCATCAACCCAGACTTGTTGACATAGGAAGCATCATCAGCTGTTGCAATAGTCTACATTTTGGATGATGATTTCTCTATGAGGTCTGGGTGTCCTTGCAGTTCTAGCAGGTTGGTGAGGCATTATGGGTGGCCTCCCTATGGGCAGAAATACCCTGCAGCTCTCTCCAGAGTGATAGAGAGGAAGACTACATCTCCCAGCAGCCCCAGGAAGGAACAGGATGAGATTTCAAGGGTGGATTTGATTCCCTTCCCAAACAAATGGCACTTGGAAAGTCAATCTGTGATTAGCAGTCTGTGCCTTTTGTTTTCAGTACTGCTGATGAAGTTCAGGACAATGGGAAAAGACATTTGTTGCATCACTTTTGCAAGAGATTTTCTCAGAGAGAGACATGTACACACAGAAATCAGGCAGATAATCTCTCATCTCAGCCTGCCGAGGCTCTTCCTGCAGGCTGCTTGCTAATATGAAATATTAAAAGTGCCATGTTCTTTCCTTCACATATTTCTTCATATTCAGCCTGGCCACTCAGTTGATATGTAAATAAAGTGTACCACCACTCTATAAAATGCAGATACTCTGCATTATTTAAGCAGTGAAGGTGATGCATCATCCGTTATGTGGCTCATTGGGGGAGCCCCGCTGTGTATTTGGCAATAAAGCCTCAGAGCGCCTCATCAGAAACAGCAGTTGGTCCAGGGGAAGTTCATTTATGCATGAAATATTCACAGAGCAACAATGCAAACCTTAAACATCAGTAATTGTTAGATTTCTATTGCCGCTAACTAGTGTCTCTAAATTATTGCAAAAGACCAGCCAATTTGCAAATTACATATATTTGTCATGCTCTTGTACCTTTAGTGAAGAGCCCATAATGGTGATAGCATTTTTAATGTACACAGTCACTGAGCCTCCTTTGGAGAGCTAGCCAAAGACTAGCTCTGTAATGGGAAGGGCTGGCCAGGTTCCTGGAGAAAGGCCCTGCTGTATTAACTGACTCATTGCATGCAATTTCTTTCCTAAAATGTTTCTCTCCAGCTTTCAGACTAAGAAGAAACTCCATCTGAGATGGTCCTTCCACTCTCTGTGCACATTGGAGAAATTCTGTCTGATGATGACACCAGTAACACATAAGGCCATGGCCTGAACAAGCCCAGCTCAGGTTTTTTCAGGGTTTCTGTCATTCAGTCCCAATGACTTTGTCCATGGCCTAAGTGGTCTCAAATTTAGGGTGCAGGGCCTCTGGAAAACACAGCCTGAGTTCCATGTTGAAAACCAGGCAAAACAAACGCCAAGTGTAACCCTCTCAAAGGGTACAGAGCTGCTCCAGGGGTACAGATACCTGGAAAAATTTGGCCAGGTCTGTTTGCATCACGCTCCTGGTGGGCTCTGAAAAGAGGAAGGTGATAAACAGATCCCCTGGCTTTGAGCTGTGCCAGAATTAGGAGTGGTGCTGATCCAGGAGTTTGTGAAATGCTCTGGATTTCAGGCTGGGGAGTTTTCAACTCCCTTTAGTCATGTAGAGCATGAGGATTGTGTGGAAACTACAGCTGGGTGCTGTCCTCCTGCCTGTCATGCAGTGCCTGTCTCTTTCTCCAGCCCTTTGAGAGCTCCAGCCAGAGCAGGGCCAGCCCAAAGGGATCCTCTCTGCTGGGAGCCAAATGCTGCCACAGCAAGTGAGGAATTCATTTAATAACTTCAGATTCATTCATATCCCTCCCTGCAAGGCCCAAAATAACAACTGGGAGTTCAGAAGGTCAATTAACACTCACAGTCTCTAATCTATCAGCAGATTAATTTCTGAGTTGCTTTATGACTTTGTGCTCCCTACAAAAGTTGGAGAAGGAAAATGCTCTGTCCTCATCTTTCCTCTTCCTGGTTAATATTTAACAGAAGTCTATTAATGTGCTCTTCCATTCAATACAGTAATAAAATACAGCATCACCTTTGACAAATCTCTTCCTTTCCACAGAGGAAAGGGTGTATTTCCACAGCTGGCACCGTGCTGCTTTGTCTTTTACACCATGTGTCTCTCTGGGAACAGAGACTGCTCCATCAGGTTGATAAAACACAAACTCCTTTCCCCAGGCATATTGGTCCCTCGGGAGGAGTCATTAGCTCTGCAGAGGATGGGGGCCAAGAGCATCATTTCCTGGCTGTGAGTAGTGGGCAGTGCTGACTTTCTGTGTGTCTGGTTATCCCAGAAGAGGTTAATGGCTGTGGTATCTCCTCCTCCTCCCCATGGATCTCAGAGTAATCTCCAGGAGGGATTTGATCCCTTCTACATGCAAATTGTTGTTTGCTGACAACAGGGGGAAGGAGGTAAGGGGAGCTTTTTGCACCTTTAAATATACTACAGTCATCCCAGACACGAAGGGCAGAGGAGGACGAAGATCTCAATGTGCTTACAGAGAAAGGGCAAGACCTTCTCTGGGAAGTTTACTTTGGCTTCAGAGATGTGACCTCTGTGCCAGTTTTGCAAGTGACAGTTTTAGGTTTGCCTTGTCCTTATGGCCTTGTCTTTGTGAGGGGGAAAAGAGGAGCGTGGCCAGCAGAGGTGAGCTCAGAGACCAGAACTTTCTCCATCAGCTCTGTTTGCTCCATCTCAGACCCTCAGTGCTGCCCTTGCAAGAGCAGAGCTTGGGATGTCAGCTGGGCTGGACTGCAAGAGTGAGAGCTTCACCTCACACCAAGGTCCTCAGCATCCTCATTGCTCCCCCTCCAGAGGCTGGGCTGAGGAACAGCTCCAAAAGTACAGTCAGTTAAATTGCATGTGTTGAACAAGCAATTTAAACTCCCTCAGCCAGCCCCCCAGTTGTAAGTTGGGGCAGCAGCATGTCTGTACTTCTTAGGGAGGAAGGACAGATGTTCCAGAAATTTTGCAGCACACAAATACTACAAGAAAGGCTCCATGAGTAGGTGAGGTGACTGGCTTTGTCCTGGCTCTTCTTGGAGGAAGGAATTAGATCCTCATCAATCCTCTGCAAGGATGCAGATCAAAACCAGAACCTGAGCAGCAAAGTATCACCCTTTGGCCACCCAGAAGGAGGTGACAATCAAAGCTAATTTTTTTTTTTTTAAAAGAGGACAAAAAAAAGCACACTGGAATTTTTACTCACTTAACAAAATGAATTTCTGTGCAAGTTCTGAAGCTGAACTCTCTCAAAGGCGATCACTCCTGACTTCAGGTTTCTCTTTGACTTGTTTTATGATGTTTGCTGAAAGTTCAGAAAATTAAATCTTTTGCAGTTTCAGAAATGCACATGATGGATGTGTTTTGGGATTCAAATCAAGGGAGGGAGAATGCTTCTTTAAATTATTAGTTTGGCTTCCCTCCACCATGCTGCCGCTCTGTTAATTAAACAGCGGACATATGTTAAGGCTGTTTTACAAGCATCTGGAAAGAAAAATTAACATTTTTTATCACTGTCACTGTAATTTCTTAACTGTATGTATATGTGGGCTATATGAAAATTAGTTTCATTTAAAAGTTGGAGTGGTTTCCTTTGATTAGAAGACAAGCAGGGGAATGAAGGGGAAGTCTGATAACTGAAGAAGAATCTGGCCTGGAGAACACAAGGCAAAACGTGATGCTCAATGACACTGGTCAGCCTAGGTGGAAATTTAATAGTCTATATTTGTATTAAAACAACTCTGCTGTACATCTCTGTTGGTGTATTCATGGCAATTTACAAACAAACCAAACATCTCTCTGTGGAGCAGGTGTGGATGTCATTTTGCACTTTGTGCTGCCCTCCAGGCTGGTTGGCTTCTCTCACCCTGCAGCTCAGGACTCCCAGAGCCTGGGTGCACCAGCACAGGGGCTTGAGTATTGGCACTTCAAGACAATCATTGTGGCTTCAAGCTGACAGAGGACAGGCTTTGATTGGATATTAGGAAGAAATTCTTCCCTGTGAAGGTGGTCAGACACCAGCACAGGTTGACCAGAGAATGTCTGAATGACCAGAGGTGTGGCTGCTGCATTCCTGGAAGTGTCCAAGGCCAGGCTGGACAGGTCTTGGAGCAACCTGGGATAGTGGAAGGCATCCCCTGTCCATGGTGGGAGTGTTGGAACTAACATGGTCTTGAGGGTCCCTTCCAACCCAAACCATTCTATGAGTCTAGGATTCTATAAGTCTTTGATTCTATGATTAATTCTATGATTCTGTGATTCTGTTCTATGATTTGGATTGTACTGTCCCCCTCACAACACTCCTTGCACCAAGTCTTCCAGAAGGGGAGACTTTTCTTCTGGAAAATGGGGATCCTCAGGGTTTAGCTGTAACAACAGCTTGACAGTGGTTGTACAGGAGCTGTGCATGGCCTCTTTCAGTCTTTTCAGACTCTTTCACTTTCAGCCTAGATGAGGAGGCCAAGAGGAAGAAGAAGAGTGTCAAAATTGCTGTCTGAAGCTGAAAGCTGCTTTCTGAAGTTGGAGGCAGCAGCAAGCCCTGCTCTGGCCAGGCTGGAGGAGCCTTCTCAGGTTGCACAATGTGCTGCACTGTGTAAATTAAACAATATGTTCCTAAATTGACAGATTGGACAGACTCCATTTCCAGGATTCCCAGTCCACACTTGCTAATTATAGCAATATGTTGTTTATCAGTGAAGAATTGTCCAAATCCAAATTTCCCTGAGTAATGAGGTACACTTAACTCCAGCTGGATGGGATAGACTGCACAGCAGAACAGGACAGGGATTTCTGCCTGTTCCCAGGGCTAGGGAAATCACAGACTTGGGGCCAAACTGGGGCCAATATACTCACATAAACAGGCCATGTGAAATGAATGGGGCTATCCCTAAGAGCAAGGATCTGATCCAAGAGCCATTAAAATCAATGGTCCCTTCATGGGGTTTCAGAGGCCCCTAGATGGTGCATGAGGTGAGCAGGGTTTGGTCATAAGCCTGCAAGAAAAATGAGCAATGAGATATCTGGATAGAAAATATAGAGTATAGGTTATTTGGAGTTTTCAGCACCTGAGTGACTTATGTTAACTTTTTTCTTTTTCTTGAAAACCAAAAAAATTGTCAGTTAAAATTTTATTTTTAGCCAGAGAAAATTCAAATGCAGAACTGAGAGAGCAGGCTGAGAGCAGAGTGTTGTCCATTTATCCATGCTTCCACCCATCACATTCCCCTTGAAATCCCAAAGAAATCATTAACACAGCTTCATCAAGGCAGCACTGAGCCTTGTAAGGGTGGCAGAGCCAGGTCCAGCCACTGTGACCAGCAGTGGGGCTAATCCAAAACTACCAATTTACTCCATCTCTCCATAACACCCTCCCATCAGTTTTCTTACAGCAGTAAAAAGGATAATCTGTTCAGGGATCCTACTGACAAATCAGCTGGGGTTTTTGCTGTAACCCAGGTGATTTTAGGAGATCTGAGTGAGGGTGTTTTGGCTGCCTGGTTTACGTGTGCACCGTGGTCCTGTTGCTAAAATAATGAATGCAGGAGACTGGACTGTCAAACAAATTAATCTCAGGCTCCTGATGATATCACAAACCACCAGGGCTTCACTCTCACAGGTTGCAGTTTCATCAACCCCCCTTGCTTATTGATTTATACCTACAGAATCCATCCTTCTCCTTATCCATTATCCTAAATGCAGCGTTAACGTACCAGAAAAAATCTATTTCAGTTCATTTGAATTTTTTTTTAGCTCCTGAATTAATGTTTTCTAAAAAGGCTGTTTTAATCAGGCACTTTTTTATTAAAAGAAATATTACTAGAATAAAACACCAGCCCCCAAGGTTCAGTCAGTTATGGCAAAATAGCAGATTTGGCTCCTGCTATCCCACTGTGCTTTTTCCCCCCTTTGCAAAATTAGCAGTGTGAATTAGATCCAAGAATTTTAACCCTATTTGACCAGTGAGAGTTAACTGATGAACACAATTTATTTGATGAATCAGTGTCAGGAGGATTGGATGAGGGATTTTTTTTTCATTCCTTCTAATAATATAAAACTGCAAAATTGCAGGTTATGTTAATAGCTTGAGTTATTGTGCTACAGTGATTAGCAGGATATGCCTTTTTTCTGCTTTTATTGACAAGATGTTTCTGAAAATAAGCCTTTGTCTATCTGCATGAGATAAAATATTATGTTTTGGATGTGGTGCCTGGAATCATTGTCAAAACAAGTGAACAAAAATCATCTCAAGGTTGTGAGTTTGCTTGTTCACTGCTCCATATAAACTTTTAAATTGTGTCTTGTTTGCAAGATTCTTGCTTCCATTTAAACCCCATTTTCAGGTTTCCCATACACAGAAATTTTACCAACCCATTTCATTTTGTTTTTAAATGTTAGGTTCCTCGGCAGTCATTTGTTTCCAGAAATTAGGGCTTAAATCACTATCTATCCATCTCTCACAGTCTGCAGCACACAACATGGATTACCCTGAAATGTCTGCAATATGTATAAAACATCCCAAAAGAGAAATCTGAAGTTCCAAATGCAGCTTTTCCCAAATGGCAAAGACACACCCAGAGTGCAATCCCTGGCCTTTGTAAATAAAAAGAAACAACTTATTTTATCTTATTCATCTTTCTGGTGCTATTAGAAAGATAATATTAATCAGCACCACAGTATGTAGCTCTACATACTGAGATGTCTGTGAATATGATATATGCCACACACACACACACATACACACACACACACAGGTACTGGCATTTTGGGGTGGGTTCATCTTAAATGTGGGCTCAGAGGAAGTGTGGGGGAACCACATTGCACACACACACACAAAATTAATTCAGCTTAAAGCAACTGGACAGCAAGGAGAGGGGAAATGAAGGTTCCTGGATGCCCAAAACCAGCCCTGTCACTTCCCAGCTGTGAGCCACTGGCAGCTGTATTAAAAGGCTTTCTGGAAAAGAAAGAGTGGGAACATGTTCCTCTGTCTATATCTGGTCTCAGTTCTCTGGGAGCTTCAGCACAGGAATCCTAGAATCCCAGGAAATGGAAATCCAATAAGGATTTTATTGCACTGGACTATTTTGGAAGGTTAGGAGACAGAAAGGATTGTCCCTACTGAGGCTGGAACTACATGTGGATACAGACCAAGTCCTGAAAGTAAGCATCAAAAAATTGCAGTTTGGCTCTAGATTTTGTCCTGGCATTTGGTGACTGCTATATGGGAGGCTGAAAGGAGAAAGAATTTGAGAAGAAAAAAAAACAGCTGTGGGGACTTGTTGGGGAATTTGTGTTTAATTCATGAATGATTTAAAATAAATATTTTTGATTATTTCTATTAAAACAGATTTCTTCTTTCCTTAAATTTATTTGTGAAGCACAGCCTGGTTACAGTTGGCTACAAACACTCCTACTTGCAGGAATTTCTGCTATTGGAGATCAGTTCATCATAGATTTGTACAATAGTTTGGGCTGGAAGAGACCTTAAAGCTCATCTCATTCCACCTCCCTGCCATGGCACGGACACCTTCCAATATCCCTGATTGCTCCAAGCCCTGTCCATCCTGGCCTTGGACACCTTGAGGGATGGAAAAGCCTCAGCTTCTCTGGGCACCCTGTGCCAGGGCCTCACCACCCTCACAGGGAAGAATTCCTTCCTAATATCCAGTTTAAGCCTCCTCTCTTTCCATTTCTCCTTCTGCTGTTGGAGATGCCACATCACCTGTGGTGCTTGTTTAACTTATTTTGACCAGAGCTATCTGGGGGCAATATGTCCATCCTGAGATGTGTAACATATTTCTTCTTCCAAGTGTCCTGTCCCTGCTGCATCCACAGGCTGGGAAAAGTAAGGAGCAGGCTTGTAAGGTTTTCAGGATACTTTCTCCCTGTGTAAGAGTCCTTTGCTGTCACAGTCTTTGCCTGTGTGGGTTAATAAAACCATCTATCACACTTCCTGATGACAGATGTCTACATGTCCAAATAATACCCAGCATGGAGAGCTATGCACTCTGACAGCCAGAATCAGGTTTCAGAAGAGATTGAGACAACTCCAGAAGTGAATGGAATGCACAGATGTTAGCAAGCCTGTCCTTCTGATTAAGTTTGCTGCAATGCAGAAGGTATAAATATGTTCAGATGCTCAGAAGGCCATGGGAAATGAGAGACTGTGTTTTAGCACCCAGCACTTCTGAGTCCTGGGGTAATCCTGATTTTAAGTACACCTTTTATAGACCAATCTGGCTGAATTGTTCTACAAGTTAAATGAAGCAAAGACTTTGTAGAAGTATTCTGGCAAACAATATAATGTATCACTTAAAGAGCTATAACCAAGCAAGTGGAAAATGCAGCTCTTGTTGCAATTTAAGGCAGAGTAACTGTAGTTCATATTTAGCATTTTATTGTGGAAAATGAAAACAAATATTAGCAAGCAAATAGGCATTGAACCCCAGTGCACTCTGCTACCCAGAGATCAATGTATGGTGTTGGGTAACCATCCTTCAGGCAGTTTCTAACTCTTAGAAGCTGCAATCCCAGCCTTTTCTTCACTAGGGAAGGAGGCCCTTATTCCCACATGGTGGTGCTTCAGTTTTTGGTGTAAAGCAGTCCCGTCTCTGTGGAGTCTCCTCCAGCCCAGAGATAAGACTGAGGCTTGGCAATAACTTGACCTAAGAGCAGGGACAGGTTTCAGGCTCACACTCCACCACCTGCCTTGGCTGTGAGCATCTCAGGCCATGTCTAAGGGTTTCACACCTTTCCCATCCCTGTGACTTCACCAGGCACAGGTGGTGAAGGAGAAGGCCTTGAAGGCACCCAAGGAGAAGTGACTTTGGTGAAGTTTGCCATGCTGAACTTTGATAAACTATGGTACAACTTGTGTTAATTGCATTGTCAGCCTCTGGGAGCAGATGTCTGTGAAACACAAGGAAGTCCTGCACTGAGGAATTCTATCCCAGTAAGGAATAAAATCAGCCCTGAGGAATCTCTTCCTTAGCAAAGAAATCCCAGCAGAGGAGGAGCAGATGATAAAGCAGAGATAAGGGATTGTTGAGGTTGAAGAAAGCCTCAAACTAAGACCATGGGCAAAAATCCTCTTGGTCAGGGTAAGAGAAATCTCACCCACAAGACCTCATGGGAGCTCCCCATGTAGATTAGTCTAGAAAGTTCTCTGTTCCCCTTGTTACCATTGGTTACTTTTTGCCACAATAATTTGCATATTCCTAACCCTCTCTCCCCTTTGGTTCCCTACCCTCAAACCCTTATCCTACCCTATATAAGTTACTGTAACCTCCTGGCCAAGGAATTTTTTTGGTGCATCTTATACTGAGCTTGGTTTGCTGTTTGTTATTTTGCTTTTATTAAAGTAGTTCTTTTTTGGGTCACCAGATCCTGCCTGTCTCTCATTTATATCACTGCCAAGGGGACTTTGACACCCGAAATCCTGTGGTGACACCCAGCCTTCCTACCCGGGCTGTCACAAGGGATCTTCCCTTCAATACTTTGTGCTTCTCCCTCTGTTCCAGGGCTGCACCTTCACATCCTCATTGGTTGCTTCCCAGAGTCTCAGAAAATTCCCAGGGGGCTGGTTCCAGCTGCCTTGTGTCTCTCAGCAGCCGGGTCTGGGGCAGGGAAAGCTGACACTCCACAGACACAACGTGCAAACTCCAGAGTGTCCCTGCACGGTGCAGGAATCCTGCACAGCCCAGCCAACGCTGCACAAAGTGCTGCCTCACAGCCACTCTGAGCAGGGGAAGTACCACATTGATTACTCGTGAATCTATGGCCAATTACATTATTTTATTCGAAATTATACCAGTGAGGCACAACGTTTATGGGACTGGAAATGTCTCTGGAGTGACAGCTCCGGATGTCGGAAGTGCTCAGTGCCCCGGGTGTCTCAGGGGTCTCTGCCAGGCTGGTAAATCTGAAATCCCTTATTCATTCAGGCCTGGAAAGTGCTTTAGTCCTGAGTGAAGCATTGGAAGAGATTTTTACACCTGGGTTTTTATAACCTGATCTTAGAAGAGAAAAGGAAGGAATAACTCTAGGTTTCCATTTGGAATGACCTCAGGAACAGCTTGTCGCAGCTAAGCTCTTTGGTTTGCAGTTATTCCTTGGCTGCTCACTTTGGATTTCTTTGCTCTAAAAATGACAACTGGCAGTAGCCACTGTCCCTTCTTTCCTGAGACCACTGAGACACCTACCTCTGAACTCTGCTCTCCTCATTTCCTTTCCCTTTCCTCTGAGTGCTCTGCCTCTCCTCTGCTGTTCTCCCAGAACTGCCTGATGTCCAACCCTTCCAGCACGTGTGTTCCTGTGTTTGTGTGTTCCTGTGTGTATTCATGTGTTTGTGTGTGTTTTCCTAAATTTGTGTGTGTATTTCTGTGTGTTTGTATGTGTTCCTGTGTGTTTCTGCATGTTCCTGTGTGTTTGTGTGTGTTCCTGCATGTATTCATGAGCGTTTGTGTTTGTTCCCGTATGTTCCTGCATGTTTCCGTGTGTATTCATGTGTGTTCCTGGGTGTTTGTGTGTGTTCCTGTGTGTCCCTGTGTTTTTCTGTGTGTATCCATGTGTGTTTGTGTGTGCTCACACCAGCCCAGGGAGCTGCTGCTGCCATGTCCTGCAGACCTTGGCACAAAGGACACGCAGCCGACCTTGCCACGCAGGGAATGGGAACACATCTGCAGCACACAGAGGGTTAATAGCTCTCAATCTAAAGTACTCATCTGCAATCTCAATTTGCTCAGAGTCCAGCAGCTGCATTAGTTGAGATAATTCTGTCAGTGAGTGCTGTTTGTACCCAGAACATGCCTGCTAAATTTGTTAAAGAATACCCCAGACTAACGCATCATTACACTCACAAAGTCATCTATCTTTTACTTCAGATTAATTCTTTTTTTTCCCTCTCTCTTCACCTCCTCCATAAATCCTGGTGCACTTAATTAATTTCAGTTCCAGTGTAAGGTCCATAATACAGAATTGTTCAAGCAAACACAAAATTAATTATTCTATTTACAGCCTTCTCATTGAAAGGAGCATTTCATCTTTCATAATTACATTTTGGAACGTCCAATTATGAATTCAGACTTCTGCTGTTTTGCATACCGTGATTGTATGCAAGTGTCTCCATGCCAATGAGAAGCAAGATTTGGGTCTCACATTTCCTTCCAATTAGACTAAATTCAAGTACAGTTCCAGTGAAAAACCTTTTCAAGAGGTGACAGAGGGAAAGGGTGGGAGATGGTTAAAGAATCAGGTTAAAAAATGCCTCTATGAATGCATGTTATCGTTTCTTCTCCAGGAACAGAGATGTCTTTATAACACAGCACAAGGCTGCTGTAGCTGGTTCAGTAACCCTACCAGCTGCTACAGGCTTAATTCTACAAGCAAAAGACTTTATCAAGCTCTTTTTGAGATAATGGAAAAATTCCTTGGCTTTTATGGCTTTAAAAAGAGCTTTTGAGCTCATGCACAAGTGATGTATATTATACCCTTGATTTGTGTTAATTATATCAATTTTTAATGCCTTCGATCACAGTAGCTGTTTTCCTCAGAGTTGAGTTGTAAGTGAAATCTGAAACTGCAAAGGTTTCCTGCTTGCTGCAAACCTGGGGCAGGTTCAAGGAAGGTTCCTTGTGTTTTTTGAGAGTTCTGGCCTCGACCCATGAGGCAGGGAAAGAAAACCTGGGCTCAGCAGTTCTGGGTTTTCCCCATCCACAATTCCTCCTGGAACTGAGGTCTGTGGTGGGTGTTTTGTTCCCTTCAGAGCTGCAATGCCATGGGAAGTGGGGGGCTGTAGGAAAGTCCTGAGCTGAGTCCTCACTCCCAGCAGCTAGCATCTCTGGGAGGGGACCCAGGAGACCTGGGCTGGGGTCCCAGCTTTGTCACAGGTGCTGTGGGGCATCCTGAGCCTGGGCTCCTGGCCTGGCCCAGGCTGCAGGTGGGAGCTGAGAGCTGGAGGAGGCTGTTGGAGGTTGCTGGATGGACAAGGGGAGCACAGCTGCCTCCTGTCATCCCAGCACACAATCCTTGGCTGCACAGGGACATGGCTGCAGCTCTTCTTTCTCTAATGCCCAGAGCTCCTGACCTCCAAAAGCACCCAGAGAAAGCAGGAGCTGGATTGACATCTGGCTGAAGAGGTTACCCAGGCAATCCAAGGCTTTTTATGCTCTCCCTCTTTGCATACCTGAGAAACAGCTACAGTTGATCTGACCTCTTAGGATGTATTTAAAAATCCCTACGCAGTACAGGTTGAAATGAGCTGTTATAAGAGCTGCAAAATAGCTCTAGAGTCTGCCTGTCAAGTTTGATCATACCCTGAAAAGCCAAAATGTGCCCATCTCCTTCAGAAACACAAATAAATTGCTTTAGCCTTATCTAGAGTTTTACAGTGACTGCTGTTCTAATGGGATGAAGCACGGTAATCAACTTTATAGAGCATATTTCCATGGCACACCAGTTATGTCATGCCTTGTTTACACAATTGGAATTAGGGATTAAGAGGTACACATACTGGGCAAGGGGCCAAAAATACTTTTACAGCCCTGATTTCCTGGCTAGTCCATGCAGGACTTGGGAAGTGTGCGTGCATGGGCTGCAGTGGGAATGTGACTGGTGCTGGAGTGCAGAACTTAGCAAAGTGCAGGGTCACAGCAGGGTGGCTGGAAATAAACCTGGGGGCCAGGCAGGTGGGCACTGAGTGCCACCACATCAGCCCTGGCAGGGTGGGTGGATGGGACACCTCCTGCTGCTGCACTGGTGTCTGTCCCCCTCCAAACACATCCTCAGGTGCTGACCTGGCACCTGGGATTAAAACCCCCCAGCACAGGGCCTAGGGAGTTGGTGGGGAATACATGAATAGTAATTCAGAAAGGACAGAGTTTAACCTGCCATGGTGTGCAGCTGACAGCAGGGCTGGGGAACCTGTGCCTGTGGGCACTGCCAAGTCCTGGATACCTGCTCCAACAGAAACACAACTCTTGCAAAGGAAACTCAGACTTGAGGGCAAAGTAGATTTTTCATAGATTTTTAATTTATCTTTTTTATTATCCCAGTATCAGAGGCACAGAATGATTTGTGTTGGAAGGAAACTTAAAGATCATCTTGTTCCAATCCCTTGCCATGGCAGGGACACCTTCTAGAACAGGTTGCTCAATGTCCTGTCCAACCTGGCCTTGAACACTTCCAGGGATGGGGCAAGGAACATCACTGTACTAATAAGAATGATGTTCCTGGACTAACAACTGTACAGTTCTAGGAACAGAGAAAGTTCTTAACCTTAAATATAATTACTGTGTCATTTATGGCCAGAGAGCAGGAGAGGCTGACCCTGGTCTTTGCCCACTTGCAGACCTGTCCCTGGAGAGGATCCATCCCTCCTTGCTGGGTATGAACAGGGCTGGTGCTCTTTACTCACATGCCCAAACCCAGGGAGAGGGGCTGAGAGCAGAGCCAGACTGAAAGCTCTGAGGCCAGGGCTATCCACCAGACAAAGTGCTTCAGATTCAGAGAAAATGGGACAAGGAGAGGCCAGGGCACGGATGTGGAGACTTCCCCAGTGCCCACCTAGAGGAGATGCAGAAGGAATAGGAGAACTGAGTCCTACTGCAGAGCCAGGCTGCTGCAGCCACCTTCTCTGGGCTCCAATACTGGGGATGGGCAGGACAGGCAGTGATTTACCCTGCAAGGACACACACGTGCACCAAGCTCACATCTCAGGCAGCCAAACCCCACGGGCTCAGCCTCAGTTGGAGCTCAAGCACGTCCTCACTCAAGTTGGGAACAGTGAAGATATATTTTTTTCCCCTCCACAGATGCTGTTGTTAATTTGTTAGCCGTGTATAATGTGAGGTTTGCTGGAGGAAGCCAATTTGTGCAGTTTTTAGCTCATGCAGTGGTGAAGTCTGCTTTATCTCTCGTGGGAGCAACTTCACAGCTTACAAAAAGACATAAATAATCTGTTTTAAAAGTTTTTGGAAGGACAGTGGATTTATGGTCTTATTGTCAGAAGGGAATTATAATCACCCTCTGGTCCAGCCCCCAGCCTACCCTAAGCAATTCCTGACTCAGAGCCCACATCTTGCTCTTGGAGCTGGTTTATTTTATATTTATAAACACATCCAACCCAGGCGGGAGGGCTTTATTCAATAACAAAATATTTTTCTCCCTGTCCTTAGCTGGCAGGAGTTAATTGTTCCCTTTGTGAGCTGTGAATGGGTTTGTGCTGTTCCACCTGGCATCTCTGCTTTTGTTTGTTAATTAGGTATTAATTGCGGAGGCTGTTGGGGATTTGTAGGTGAAAAGAGCATGTGTTTATTGGTCCTGCATGGAAGGGGCTGAAACGAATCGAGTTTGGTAACAACAGACCTTGTAACATCCCTAATATATATTTTCCAGGGGGTGTTATGGTCTGATGTTCAGCGAGGCACGGAGAGGTGAGGGAAAGTTTTAGGTTATTGATTCTCTGGATGTTGCAGCTCAGATCGTGCACTGCTGGTTAATGAAATGCAGTGGTAAGGGAAGCAGAGAGGCAGAGGGCTGGTTTTTGAAATATCAAAGTTGTTGTAAAATACAAAGTGAAATTGTGGAAGGTGGGTTAACAATGAGCCAGCTCCTCATTTTACAAGTTTCATGACAAAGCTAGGAAAAACCATGTAAAACTGATCCTTGGAGAAACTGGCATTGTTATAGGCTGCTAAGAGCTATTGGAGAATTGAGATGGATAGCCAGAGATTTTATATCTTTTGAAATAAAAATTACAGAATAAAGTTTTCTGTATGGAAAAAAGAACAAGAAAAGTGGAATTGAGGAAACAATACTGGGGAGGGCAAGACACTTTAAGTACATAAAGGATTATTTTAATGTTCTTTCCAAAAAATAATTTCAGGAAATCAAAATATTGAGGTATAATTATTTCAATCCCCTCTGATTGAAGAATATATTAAAAACATAAAAAGACAAAGCTACAGTTTGGTAAATGGATATACTTGAGGTAATTGCTTGACCTACAGGCTACAAGACAAAGGCTGTTACTGAGAAACTCCTTAGGGGAACTAGAAAATAAAAATATTCACTTTTCCATAGCAGGCTCATCACAATCTACAAGGTGTCAGGTATGGCAGGAAGGGACAGTGTGGGGCTGCAGAGCCTTCATCTGCCTTTTTCCTTGAGAGTTGGACTTGCCAAGAGGATCTGCTGTGGCCATTTTGAGAGTGCCTAAAAATTCAATTTCCAGAATGATGAAGAGCGCAAAAGAATGCGGAAAATGAGGTGGGGAAGAGATTTTCAGTGGAGAGCTGCACAATTTCCTGTTTAATACAGTATTTTAAAGCCTCTGTTCTTTTGTTGTGCTGCCAATGATGTCTCAGAATCCAAAAACCTTGCATGGATTTTTAAAATGATTTTAAGTCAGTTAAATAAATGCATGACTCCTGATAAGGCAGCTCATGCAGAACTGTGCCTTATTTTTCCAGCAGTTGTGTTGAACCAAAGTTTTTGTCTACAAAAATCAGGCTCTTCCCCCCCCTTGCTGACCCTTGTGCTTACCTGTGCTCTCCTATCAACCTCCTGGATCAGGACAATGTGCTTTTGCTACCCTCAGCACCTCTATTTATCCTGTTTTTCTGAGGTTATCAGGGGGATACTCAGTATCTGTCATCTGTACAAACATCACAAAGTCATTGGGACAAACTAAAATGATGGATTCTCTGTGAAAGGAGAAGTATTTTGTAACTTGTATGGGAATTGTGGGTTTTCCACCTTTTGACATCTACCCCAATGCAGAAATCCTGGGCAATAGGCATGAGAGATTTGGAAAACAAAATCAGGGATTACAGACTGTGGTTTTTTTTTTTTTTTTTTTTTTTTTTTTTTTTTTTTTTTTTTTTTTTTTTTTTTTTTTTTTTTTTTTTTTTTTTTTTTTTTTTTTTTTTTTTTTTTTTTGTTTTTTTTGTTTTTTTTGTTTTTTTTTTTTCTATCTTAAATTAATCCTGTGTGATAATTGTTGTGGTTCTTCTACTTCACACCACGTGGGCCTGTTCTGCTCATCATCAGCAGCAGCTGGACAAAGCAGTGCATTCCTCTGCTTTGTTTAATGTATTGCCTTCCCACTCTTCTCTCTGTCTTTCATCTCTGCCTTCAATAGAAGATTTTACTGTCCTTGAGATTTTGTTTGTCCTGCACCCTCCATCCACACACCCCACAGATTTCTCTGATTACATGCATGAAGAGGGAATTTTCTCATGTTTGTGTGAACAATGGCATATTCCCTGGACATGCCAGTGGATCAGAGACAGTGACAGTTTTAGAAATGTAAATCTTTTTATAATGAATATAAATTTCTTCTAGACCAGTGAGTGTATCCAAACTGATGGTATTGCAATGGCAATGTGAGTCCAGGAGGCTCTGCTCCCTTACCTCATGTCAGCCCACGTGAGACAGCACCAAGGAGAGCTTTGGCCATCTGAGGGTGTGCAGAGTGCCCAGAGAGGTGTGTCAGGAAAGATGATAACAGTGAGGCTGGATCCCAGCAGGCAAGTGTTCACAGGGCTGTTTTCCAAGTCCTTCACCCTGCCTTGCTGCTTGTTTTAACAAAGGGTCGTGGCACTGCCCAATGGGTTCTCATTTGTGCTTTGGCTTTCACAGAGAGTTTAATGATGGTTGTATCTGGGCTGGGAAGGTGCTGCCTTGGACTGTGACGTCCCTGTTGGGCTGCATCCACTGATTATGATGATTATTTTCAGCAGCTTTATTGCATTGATGATAAACACATAAGACATTCTTCTTATAAACAAGAAACTTTGAACCTTTTAAACAGTACTTGAACTGTGGAGAACTTGTTAAGCTGGATAACCCTCAGTGAGGAAGCAAAGTGCAAAGTGCTGCCTTGCATTACTCAGAGGTCCTTGCAAGGGGCCTCAGAGAATTTTCCTGGTTCACTAATGACCAGTGAGGGGTGCTCTGAAGGTAGGGGCACCTTCTTCTTTGGCCACAGTGGGAATTTGTTCCTGTTCACACCAGGAAAAGAGGACCTTTGGGTCTTTGACAAATCTTTCTTGCTGATTGTGTGTGATACTGCTTCGCTTCCTGACTCACTTCTTACCTCTGCTTTCCTCCAGGGCTGGAAGTTGATTTCATTCAGCCTTTTCTCTTCTGATGAGAAGTTTTGAGGTCTGTAAGAGTTTTGAGCCTATTTCCTCCCCTGCCTGTTCTTTCTTCTGCTTACCCAGTCCTTTGGTGGGGATGGGAAGGCAGGGAAACTCAAGAAGAAGGTGAAAAAGAAAACTGTGACTGGATTTTTATTGCTAGCTATAAGGAAACTCTTGCTTACTTCTCTCCCTTACTCTTCCTCCTCCCAAGATGCTTTTAAAAATAGGAAGGATCTCAAGTTGATGTCAGAACAGTTTGTTCTTGAACTACTCTGGAGATCACAGCAGCTGAGCATCACATTCATCACCCCAAAAGGGACAAGAAGCCCATGAACACTTTTTGGGTTTTTGATTTCTCATCACTCTTGGGGCATTGTTGAAAGATTGTTGCTGTGAGCTGTGTACTGAGTGTGCTAGGCCATGGCTACAGGAATGGGGAAGGAGGTTGTGCTAAAATTATCAGACACAGCAGAGCCCATGGTAGCTGTGTAGCATCTGCCTCCTACAAACACCCCAGAGTTAATCCAGACTCTGTTGGTGTCACAATAGACTCCAAACTCCAATGACAGTGACCAAAGGAACTTACTGCAGAAATATGAGAAGCTCTCAAATTTCCATAAACATAAGCAAGGCTGTATTTTCTAGGGAAATAATTATTAAATAAATAATTAGGGTATATTTAATAGAAAATGTAAATTATATATCTATTCCACAATATGTTTTGCTCTGGAAAACAGAAAAGACACTTGTTGCTTGTTACAAGAATATCCTTGAGAGGAGCAAGTGTTTCACCAGCCAAGGCAAAAAAGACCCCCATGAAACAACACCTCTTTCCTTTCTCTTCCCTCCAGCCCTATCCAAACATTGTGTGAGAGTAAATTGTCTTGGACTTGGGAGGTTTGCTTGCAAACAACTGCACTTCTTTTTCTACAGAGCTTCACTACAAGTTTGCTCCTTGAAACCAGACAAAGTCACTGGTTAGTCTGTGCCTGGCTTGAACAGATTAGTTTGAATTCCTGTGTATGTAGTGTTTCAAATTCAGGTACTGGTTTTACCATATTTCTCTTTGTGTTAGCAATGAATTGATTGTTTTACTCCGCTAGTATTTTAAAAGACCCAAAACTCTCCCTTGCTGCCAAACCAGGATGGTTATTAAAGGATTCTAATATTCTTTCCTTTTATTGCCAGAACTGCTTTTAGAATAAACTGACTATGAAAAGTAATTCCTTTATGCCCTTACTCTACACTTCAAGAAATGGAAGGAAGAGGAGATCATAAGGTCTTGGACACCCAAAAGAAAGAAAAGCTTTTCTTTAGCACAATCTTGTTCTGAAGGAAAACTCTCTTGTCTTATCCAGGTGTAGCCTCAGGCCTTTGGGATGTCAGAGAGCACCTGGTTCCTTGCAGGCTCTCCATCCATTCTTAGTGTATTTACTGGGTATAAATAGGGTTTGCTTTTCTGATTCTTAACAGGTATTTTCTGTTGCCATCAAGTTGGTGGATAAGTCCAACCTGCTAAAAGTAGCAAGGAGCTTTTTGTCAGAGGTAAGTCTGACTTTGGGAGTTGCAAAGGAAGGGAGGACACAGTCCTTGGGCTTGTCTTCAGGGCTCAGGGGTGGGGTTCTCCTGCCCAGGGCTGGTGGCCACCCTTTGACAGTCAGTGAAGCTCTTGGCAGTACAGGCAGGGAAGCCTTGAGTCAAAGGAATATTGTCCTAAAATAAATATCAAAAGTCCCATGGACAGATGCTTTCAGGGCACAGTTTATTTCCCTGCACTGGAGGAGCAGGGAGTGGGTCAGGAAAGTGTCTGCAGCCTGGGCAGCAACAGTGTCAGTCAGAACTGGGTTGTGGTGAAATAATGAGCAGAGCTGATCAGTGTGAGCATGTGGCTTTAGTAGGCTGATTGCTGCTTCTCTTTTCCTTATGTGCAAGTTTTTAATTATAAACTGGAGTTTTCTTTCACCAATCTGAGTGAAGCCACCATACTCAGGAAGATATAGCAAGACAGTCTCTTCACAAATAGAGATTTTAACCACCTAAAAGTAAACTCATAAAATTGTATGTGTGAGATGGAGTAAAGCAATGCCACTCTTGGGTGCTGGGGCTTTTGAAAAGACAGCTGGCCAGTATTTTGTTGGCTCTAAATTCTTCCCATCCAGATAACAGGGACAAAAAGACAAAAACAAAGATACACTTTTCACAGCTCATGGGCTCCTTCCATTGTGCATTTTTCTTCTGTCTTTCCCAGAGGGCTTGAATTTTCTGAGTGACTGCCAGAGCAAGAAGTGCCAAGGAGAGTGAGCAGGACTGGGAGTGCAGCAAGGTCTACTTGTCATTCCTGGGGTAGACTCATTTCAAGGAGCAGGCTGAGAAAGTTTAGCCTGATTTAGGTGGTCAGGTGGGATCTGGCTTAGCTTTGCAAGGCAGAAAAAGGGGATGCATTTCCCAGCATCAGGTTATGCAAACCACTGAGGTGGAGGTGGGAGGTGCAGGCTGGCTGCGAGTCATTTTGTATCTGCATGAAAATGGAATTCAAAACATTCCCTCTAGAGCGGTATCCAATACCAAAATTGGATTTGGGAACTCAGAGTACATGAATATTTGTGCTGTCAATAAGAGTTATCTGTATACAGAACCCTTTCCTTGTCTGCTTTCTCTACCATGCTTCCTTCTTAATTCATTTTCAGTCTTTAATGTACTGTTGTGTAGCATCCTCTCCCATTAGGCCCTGTAATGTGCTCCGATTGCCTTCAGCTTGACTGCACTTAATAGCCAGCGTAAATAGAACTTAGTGTAGCATGCACTAACATCTCTATCCATTGTCCAGAGATTAAATACATGCCACAAATGGTTTACGCATCATCAGCCTCGAGCCCTCGTTTCATAGCTCCCAACCAAAAGAGGATATTAAATTAATTTGCAGGTTGCTTTAGCAAGGCCTAACAAAAAGAGAAGGGGGGGGTGGAAATCCTGAGGGTCACTCTGCATATAATATCCATCAATCAAAAAAGAGGGGTGGAAAATGATAATAGCTGGTCATTATAAGGGGACAGGTGCACACATATTTAGCTCTATGTCTAGTTCAGGTCAAAGCTTAATGGTGTTAACGGGGAGGAATGCAGGCTATGTGAGCAGTGTGGATGTGTGAGGAAGAGGCAAAGGGCAGCTCTGTGACAGGACAGCACTGCCTCTTCCAGTTCTTCATGCTTAACCCTTTACTCTGCCTGGGCAAGAGCTGTTGAGTAACACTGAGCTTATGAGAGGAAGGAAAAGAGCAAAGCAGAGATCTCCAGCTCCTGTCCTGCAGCAGCTTGTAGCATTCAAAGTCAGCAAGGAGGCAGGATTGGCACAGGGCAGTGAAAGTGAAATTGCACAGTGCCAGGGTTCAGACTGCAGGACCTTCTGGATGTGCTGTTATCATGGGCAGGGTTTTGTCCAGCAGCAGGAAATGCAAATGCTGCTCATTGAAAGGCAGGAAGGAGTTCTGTGTTCAGCAGGGAACAAGACCTAACAGAGATGAACAATGATCTTCACAAGGGCCAGGACTGAGAGAACTGGAAAAACAATGGCAAGGTCACAGCTCATCTCTTAAAACAAGAACTGTGGCTAAAGTAGTGAGATGTATTTAAAGTGAAGTGAGGCTGACAAGGTTGAGAGGATAGGACAGAGTCCTGGACTTATTATTATGAATGAAGGTACTACATGAAAGTGGACTGCTCACAGACACTGTGCCAGCCCTACTTGTCAGTCTATGCTTCTAGCTCAGTGATTGGGACAAACATGGAAAATAAGAAAGCTTCAGTCACACTTGTGGGTCCCAATAAACAACTGGGAAGACATACAGGTGTAAATGACCAAGGCTATTTGCATTGTGGCTGTGGCAAGTAATTTCACCCAGGCATGCAAATCTTTTCTCTGTTTTAAGTTTAGTAGCAATCCACAGAGGTGAAGGAAGATATCAGTGGTTATCACCGTGTTTTAGATGCCAGCATCAGGCTTTTGCAAGGCCTTGTTGATGAATAATAAATCACTGCATCACTTCTGGAGTGATGTGGCTCGGTGCCACGTTCCCTTGCCTTCTGGGGAAGTGTGTTTTCAGGTGCTGCATTCTGTAGTCTTCATGAGGAAATGATCCAATTCCTCCCCCAAGCCCACAATAACACACTTTGACTGACATGGATCAGTTTTCTGAGGCTCACAGTAAGTACCATCCATACCCTGAGAAATGATATACTGGGAACTAGAATAATTAAGTAAGGAAATATCCTTTACCACAAGAGTTGAAATGCTCAAGGACTGCTGTCATAGAAATCATGAACTTACAGTTTGTCAGCTGATATTTTAAATGCTGTTATTCCATGCCAATTTTCCCAGGCTGGAGCCATGGAAGTGAAGAAAGGCAAAGCAACACTGCATGTTAGCAAGGGTTCAGCAGAACTTGTAAGAAAGAAATTTTCTGGTTAAGATGCAAATAAGAAACCAATTTCAAGCTGTGTTTAAGGGTAGAAGATTGGTTTGAGTGCATCTGGGAAGGAAAAAAATACATTAAATAAATTACTTTAAAAAAAGGTTTTATTTTGGGAGCAGGAGTCTGTTCTGGAAAATGTTTGCTCTTGATGGAGTGGCCCACACAAAATCAGAGGTGCAATTTCCCCAAAGTCTTGGTGAGGTTTTGTTGCCCCCCAGTCAGCCCAAGAACTGCTTTCAGATGTGGTGGTCTTTATTCTCTCATGCTCCATTTTTTCCCCCCATTCTTTCCCCATCTTGATAATAAACAGCAGAAGCTGCTTGTCTTGGGGCTGAATGGATGGGGAAAATACACGAATTTAATCCTGACCTGCTACAGAGCAACTTCAGCCAGCTCCTGCTCCAATTTTCCCTCCAAGCAGATGCTCAATCCACGTGTTCATGGGAGTGAGGGCCAGGGAAGGGAGAGGGAGGCAAGAGGGAAGAGCCTGATGGGGCTGGGTGTGCTCCAGAACAATAGATGATCACTCTTAATTATGGCAGCCTGAATGAGCATCGCTCTGCCGGCCCCTTTCCTCCTGCTATCTGATCAATACAGTCTTAATTGCCGAAGAAAGGCAGTATCCTACACAATCACAGCACAATGGTTTAATCACTTGGACGCTTAAAGTTAATTTCAGGCAGTTCATTTCTCATTGCCTCTCACTCTGTCAGGCATGGCTTGTCTCCTTGCACACACAGGTGCACGTGTGCTCGCAGCTAAAGGTGGGTTATCAATAGCTTTTAGTGAGATTATTTGAGCTAATTGAAAATGTGGGAAATGTTATTATCATGCATAAGCTTAGAAGCGATTTTCTTTTGAAGGGGGGTATGCTAAAAGCATTTACTGAGACACTTCTTGAGGAAAGAAATAAAAATCTCTTCTTTTCTGGGCCATCTCCTCTTCTGCTTTCTTGCTGACCTGCCCAGACATTCTGGGCATCCTTAGGTCAGTGCTCAGGTTCTGCAGCAGGACTGGAACCTTATGAACAGCTGGAGTGGGAATTCACCTGTCCTTTCCATAGCATTCAATCCTCTTAGGCTTTGGGGAGCTTGGGGCTCCTGGGCTGTGTCTCTGCAGGATTGTTTTTGTGGCTGGCAGAGCGTGGCCACTTGAGAAGGTGTTGAGATCCAATGTGATCCTTGGCTTTAAATAAGGGCATATCTGGCCCACCATCTGCAGAATTTCTGTTGTTTCAGATGTGCAGATTCTGCTTGGATCACATTTCATAGATGAGGGTCTGCTGCAGCACCTTAATCCAGTTTTGAATATTGTCCAATAGATCCAGCTGGGAGCCTTAAGTTTGGGGCCCATGAGATGCTGGCCACAGGAGGGAAATTTGGGATTCTTTCCTGAGCTGAGCATCACCACAGCAAAAGTACAGGCTTTTCAAAAGCCTCTTGTGATGCTGAGTGCAGTTTCTGACCTTCACTTTGAGGTTCCTGGATCAAATCTCTCCTTTTCTTCTTTCCTCCACCCCAGCCAAAAATTAAGGCACCAAAGGTGACTGCTGTTTTTATAAATTCTTTGAATGCTGCTGACTTGTGGCTGCCTTAGAAAACCTAGACAAATGAAACATGGGCAGAAATGAGTTCTGACACAGAGGAACCTGGTCCAGTGGAGCTCTCAGGCATCACTTTGGCTTGTGAGTGAGCCCAGGCATCTTTTACCTTGGGTGACAAAATCTGTCCCAGAGAGGGGCTGCCCTTGCTGGGTGCCTGTGCTGCACTGAGGAGAATTCTCACCCCTACCTGAGCACTGGGAAATCTGATCTCACAGACCCAGGACACCAAGGAATATCGGAGGAAACCCTTGCTCTGCTTGTAGGATAAGGCAGCATGGGAGCCAGTGCCATACAAGTACAGGGCCTGATGAAAGGTGAACAGAGCTTTTCAGAGCTGTAAGAAAGTCATCCTTGAGCAACAAAAATATTCTGGGAAGCATATTGTTGATTATATGATGGGATGGAAAGAAAAGTTGCTTGAAAATTTATCTCACAGCCATTTTAGTCACCTCCACCTTTGTTCTGTACTGGAGTATTGCCTACTGGGACAAAGCTTCTGGCTGAAGGCAGCCAGAAGTTTCTTCTGAATGCTGGTCAGATAAGGATGAAGTTCACAGGCTACACTGACATTTTTTTCCCCAGAAAATAATTTCCAGGATAAAAATGGTATCCTGCGTTTTTGTTATTATTTTCTGGCTACTCCATATCTGAAATGCCAGTCTCAGTTGCAGCTCTCTCTATGTCCTGCAGATCATTTTTTTCTATGAAGAATAGCAGGCAGTGTTAGAAATTTGATAAGAGTGGCTTTCTCCTTTGATGAGTTCCTGCCCAAAATCTTAGACAGAAGATGAGGAATTCAGCATGAAGGATACAGACCAAGAGAAAGGACCTGACAGAAGCACAGTCACTCCCTTTGTTGCAATGCTTTAGGCTAACCATTATTCACAGCCCTTTCCTCATATTGCATCTTTCATGATTTGCTTAAGCGATTTTAAATTGCTTTTGTGATTTCATTTAGCAGAGACCACAATAAAAGTGACCCTTGAGTTTATGAAATGAAACAGCCTGCACAAAGGGACTGAGGGCCTCAGCAGTGTGTGGGGTGACAGGTTTCTGTGCTGCACAGGCTGTGTTTGCCTGGGACAAAGGGATGACAAAGGGCTTGCAATGGAATGGTGCAAGCCAGGAACATTTCTACCAGAGCAGCTGGTGTGAAACCAGTGCTGACCAACCCTTTGCCTGTGCAAATGAAGGGAAGAACTTTGGCAGATAGTCCAGAGCATGCCCACCACCTAGATTTTTTTGTTAAAAATAAGGTTTTGGGGTTTTTTTGTTCCCCTCTCAATGTTTTCCTTGACAAGCGAGGCAGCAGGCAAATCACTGAAGTTTTTTTTCAGCAGATCTCTTCAACAAAGTTAATTTAGCAAAATGTGCAGGGCTCTGAGCTTATGGCCAGGAGGAAAGCTAATCTCACATTCCAGATGCTGTCCAAGGGGTACCTCTTGTACCTCACCCTGTCCCAAGGTGGTTTGGAGCAGTGCTGGGATCAGGGGTTTGATGTAACACAGCAAAGGCAGTAGAAATCCTTGGGAATGAGAAAGGAGATAGAAAGAGCTGGCATTGCTGCAAAAAATTATTTTCCTTTGTCCCTGCAAAATCTTCTCAGAGAAAGGTAAAAACTGTCTTTGGAGCTCATTTTCCAGTCTCTCTCTCTTTTTTTTTTTTTAATCCAATGCCCAACTATTTGGGAAGTGGATTCCAGCCCCCATACCTCAACACCCTGCCTGTGCATCCCCAAACCTGTTAGCCTGCCACTGTGATGACTCTTGATAACACTATGATGTTTTTGACTGCCCAGAAATACAGCTGAGCCTCTCCAGAGCTGAATGAGGCACAAATGAAACAAGCATCAGCAAAGTTGGTGCATTTTTACACAGCTGCTTTGCTGGGCTGTTCTCTGCTGTGGGAGCAAATCAGCTCCTGGGAGCATTGCAAGGGAGGAATCCCAAATCTGACCTCTGATTTTTCTCTGGGATTGGCTTCTGCTATCTGAGACAAAAAATTAAGCAGAACATGCAGAGGAAATGATAAAAAACTGACCTATTTCCATGCTGTTTGGCTGCTCTTTACTGTAGATGACAAGTGGTCTGGTGATCTTAGATGACTCCCAGGGGGATGAAGGGCAGGATTTGGAGCACTTTACTGGTGACACCTCACTTAAGGTATTACTCCCACTTCCCTCCACCTTGCAGGGAAGTCCTGTCTGGGAAGCCCTGGGGAAGAGGCTGCCTGCAACCCTCCCTGCTTGGCTCCCTGTGGAAAACACCATAACCAGGGAAAGGCAGGATAGATTTTATTCCAGCTGCAAAGGATCTTGTGTTTCAGCAGGAGCCAGGGGCTGTGCTCTCGTGCTGCAGCCTGGCTTGTTTCTGCTCTGAGCTTCTCTGGGGGGTTCAGTGTTTATTTGCAAAAAGAACAGCCTCCCTTCTTCTCTGCTCCCCAAGAAAAACAGTGAAAAAAACCCCAATAACCCCAGAGCAAACTTTTTTTAGAGGAAGGAAGGAGGAGGCAATGGGAAGCTGATGCACTGGGGGAAATCTGATTTTGAGATTTTTGTCACTGTGGTGGCACAATTTCCTCTGATGCAGCTGTGTAATGAGTTCACATCTGTTAATGCCACATGTTGCTCTGCCTTGCACAGATGCAAAGTCTCAATTTTTCTAATTAGCAACAACATGAAGTATATCTTAATTTTCTGTCCCCCTTCCCTCTAATAAACGTGATATTAACAAGGTTACATGCCTGCTTTCACGGGGTTTAATCGAATGAGAAGCGAGATTGGGTTAGATCACACTGATCTTTTTAGGTGGGCTCTGCCCAGCCACAGAGACATGGATTCATTACAATGAGCAGGAAGCACAGGAGAGGGCATGGGGGCACACACACCCCTTTCTGCAGCAGCTGTATCAGCCACAAGCACTGTTACCTGTGGTTGTGATCCTCCAACCCCCTCTGGACCACACTTCATGCTTGTGTTGTACATGCATCTTTATTTTTTACAGTGTGGGTGCCCAGGAAGGCCTTTAACACCAGCTCTGCCCAGAGCTCCAGCTGCATTTCTCTCCTGAGGGGATGGGGACACAGCCCAGGTTCTGGCAGGGCAGCAGCAGGAGACGCTGGAGGTTCCCAAAGCTGGGGAAGCTGCAAACCAGCTGAATCTGCAGAGGACAGAAAGGGGCAGCCTGTGCTCCCTCAGGCCCTGAAGTGCCCAGTGTCATCTCTGTGTGAGACTGAGCAGCTTCCCCCACTCCTGGCTGCAAAAATGCTCAGCTGGGGCTGTTGGGGACCCTGAGAGCACAAACTGGGGGGCTTTGCCTGTGGTCCCCACGACAGTGATCAGAGCAGGACAGGGACTAGAGTGGATGGAGCTGTCCCTGAGCAGGATCCAGCCCTCCCTGGGCAGCCTGCATTCATATTCCACCTGACTCTGCTGGGAGAAATCCATGGGGACCCCCACAGCAATTACTTGTGTGATTTAATTGGCATTATCATTTTAGTGGCTTGACAGAGATAAATCGCCCTATTGGGTAAGGCTGCTACTGTGACAGCAGAAGCAGAAGGAAAGACTTTCTCCTTCTCTCTGGAATAGGAGATGACTACCAGTGTATCTTAATAATTAGTGCTGTTATAATTAATCGGGCTATTTGAGAGTCAATCTAACAAACAAATGGAGGGCTTGATTGTTCAGTAATTGACAATTTGTTTCCAATATGGTATCACTCACTTCTGCTTGTGCAAAGAAGGAAAAAGACATAAAACTGAGGTTACTGATAGGCTGGGGCTTGGCTGCAGTGAGGACAAGTGACTGTGTGAGAGAGCATGGAGGAAAGGAGAGTTCCCAGACACTGAATGTCCCAGGGACCCATTTGTCTTGGAAATATACACACACACACACACACACACACACACACACACACAGAGACACACAGAGTTATGATTCCTTCTGTTTCCCTGCTTTTCAAACAGTTGCAGCCAGCTGTCACTGCCTGTGTGGGTAGTTTTACAGAGTTGTCAGACCTTGGCCTTTCCATACAATTTTCACCCTGGTTATATTCCTGCTCTGTACAGGCTGTGTTTCTTTCCTTGCCTTGTCTCAGTCTCCGTTTTCTCTCTGTCTTGCCTCTGCTCTGCAGTGCCATGGGTGCTCTGGAACCTGCAGAAAGTTGTTGATACTTTGGATGGAAGAGCAATGTGTGGCTATGGCAAAGAGTGTGTGGATGTACCAGGCACTGCAGCACTGGGGTGCTGCTGTCTGGATTCAGACCAGACTGTGTGTGGTGCTCCCATTCCTGCCTCCAAAGAAAACAAATGCAACAAGACAGTGGGGAAACAATTTTTTTTATTATTATTATCTCGATTATTTAAGTGAGGGAAGTAAGATACAGCAATTTTGCTGGTAAAATGCCTGTATGATGATATCAGGTTTTGAAAAATAGTTAACAGTCTGCTGTCCTCCAGTAGATTCCCTCCTGCCATCTGCATGAGAGCTTTTTTCTTTCTTTCACATAAGACCAAATACATCTGAGTCCTCTATGTCTCAGTGCTCCTACAGCACATGCTTGACTCCCATGGGCTTCTGGACTCCTGTTGGTGCTGGTCTGGAGGATGCTTAGTATCATACTAAAAATGAAGCAATAATCATGGCTGAGGAGACCCTGCAGGGAGCTCCAAACTCCCACACTTCTCTGGAATAGACCTTGGCCACCAAATGGGTATGAATGGATATCCATATGGTCTGGAGAATATAATTTTGGGCATGGCTTTTGCTCCCAATACAATTCCTCCCTGTTGCAGCAGAATTGTTGCTGCACCCAGAGAGGCTGGGAGCGGCTCTGTCAAGTGGCAACGCTTCTCCCCCGACCCAGTTTAAATGAGATATGAATAATTGATTTGCCTCCTGAATAATTAATTGGATATTCAATAATGAAAGTAATTGTTTGGCTCATTCCCCCATTGATAATCAAGCTAATCTTCCCCCTCAATATGTGGGCCATACAGATATGTAAAGCAGTGAGACAGTTTATAGGCTGATATTGCAGCTAATGTGCTTGGTGCGGGGTCACCTTGTCCAAATATTCCAGCAGCTCCCAGGGCTGCTCTCTGCTGGGTTATCCACTGCACAGCCAAGCTGTGTGCAGCAAGGGTTTGGTTTTCTCCTCCTCATCCTGATTGCTGAACATCTCCCACCAGGGAGGAGTCTTCTTTTACAGTTTAAACAAAAATTGTCAGATGCCGCTTGCTCCAATTAAGGCTTCCAAGGAGGTTTGTTCTTCCTGCAGTCAATAGTGCACGGATTAAAGGGAGCAGGCAGTGCTCTGAACTCATGGGGCTGCTCTCTTCTGCAGGAATCAGAGCTCAACTCCACAGAGAGGCTCCAGAGCTTTTCTTTGCCACCAGCCCTTTAGAAATCAAAATTAAACTGAAACATGTTAGTGCTGATTTTGCAGCTGCTGTGTTTGGGTTTGAGTTTCCAAACGTTGCAAGTCCCAGGAAGCCTGGAAGTCTGAGCTGACACCACTGTGGCACAAAGTAGATGTGCCCTCTGGAGAGGAGTTCAGCACTGGCTGGAGTGTGGGTGGATGACACAGTCCCAGGTTATCCCAGAAGCTCTCTGGGGGTGTCCATCTGAGGTGCCCCCATGCACTGAGCAGAGTTACCAGATCTGCTTTGGGGATCTGGGCTTGGATCACAACATGGCATCACAAAAGTGCTGTGAGGAGAGCCACATTGCTGGGCCAGAGTCAGATACTGAAGGGTTTCAGTGGTGGCACTCACAAACAGTAGCCCCAGAAAACCTTGCCTGCATCCCCTCATGTTCCACCAGACCTCTGATTCCTGCACATTCCTACAGGGTCTTAGAAGGGCTTGAGGTCCTGGCAAGTAATGCAAATCACAGAGTGTGGAAGGCATTCACAGGTGGTGCTGTCCCAGAGATGCCAGTACTAGCAGGTAAATAAATCCTCTGCCACTGTTGTAGGCTTGTCCTGGCAGAAAAGGGCATTCAGGAATCTATGTGCTTAATCTTGGGCTTGTTCCTAATGAAATTAAGAGCTGAGAGAAGCCTGTTCTCCCATATTGTGTTCAAAGTTCTGCACTAATGACAGAGTTCATACACATCACTGGGGCAGAAAAGCATAAAAATCATCTTGAGACACCATGCACAAGGAGGGTGAGGGCTGGGACAGCCTGGAGTGAGGGGAAGACGGAGTTGTGCTGCTCCTTCTCCTGAGACACCTCCTGGGTGAGCAATCTCCCCCCCTCCCTGTGACTGATCCGTGCCCTGCAGGGATGTCACTCTCAAATGGTCTCAGTGTCTGCCCAGGGTCTCTGGATGCTCTCAGTGGAAGTTTCCTATGAGAGGCTTTTGCAACAGTTGGGACATGGCCAGGAGCTCTCACTCATCTTTCTTTGTGTTCTGAGCCCATGCTCTGAAGGCAGAGATCCACTGGGGTGGGCATTCTCAGCAAGAATTCCTTAAACCTGGAACACAGGGATTAATCTCATTTTACAAACCCACCCTTCCTGAGGTTGCACGGAGTAGGCAGTTCCTGAGGTGTCTGTCTGGAGGGCAGGAGATGAAGATGTCATTTGGGAATATCAAAGCAGTGCAGCTCCAGAATATTTTGCCATTAGGCTCAAACCTCCAGGACAGTGAGCAGCCCTTGAGGCAGGGAGAGCACTGGTTATCCAGTTATACTGGTTATACATCTGACACTCTGAGCTTTCAGCCTCTGGGTCCCTCTTTCTCCTGGCAGCAGCAGTGAGCAGAAGCAGTTACCTGGAGATTGATGCACTGTTATAAATGTGCATGTGGGAACCATTTAAAACAAGCAAGGAAAGCAGCAGAATGTTCCTGGAGAAGGATCTACGTGAGATGACAGTGCAATATGGGAAACCCTCCCCTGCAAAAGCTACTTGAATTTAGATACCTTTTCATTGTAACCGGTTTAATTTCTTTATGAGGGCTTTCATTTGAAAAAGTGGCAGCACCAACAGGGCTTGGAAAGATTCATCTTCAGCCAATTTACTCTGCAGCAGATTTATCATTTCATCAGTAATTTAAGCAGAGACACTTGATTGTGCATTCATTTATACAGCTCCGAGCTGCTTGGTTGTGTGTTACTTGTGGAAAGTATGAGGATAGATCAACAGGGAAGGGTCAATGCCAGGAGTGTTCCTAAGAAACCTCTGCAGAGGTGACTGTGGAGAGGGGGAAATGGCAGGAGCTGGGTAAAACCAATAAAACCCAACTTCATTTGAAGCTTTTCTCATCACAGGCTAATTTAGTGTGAAGATGGCAGCACCACCCTTCCCATCCCCTCCCTTTTCCAGGCTATTAAGGGGTTTGTGAGGGGCTCCCAAGATCAAAGCTCCCTTAGTGATTTAATTGATGTGCAGCTGCTGCCTGTGAGTGGAGGGAGGCAGGGGCTGTGGGGAGGGAAGGGGAGCACAGGGACACACCACAGCCCCACCAGAAGAAATACTGCAGCAAGCCCCCCTGTCTCTGCCTGGCAATCCTGGTGTTATTTATGCACACACATAAAGGGTTCCATGCATCCCACTGAAATCTCTGTTATTTGTCAGTGAGATCCCCCTCCCTCCCTGCCTTGGCTCACATTTACAGTAAATCTGTTACACTGACCATTAAATCTGGAGCTGCCCTGAGCGATAGTTTCAATGGGTGTGTTGACAGCCCGAGTGTTAATAATGATGCAAACACTAACCTGTTTATTGATTTGCTTTTTGTACCCTTCATTCCAGCTCGCTCCTTCTCACTCTCGGAGGAGAAATCCTAGAATTAGTAATCAGGTGACAGCTGGGAGCCCGGGTCTGTTCCCAGCAGTGTCATCCAACCTAAACTCCTGGAGATAAATCACAGGTGCCTTATTCTGCCTCTGCCAGCCATTCAATATACTGCTACTCAATGCAAGATGTAGTATTTGTCATTGGTGCCAGCAGACAGGAGGGAAAAAAAGAAAAAAAAAAAAGAAACATTAACACAGACGTGAAAAGCTTTTAACTTTGACAAGAGAAGCAGAGGGAAGTTTTACATTTAGCCCCTCCACGGAAGGCCAGTGTCCATCCATTAAGGCAGCTTGTCAGACAGTGGGTGTGGTAGGATGGAGCTGGGATCAGGATGCTGAGAGGAAACCTGATGTGCTCATGCTGCTTCCTCCTCCTGCTGCTAGGTGGATGCCTGCCTACAGCACTCAGGAGCACGGAATTAGTGAAAGGCTTTTTGGGTTCCCACAAAAACTTAGTGCATTCATGAGCCTCCTGGAAGCCGAGACTTAGGTGGGTTTGTAGAGGGGGTGCAAACAGCAGTTTTGGTTTATGCCCTGGGGCCTGGGAGCCTGTTCAGACCATGGGGAGCACAAGGTGAGCAGTGACACAGCCCCAAGGGCTGGCCCTGCTTGTCCTCTGCTGAGAGGCAGCTCAGCCAACTTACGTCCTTCTGAAACCTTGGCCCCAAAACACTCCCATCTGAGCTACCTGGCAAGGTCCTGCAGGTTGTAAAGTGTGAAGAGCTTTGCAAGCAGAGGCTGAGCAGGAGCCAGGAGCTCACATCTGCAGGGGATCAGTCCTGCATCAAGGCAGGAGCTGCAGATGCTTTCCCTGTGATGGCTCGGTGTGACATCCAGCCCCAGACACCACAGCTTTGCTGATGAGCTGCACAGGCCTGTGAAAGGAGAACCAGGAGTTGACTGAAATCTAGGCTTCATGTTCCCCACCTAGCAGTGCTTTTTGACCTATGGTTTTTACAGTCAGGAGAGAAACCTGCCTGTAAATAAGCAGAATTTATAAACCCTGCAGGGGCTCTGATATATTCCCCAGGAGCTGGGGCCCCAAAGGCTTTCAGTGGCATTTATAAGCTTCACTCAGTTGTCAGACCCCTTAGTTCCTTTTATTTCTGCTAAGTTTATAAGCTCTGAAAGAACAGTCTGCAGTGTTTATTAACTTCACTGCAGAGCTGAAGAAAAGCAGCTGATCCAAAAGAAACACAATTCTACCTGTAACTCTTGAACATGGTTGAATCAAAGGTTCACGTTCTGTGTGTTGTATCCTGTCTTCTAACATGCACCCACCACCAAACAGATGGATGTGTGTTGTTATAGAAAATTAAATTACACCAGTGGTAAAAATCCTCATCAATGCCTTAGTTCTTTAGGAGAAACCTGAACTGAACACAACAACTAACCACTAAAAGTGGGAGTTTGTCAAGCTGTAAATACTTGTATCTATTGTGAATATGATAGAGTCCATAAGGAGAAGCTAAAATCCAATAGGGGTCACTTAAAATAAACCAAGTTAAAAAAAAATTGTATTACATAGGTTTCAATAAGTCTGATATTTTTTAATTAGGGCCCTTCAGCTCTGTGAAACATCAAATTTCCCATGGACAAGAGAACCTGTGGTGGCAGCCAGCAGTTTGGTGAAAAAGTGTTTAGTGCTGTAGTACATGGAAATAGCCTCAGGACAGCAGGATCAGCCACTGGTTTTGACATATATAAAATAACTGTGCTCAAATTATAAATCCCTGGGTATTTTAAACTACATGGTGTGTCTGCAGTGATTCTGAGGAAAACAGAGCTCTTTCCACAGTGGAATGGACACTCAGGTTTACTTGAGCTATTGGTGCAGAACAAAGCTGTGACACATTCCTTGCCTTGATTTCAATAAATCTAAAGGGTGAAATGCTGCCTACAAGATTAAACAAAGTTTTAGCTTTATGGATTCCCATAAAAGATTCCAGGACTCCTTTTTAAAAGTTTTCAATATTTTGTTTTCTGTTTCTTTTTACTTTTCTTCCTAAAATAGGACAATATGCTAAATTTTGTTCATTGTGTTTCCAAAATGGTAGAGCTGATCATATTTGGACTGGGCAGTTGTGAAGGAGGATTTAACATTTCTGATTGAATTAAACATGTAGATATGCTTGGACCCCACATTTTGTGGATGAGAGTTTAAATTGTTGACTTGGCTGCCTTGTAAGAACTCAGGTTTGGACTTCTCAGGTTGGTAACAAAAATCCTGATTTTAACAGAACAGAGGCAAAGGAAGAAGAAACAGTCCAGAAGCTGGGGACTGGGAGGGATGATGAAATAACAAAGGTATTTGTAGACAGAACTACTAGAAGTGAGAAAAGCACAGAAATAAAAGCAAAGCCCAAGAGGAACAGAAAGCACATGAAATTAGTGGAAAGGAGAACAAAGCCTCATCCTGTGAGACACAGAAGAAGGCCAATCTTAAATAATTATAGCAGCAGTTTGACTTTAAAATCAGGATGTATATTTGTTGTGGCTCTTCCAACAGTGGAAGTCTCTCCTCCTCCCTTTCTTTGCACAGATTTCCCCAGACAATTCACAGTCCTTTACTTCCTTTATTTATGTGGTTTCATATTTCATGGCTTTTGGTTACTGTATTCCCATCATGATTTATGACCAAAGGGAAGAATTGCATCCAGGTGATGATCCAGTCCATTATCTCTAGGGAGATGCTGACCACTGTAGTGCAGCACAGAGACCTGTTGTACCACGTGATGGAGAACAAGCAGAAAAAGAGGGCTTCCAGGTTATGAGGGAAAAGCACAATTTTTGTAATTTGGACAGTTGGATGCAAAGAAAAAAAGAATCCTTTTTCCTATTTTTCATCTTCCTGAATGGGATGTATCATTTAAAAAAAATATAGGAGACCAAATATATTCAATGTGCTAACACACAGCTGCCTTAGCTGAAATGACCCATTTTAAATGCATGATACAACAGGGTAAATCTGTCTCCATACCACCCTTGGCTGGGCTGGAATTTTTTCTTCCACTTTCTCCTTCCAGTTTTCTGCTTTGCCATTAATAAATCAAGATTTCTTTGCCCTGCTCTGCACCTTCACAGCTTTTGCAGGTCATTAATACCAAGACAAGGTTGTTAATCTCTTGGTCCCAAGGTGCATCGACCCACGTGCAGAGAGAGAGGCTGGGACACTGGTGGGACCATGCCCTTGGTCACAGAGCAGGGGGATGCACCCCAGGGCCACATCAATTCCAGAAATGTCACCCTGGGGCTTGGCCTGCCCATCCTGCTCTGACAGCCCTTGTTTTTGGGTGTGGACCTTGGGATGGTGTGAGGTGTTTCTCTGCTCTGAGCCCCAGCACTTTTACTGCCTGTGCCCTGTTTTAGCAGTGGCTTTGCCAAGGAATGTCTCCTTCTCTGTTTTTATTGAGGTCTTATTCCCATTGCTTGGATTTCTTATCCAATTCAGCCCTTCTATCCCTAGTGACATGTAGAAGAGGCTGACACCTTTGCTTTATTTTTCAGGTCTCTTCCCATCAGTGAAGGGCAGGAACAAAGCTTGGCAATGAAAGGCAATTTCTCCTAACCCAGTGGGTGAGTGCAGTGTGGTAAGAGTGCTTTTAAACAAGAGAAAAAAAAATCCAATAACTTCCATATAAATTGTCCAGGAGAGAAAACTTTGTGTTTTTGACATTTGTAGCTGTTTCAGCATTTTTCTGTGCAAGATGAAAAACTTTTGCATTGAGCAAAACACAGATTTATGATCAATAAAGCGAAGTTTAACAGTTTATAGGGGCCATACATTCTTTTTTAAAAAATCTGATATTAAAAACTATTTTTCCCTCCTGACCATGTGAGAAATCCTCTCTGGAGTCAGAGTTTCAGCACAGTAAAGCAGCTGGCAGGGCACTGAGGGTAACCACTGGTTGGGGTTTCCTGCAGGACAAGTTGCCACCCAAGCCATGCCCCTCCTGCCTTCATGGAATCATGTACAGTGAGACCCCCATGAACACCTGGCACAGGACCCTGTGCTTCAAGAGTTTAGGAACACAAGTATTTTGCAGATCCCTTTCTGCACCATAAAATAAACCCATTCCTAATAACTCTCCCACCAGGCTGTGCAAGTCCTCCCACAGCCCAGGATACAGGCAGAGAACAGGCAGCAGCGGCCAGACAGCCCCACAGGTGGTTTGGAACTGCTTGGGAGGACTGGGTGTGCGTGAGATTTCATGGGCACTGCCTTGTGCCAGGCTGGAAGTGCTCTGGCAGTGCTGGGCTGCCTTCTTCCCATCTCAGCTCTGGCCCAAGGAGCATGGAGCAGGCAAATCTCCTGGTATTGCCCACTTACCTGTCACCAGCAGTGCTCACCTCTGAAAACATTCACGTCAGGAATCACAGCATGGTTTGGGGTGGAAGGGACCTTAAAGCTCATCCAGTCCCACCCCTGCCATGGGCAGGGACACCTTCCACCAGATCAGGGTGCTCCAAGCCCCGTCCAACTTGGCCTTGAACATTCCCAGGATTGGGGCACCACAGCTTCCCTGGGAAGCCTGAACCAGCACCTCACCACCCTCACAGGGAAGAATTTATCCTTTATATTTAATCTACATCTACTCTGTCCCTTGTGCTTTCCATGATAACAAATGTGCCATATTCTGTTGCAGGGATGCTTAACATACTAGAAAACAGAAAAGACTCTTATTCTCCAAAGAACAGACCACTGCAATTGATTGTTTTATATATTCTACCAGAAAATCACATGCACAGGCTGCCTGATAAAAGCTATTTGAACTTAGCTTTTACATAAAAGTTAAGGTGTAATTCTGAGTATAAAATTATGGGGTATAGGGCCAATTTTGTTGCTGTTAAAACCAACAAGGATGATTAAATTTATTGTAGAGCTAGAGAGGTGAGACGGTTCTTGTTTTATGCTCCTCATTCCCTGATTATCCAGTCTCAGGGTTTCCTAAACCTGAGGAAATGTGGAAGTGTTTGTGTTGCCCTTATCTCTTCAACATATTCCTCTCTATAAAGAACTATCTTAACACAAAATCTACAGTGGAAAAATAGGTAAATGTCCATTACCTGAAGAAGGCAGGGATGTAGCTTTTTGTTTTTCTTTTTCTACAGAGCTTAAGACTAAGCCAATAAATTCGTTGAGGAGGTAAATTGAATAAATAATCCCAGATTCTGCATGAAGGATGGTGTTGCAGTACAACCACACTGACCATGTCCCCTTCTTCCCACGATATGCCTTGAAATTTATCACCCAGTTGTGAGCTCTAACTGTGTATATCCCCAGTGAATTGATGGGAGAAGGGAATCTGGCTGAGGTTTATATGGTGGGTCTTAAACCCTTAAACGCTGGCGGCAGTGTGGTCCCATAAAGCTGGGCTTTAGGGAATTTATTTACACATGAGGAGCTGGGACATGTGGAAAATTGGACTGAAGCAAGTGGGAGCTCAGAGCTGAGCTGGGGAAGCTGAAGACCAACAGCATGCTGTGATTTCTGTGGAGTGTACAGCCATTTTCACTTGATTAAATAAACTCGGTTCTTGCAAGGTCTGAAAAGCTGCTGTTACAGATTTCTGTTTTTTGCACTTCTTCTGAAGAGAAATTTACACTCAGAAAATTAAAGGATCTACAGAGCAATGTTTTCTGAAGCAAATACTGCCATTATGAGTATCTTAAGCACTTGCACTGTGTATCTGAGCTAAACAGCATCTCCTGACTGACAAAGCCGTCACACGCTAAAAACAACTGTTACAAAATTATGACTAGAGCATATATAATGTTTGTGTTTAACAAGATGACAGAAATGCCACCTTAGTAAAAGCTGATTATGGTTACAGCTGAACAATTCACATCATGCAAGATTTATAATATTAAGGTTATGCAATCATCTAATCGGAGAGACAAGCCTTGAGTAATAATATGAAATGCATGTACTTCAATCTGCAGCAGTGGATTCATTGCTGTTTTCTTATTAGCTCATGCCAGCATTAGGGCTGCATTATCCATTTCACCATAGTCTAATTCAGCATTTCCATCTGAAAACATATGCACAATAAGTGATCTATGCCAAACAGGGAAATGGAGACAAAGCCATTTGAGTGACTTCACGGCTATAAAAACATACATAATCTGTATGTCTTTCAGCAATTCTAGATACTTTTTACTGCATTTCTTTGCATGAAAAGTTTTCCCAAAATAAAGGAAAAAATAGAAATTGCTCCTTCCCTTCCCTGGAGAACAATACTTTGGGGGTGGAACCAGAGTGGGAATGCAATCTGTGAATTTCTCATCTTGGAAGTGGGAATATCAAATCATCTTATTAGTGCTGTGCCAGCTCTCTGGGAAGTGGCTCAGGATGGGAGGGAATTACTTGAAATGTGCATCTTCCAGCCCAGATAAAATTGGTAATATTTATATGGAAAAAGAGTCTCTGTTTTTTCTTACAAGTGGGATATCTCAGATACTTTCAAAACATCAGATATTTTCATCCAACAAATAGCAGCATGCACACACATATATATCTATGACAATATTTGTATAAATAAACTATAGCTGGTAAATTACTGTACAGGGAAGTCATAGAGTACTTCAGGTTAAAAATAAGCCATTTCGGGGCTGACGAGTTCAGGCATCATATTTCAATAGCACATATTATAAAAGTTGACAAGTGTTTATAATGCAATAATCAGACTAATTGACTAAGATCCCTGATTAAAATGAGACTTTTCATGCAAAGCTCAGAGTGAGATTCCCTCTGAGATGAGTTAATTTTCCAGAGCCTGTGCAGACTTTGGTCCTGTGAGGCCCTGGGGTCTTGGGCCAAGAGGCAGCCCTGGGAGGATGGGGGATGTCACTGAACCAAAAGTTTCTGGTAAGTTGTTGTTCAAATCCCTGTACATGTAGGTGGATTCATCAGACTCCTGGAACAATCACAATTCTTAGGGAGAAAAAAAAAAAAAGGAGTATTTCAAAGGTAAACAGAAGGCATTTGTGTGCTGGGGTCTGATTTATTATACACACTATATATAGCTGTCATTAAATGAGCAGGCTAACGTGCAACTATTCATCATGGGGGGAAATGAACAGGCTATTCTCTGCTTGCCTGGAATTGTTCATATTTCTGGAAACTAAAAGCAGTCTAGGAAAGGAAAGAATGCCTAAAATGCCGTAAGATATTTGATTTATTCTCTTCAGGCATTGCCTCTCTCTCTTCTCTGTGTCCCAGAATATTACTCAAGTCAATCGATCTTAGAAACTATTTCTAGCAATCCTAGTTTTTCCCAAACTCCTTTCTAAAGACCTTAATCTGCCTCCTTTTGTTGTTATTGTCATTAAAATAGGCTCAAATCAGTCCACAGTTTTTGTTTTTCCTTTGAAGGTGCATTTTGATTTAAGGAAAACAATTCATCTCCTCATTTGTGTTACCAGCAATTCACTTACACTCTGCATACAGTAAACTGCAATGTCCTTTCGGGTGCCAGCTAAAGCAATTCTCAGCTTGCTGTTTAGTTACACAAGAAACAGAAAATAAGTGATGCTGCCTGGCCAAACCAGCTCTCTGAGTGCTGATTCAGGGGCATAACTAGAAATATTCAGATTCTTCTTTGTAACAAATAATTGCTGAAGAAAACTGGGAATAATTTTAATTAATGAATAAATGTGATTTTGAACTATTTGTGACAACAAAGTGACACATGATTTAATGAACTAAGAGAAATGGCTAATAAAACCTAAAAATTGCAATCAAAATGGTTGTTTCAACAGAAAATTGGAATTTAGGTTATGCCTTTCATGACAAGGATCTCTTGCCACAGATGCATGGTTTTCCTCACCAACATATGCAATGCTTCTGGTTGAAACAAAATGAAATATTTTGGTTTTCGGGAGAAAAAAATGTTCAGTATGTTAGGCTGAAAACTCAGCGTTTTCCAGGACTTTTTGTAAGTCCTGGTTCCTAATTCTGGTTGTCAAGTCACTTATCATTCAGTTGTGCAATTCAAATGGAATGAGCCTGGGATCTGTGCAAACACTGCAGTGTTTTACACGGACTGGGGTGAGGAACCCCCACCCCATGGCAGCAGGGCAGGATCCTGTGCCCATGGATATCTCCATGGGCCTCTCCCTGCCCCAGCTCCTGCAGCAGAGCCCTGGAGCTGCCAGCCCAGCTCAGCATGCAGAGTCCTGCTGATGAGGAGAATTTTTGGTGTCACCTAGCCAGCAAGAGCTGGGGGACACCAAACTTGGAGTAACTTGGAGGTGCACTCCAACCCCATGGATGATCAACTCTGATTTTTCCTGCCAGCCCTGTCCTACACCCCCTGTCCTACACTTCAAGGCTTTGGGGTTGTTTTTGTCTTTTCCAGCTTGGGGAAGCTAAGGGAGAAGAAGGGGGGACAAGGAAACCCTCTGAAAGACGAAGTGGCCCCCTCAGGGATGTCCATCCTGGGCAGGGAGATGAAAGGGCGCTGCTGTTTGACAATGGGGGTGTGTGGGTGTCTCATCAAACCCGCTGACACCCAGTGCTGAGCTGCACAAAACACCGAGGGTCGGCAGGATAAAAGCAGCTGTGGCCCTCGGGGCTCTGCTTTCTGCCCTGTGCCCTGCTGGATGAGTTAAAGGCAGGTGAGGCACAGGCAGGAATAGCTTCCCCCAATAGCTGAACTTCTCAGAGTTCTGCCCCTGTTTTCTCCTTCTGTGGGTGAGGAAGGGTCTCAGGCACCACCTGACATCGGATCTGGCTCCTCTACCCAAACCTTTCCAGCCTCCCCAAAGTGCCCTTCAATGAGAAATCTCTGCTGTGCCTTTTCTATAACAGAGAAATTTTAAATTGCTGGTTCTTGACAGTGCAACTTCTTTGTTTCACTCTGTTTTCACCTGGTGACTTAAAACCCACACCTCAACACCTCAGCCTACACAGGCAAGGATACACGTCGAGGAAATGGAGGCACCCAGATTTAATTACAATTAAGGTCTTTCCTGCAGCTTCACAGACCTTTCCTGGCTGTACATGCACAAACACATCCCAGAAACGGCTCCAAAGGTTGAGACCACAATGAAATTCCTTATTGGCAACAAAAATCCAGACAAAAAAAAATCAAGGTGTTTTGTTCAGGGCTTGTGTTGGGAAAAGAAAAGGTCAGGATGCTGACTAACAGACTATTTTAGGACATAACTGATGCCATTAGAAGTGTGTTTCACCCTTCCCTATTCTATTCCCTCACCCACCCCCACCTAAATGCAAAATAACCTGCAATCCAATTAGTGCTGAGTGCGTACGAAGCAATCACATTTAATAAACAGAGCTGGTAGGTTTTAAAAAAATAAAGCCTTGTCCATGACCTTTTCTTAATTTTGTTGGATGTAATCTGAAATTCTGCTCTATTTATTTACACTTGCAGTTTAATTAGGGCTGGTTGTTTTACCCCAGCTACCTGCTCAGAGGCACGTAGGGGAGCTCAGACACTCAGGGTGCTCCTGCACAGCTCCTCTGTTATCCCCAGGAGCTGCTGGGCTGAACTCCTGTCACACACGCCCTCAGCAGATTAATAATGACAGAGGCAGTGTGAGTGAGTGTGAATAACATGCCCTGGTAACAAGTCAGGAGCACAGAGAGGGATTTGTGTCTTTTAAATGGATTTGGGACAGCAGTGTGTAGTTTTCTCTCTCTCTTTTTTTTTTTTTTCCCTGCAGTTTCAGTTCTGATTTACTCTTCTTCCACAGCCATCACTTCATTCCATGGAGAGGTGCCACAGAACGCTCTCTACTCACTATACAAAGAGGGCTGATCCCCTCTGAGCCCTCTTTTTAATTCTTTGAGAGTAGACAAAGCAGAAAAGAACTGACAGAAGCAGCATGAACAATAAGCTGTGTTTTCCAGAATCGATAGTGAGAACCAGGAAATTTTTGGCTGAGGCAAGGGGTAGAAGAAGAAGGTGGCTTTGAAGAGGGGCCAGAGAGAGGATTTTGTCCAGAGTCTTTAGGAGGTGGAAGACACAATTAAATATCAGCTTGTGACATGCTGGGTCCAGTGGTTAAATCCATCATGTTCCATCATAGAATCGTGGATCAGAGAATGGTTTGGTTTGGCCTGGGAGTCACAGGTCACCTTGTTCCAGTCCTTGCCACATGGGCAGGGACACATTCCACTAAACCTGTGTGCCCCAAGCCCTGTCCAACTTGGCCTTGGACACTTCCAGGGATCCAGGGAGAAGCCACAGCTTCTCTGGGCACCCTGTGCCAGGGCCTGCCCACCCTGATGGCAGGAGGCACAAACACACACCAGGTGCTGGACACGAGGACAGGCAGGTCAGGAAGGGCCCGAGTGAGTGCCCAGGTGCTTTGGCTGTTCCATCCCCTCATCACATCAGTACTATGTTTTCCACCATTGGGAAAAGCACTTCATGTACAGGAAGGCTTCCAGGTGAAAATTTAGGATTATCTCTCAGCAAATGAATCCCTTGTGTAGCACCAAATAAAACCAATGCCCCAAATGTCCTGCTGGCTTTCCCACAGTGTACTTCCAGGTAATGCTGCTTTCAGTGGAAAAAATAGTGTAAGAAATCCTGATTTTCTGTTTATTCACACCTCTCAGATTGCTTCTCCTTTCGTCTGTCAGGGGTAAAAAACCTCCCTCTCATCCACAAAAAACCACCAGGCACATGTTGGCAAGGCTTGCTGAAACTGACTCCTCTACCAGAGGCAACACAGCACAGACCTGCCAGCTCCTGACCTCACATTGCCCAAGTGCCAGACTTCCCATTCCACCCAGAAATGCACCTGAAAGGGTTTGAAGTTTGTCTGCTGCTGCCTGACTGCAGCATGGGATTAACAAGTGAGGGGAGCACGTGGAACCAAGTTCAAGAGTTGGCAGATTCATTTGCATATGAGAGGCCAAAATAAGCAAATAAAAACTGCCACACAAAACGAACCAGAATTGGAATTGGCTAAACACTTCCCCGTGAAATGGATTTTCAAAGTGACTCTTGAACTCTTCAGTGGAAAGACAGATTCATTTTCAATGGAGTTTGATCTTGCTCTTCAGCTTCATTTGTAAGACCAATTACAGAGCATTTTGTACAACAATTACGGGCATTAAAACCACTCTGTTCCATTTGATGAATTTTAATAGTAATTGAACAGAAGAACCCATCAACTGAAAGATTGTCCAATCAAGTATGCCCACACACTGAACTGTAATTTCCACTCCACAAATGTGTAATGCCATTCAAAACTACCAAAATGTCCTCTCCCCACCAACACCCAAGCAGATTTGAGGATTTTTTCCAAAACAACTTTATTCCCTGAGGCTCCAAGCACACAGAGAACACACTGACCACAGTCCTGTGATAATTCCTGTGTGCAACTCTGTCCTGCAAAGCTCCCTGGAGCTCATTCTTGGATGGGCATTTGTAGAGTGCTGGTGACCATAAATGTTTGTGGGAAGCACCCTACAAATCACTGTACAAAGTCCCCTCTTTGTGAAGAAAAGCATTTTTGGAGGATGTGCTCTGAGGGGTTTTGCAAGACATTGTAAGAGCTGGGTGATTGCTTTGTGTGAGTGTAGGGAATGGAATCCATCCCCTGGACACCGGATCTGGTATTTACATTTGAGTTGGGTTCAGCTTCTTCCCTGGAAAAGAAAGAATGTGCAAAATGGTGGGCTGAAGAAATGTAGGCCTGAAACAGATGATTTGGTTATGAGGAGAGGCCCCTCACAGCCACTAAAGAATAGATATCTGGGCTAGAAGAGTCCAGATGGTTTCCACAAGACTCAAACAGACTTAGACTTATGTTACAAGTCCAAAAGCCACAAAAGCAATGCAGTATGGCAGAGCAGAGGAGATCAAAGGCCCCACCACTGTCCTGGGTCTCAGAAGAATGCTAATGCATTTCTTATTCTTTGTTGTGAACGTTTTGTTATTTTTTTCCTACTAAACCTGCCCTTTCTGTCTGAGGTTGGCCTGTGCCCTACTGAAAATTCCTTGAGGGAAGATGTGTTCTTCGTTGGATTTGCTGTAAATTAGAAGAACAAAAGAACTATTTTGATGAACTTGCTCTCAATGGGATTTCCAGGCTCACTTGGGAAACAAAAAGAGATTTCGATAGTTTAGATCAGTGGGAGATAAGTGTCCAACTGTCAGAGCCTGCCTTTGAAGTGGGTTTTCCCTTGCCAGTGCTCACTACAACTGTAAGTTCAATTTAAAGACAAAAGATGAAGTCTTGGCCTTTCTGAAGTCAGTAAGAGTTTTATCACTGACAGCTCAGAGGCCAGGATTTCACCCAAGATGTTTGTACAGGCACTAACTTTAGCATCTTGTTGAGAGCCACATGAAATATTTATGTTGAAGAGTGAAACTGTATTGTTTTCTTGCATCTCATTCTGAACACAAAAATGACCCCATCTCACTGGAAAATCACCATTCTTTTGTGAAAATCATACAGTTTCAGTTGTGAGGTGCCTTATGCTGGCATGGTCAAATTGAGGGCTTCAATGTGTGATTTAAAAGCAGTTACTATATTTCTTCTTGAAATAGTTCTATTTTTTTTGTTTGTTTGTTTTCATTTTGGTTTAGAACAGGTTAATAATGAACAGTAGAAGTTTTCATGTGAATGGGAAGACCTATTTTTTCTCCCCAACTAAAATTTCCATCTGTGGTTTCTTTTATTTAAAAAATATTTGTCAAATCCTGCCTTTTAATCCCAGAACACAGCTTCTCCTGAAACTGCTGGAGGTTCCACATTTCTCTAAGTGGTGCCAGTCAATCAGTCAATGGGTGCAAGGTTTTACAGAAGCAGCTCAGCTTTACTAAATGAACTGAAGAAAACTTCTGCCTAGGAACAAACCTATCCAAGCTTCTGAAATGCAGGCAAACACAAACCTGGAATAAACCATTTCTTCTCAAGACTTCTCCCATCTTTCCGCCCAGAGAGACACAAGATCCAGACAAGTGAAATCTGGGAAAAATAGAAAGGGAATGGGGGCAAATAAATGCTGAGATACAGGGATCCGTTTGAAAATAAACTGTGCAAATAAAAGGCCAGAGAATTTTTCCCTGTTTGTCCCTTGGTCCTCTCCCCCTTTCAAACATTGTCTCTTATTTGTTTCATTTTATGCATTTTAGTGTTTCAGTCCTCAGCTGCTGCATTGAATTTTTTCACCCTTCACACACCATCACATACTGCCTGCCTTTCTTTGACCACACTCTGTGTTGTAATAATAATAATAAAAAACTGGGCCTGATTTTAATTTGTGTAATGTTTTTGTTAAAAAAAATAAAAACTCTACAGCCTAATTAGGAAACCCGTTAAATGGCTGCAATTCAAATATAATTCTATTAAATTCTCCCTGTAAAGTTAATGTTACAGACTTTTTAACAGATGTTTTAATTAGACATTGTTATTAAAGGGAATACTGTAGAAATTAAAAGCAGGCCCTAAATGTGTTAACAAAGACACTTTTCTCGCATGGCATCGATGGTGGCAGGAACATTAGCAGAGAGATTTTGGCAGCAGGTCATGAAAAGGAAGAAAAAAACTGAGATGTGTTAAAGGGAAGATGCACTGAGAGATATGCAGTGCTCAGCTACTCTGTGAGAGGGGCTCATTTCACATCCAGCACCACCTCGGGCCATTGCCTGAGCTGGAATGGGGTGGGGAAGATGCTTCAGCCCAGTGCTGATGGCACCATGTGAGGAGCACTGTGACCAGCATGGGCATATTTTTTGAATGGGGACTTGCCTGGGAGAAACCAGCTCCAAGGATTTCCAAGGAAGCATCAGTCTTGCCAGGTTTTGAGGTTTCATCTGCTGTCTCTGTGGTTTGGGGTGTTTCCTGATGGTGATGCTTGGAACTGAGCAACACCAATAGAGGTTGTGTTTTTTTGTAAGGTGGGTTTGCTGTGAGCCCCTCATGCTGCAGAGCCTGGCTGGGATGGAGTGAGCTTCAGGCTTGGAAATGAGGGGATAAAATACCCTTACAATTGTGTTTCTTAGGGAAGAATGTTTAAGCACACTGCAGAAGGACCCTGATGAGACATTTTCTGAGATTTATGATAGCAGGATTGAATTGCAAGTGAAACAAGTGACAAACTGGTCAGGTTTCACCAGAAATCCTTTTTTTCTGGGGAATGTGAGGTGTGCAAGCCCACAGTTCTCCACTTCTGCTTGGCCAGGCCACCAAAGAGCCCAAGGCCAACAAGAGCAGTCCCTTTCTTCAAGTAATACTGCTGGCAGCAACAAGGCAGTGTCATTTCATGGGACTGCTGGCCTAACCCAGCCATCAAAGCTCCCTGAGTGCCACCACCTACTGCTCAGAGCCCTTCCAGTGATTCAAAACAGACTTTGGTAGATTTGATCAGCAAGAGAACGTAGAGGATGAGTAGCCAGCTGATGCTTCTGTCCCAAAGGAGCATCAGCTCTACCTAAAACATTCACATAAACATGCACCATCTAGTTCTGTTCTATTACTTCATCTACAGGCAGAAGAGCTGCCATTCTTTCCCTCATAAGAGGAACAACTTCTTCACAAAACAGTAGGAGCACAACTGATAATCACAGCTCTGAATGTTTTATCCCTGTCACCAAAATCTCTGTTACTGTTCACTCTGGAAAGAAGAATACAAGCCTGGGGAAAAATGCCTGGAAAATCATGTTAAAGTCATGTTATCACTGATATTAGTGAAAAGTGTCAACTCTTGTTCCTTCTTCTACCTACAGGTTTCATTCTTTCAGCTTAAGGTATTGAACCTGGCTTGTGATACCTGCCAGTGACTCTGATGAGCATCTCTCTCAGAATCTGCACAGCTTTGCACATTCTCACTCTCACATATTTCAGGCTTTGTTTACAATTTATTTGTCTTTGTTATCCCTTCCCTTTAGAGGCCTTTCACTTAAAAGTGATGCAGGAACCAAATTAATGCAGGTCGTCAAATTTTAATGATCACTTGAGTCAAACAAACTGGAAAATCCTTCCTGTACAGCCATAAGGGTAAAAGAGAGAGGTGCAAAACCTCACCAACAGAGACAACTGACTAATTAACTGAAGTGAAGCCAGTGTAGAAAACCAGAAACTAGAAAACAAATGAAAACCTGTACAGCAATTACTTCCAAAAAGGTAACATTTCACAATTAAAGCCATTCTAAGAACTTTAGTTAATTATGTAGGTTTTCTTCTCTCTCTCTTCCCCCTCCCTCTTCTTCTCTCTCTCTCTCTAGCTCTCCCCTTTATTAAAGTCCATCAGGGCTCATGATGTGTGGGAAAAGTGCTAACATTTGCAAATTGCTGGTTTTATGATAAATGAATTGTGGAAACTCAGCCCCTTGGCTGGGGCCTGGCTAGATTGCAAAGCACCAGCATCTCCGGCTGCTGCAGCCCTGACCCTGACTTTACACCCATTGATCACAAGTGGTGCATAGCCATGACCACCAAATGCATACATTGGAGCTGGGGGACTTGCTTTTCCCATAGTATTTCATCATTGTTCCACATCAGGGGCGCCACAGTAACCTTTGGCACGCCGTCCTGTAAGACTAATACCTGCAGGAGATTTCCTCCTGCCCCAGTAATCACTGCTTCCACTGCTCCATCTTTAAGAACCCTTCGTCATTAACCCAGATTTGATTTTCAGAAAATACCCATTGATTTCAATAGTGCTGGGGAGGGAGGAAAGGGCTGAACAGGTTGGATAATCAAGCCCTAAATAATTCTGAGAGATTTCCAGCTCTGACTTTGTGGCTTTCCCAGCACTTTCATTTTAGGCAGGAATTTACAGCAGCCAATCTGGATGTTCATCCCAGTGGCCCTTGGAGATGCAGCAGGAAAGAGAGAGAAGTACAATTAAGGGTATCACAGGAGTGACAGGTTGCTGTTCATTGTGACTGCACAGCTGGAGTGCAGGAGAGCTCCAACAGCTCCCAGCACAGTCATGTCTGGGGTTGCACAAATGGAGAAGGGAAACCCCCTGCCCCAGGTGAGGGAGAGGTGCAAAGTCAGCCTGGGATGCAGGAGACTCCTGGCAGGTAAAGCACAGGAGGTGCTGGTGGCCCCTCAGCTGGTGCTCTCTGTGGGATGTCACCTCTCTGCAGCTTTCCTTGGGAGTTTTGTGTTGACTTTAGGGACTATTTATGGTTCCAGGGAAAACATAACTGAAGGGAACACAGAGCTTGGCAGCTGCATGTCAGCTGAGATTCCTGCATGGGGAAATTGTTTCCATTCACATTTCTGGGTCTGCAGGCAGGTCCTGATCCTGCTCTAATGAAAACAATTCCTCAAAAGTCAAGTGCATTTTTCTGGGTGGCACATGGATGGGCTCTTTGCTTGGCAGAATCTGGCAGATAATGCTGAGCATGTGTAAGGGAGTGTGCACATGTGTGTTAGCTCACACACACACAGGGAAAAGGGAGGAACTCTCAGAATCCAAGGAAAAACCCACCATCCATGAAAGAGTCTGGGTAGGAGATGAAAGTGTCCCAAAGAGACGCAGAGTAATGAAGTTATGGAGAGCTGGGAAATGTTGGTATTACTTTATTATAGTGTACTGAAAAGAGCTTGTGAGCCAGTGCTCTAAGGGTTGTATTCAATAAAAAAATAATACGTCTGGTTCGCACACATGGCCACTGAAGTACCAAAAATCAATTTTACTCATTGAATTGGGCCCCAAGGTGCAGAAAAATGGGTAAGATTCACAACAGAGCAGCAAGGAAATGATGTACAGTGTTTGGATGAGGAACATTTCCCTGCTTCATGTCTAGTTCTGGTTTGTGCAGCAGCAGGACCAACAGAGCAACTCTCAGCTGCCCCATGGATTTCCCAGAGACCCTGACAAGCTCCAGCCTCCTGGGGAAATGCTTCTGCTCTCTCCCCTGTGCTAAAACACTCCCCAAACTGCTGAATCTGATGCAAAACCCCCAGAGTTTGTGCAATGAGCAAGTTGTGATGCTGTGTTTGCACTTTGGGAGGCTGCAAAGGCAGCATGGCACGAGCACCATTGGTTGTAGCAGAGGCTTTAACTCAGTTTGAGAAGGCAACACCTTGAAGTCCTCTTTGACCAACTCAGAGAGGGACGTGTGGAGTCAGACACACCCACACAGAGACCAGCCCTGCACAGCTCAGATGTGACAATGCAGGGGGATTGGAAATGGGTTTCAAAATCAAATTTGAACAGAAAGGTGAAAAGTGTCCAAAGAGAGAGAGGCTGGGCAATGCTGCCAGATCCAGTTGGCATTTTCCAGTCAGCTTGGTCATGAATTCAGTGTCTGCATCAGTTCTCTCTTGTCTTTGTTAGTGCTCTGAAGCACAGTGTCTGAAGCAAAAGTTATTGAATTTTCACTAAACCCTTCCTATGTGCAAAGGCTTTTTCTACTTTAATGTTCAAAAAAGTCCCAGTTGCAGCCACCGTCTCAGGCATGTGCCCATATCTTTTCTCATTATAGGCTGAGGTCCAAAACCAATACGAATTAAATAAATATCCCACTGAGAGCTGTACGTTTGAAAATGGCCTTATTGCAGTACAGATGTGTGCTATCTAAAACCAGCTTAAACGTTTTATTTTATTATATATATATATATATTTAAATTAAGAAAATAAAATAAAATCTAAATATTATCCTGGAAGGAAGTGTATGCACTGGTGGATGTTTGATTTTCATTTTTCTCCCAGCATGCTCTGTCCTTTCATCCTATAATGGTTCTTCTCTATTAATCCTTCTCAAACCCCACAGGTAGAGATGCTTATTGATAGAAGGCCAACGTGTATCTCAGTTTACAAAGGCATATTAAAGGATACAAGTAACATATTTCTCTTGATGTCTTCTTATTAATGCAATTCCACTCAGAACATTTTGGCATAAGAGGCATTGCCAGATGGAAGATAAAACTTCACTTTTATGGGTATTTTAAGGAAGAAAACATTTGGTTTGCATCAGCTCTAAATGAATAATATTTATTGCCCTATGATTTGTATTTTATAAGCAGGATAACAAAAAGCACTGTCAATTACTTAGTATTTTAACAAAGTTAAAAAAAAAAAAAGATTTTGTAACAGCGAGTCATTTTAAATGCTCAAATGCCTTTCAAGCTAAACTGTAACAACCCGAAGTGATGGGTTGTTTACATAACAAAAATAAATAAACACTGACCACAGCTTGGCTGTATTTAAAGATTCTGTCATTTGTTGCCACAGATCTCGGCGGGGTTTGGGAGCCCAGCGTGGGAGCATCACACACACATCAAACATCCCAGCTCGGGGCCGGGCAGCAGGGACGGGGCTTGGGGGCTGCTCTGCCTGGGTTTGGGGGGCAGCACAGTAAATCCTGCAAGCCTCGTCCTCCCAGGACACCAGCAGGCCTCCTGAGGTTGGTAAGGCTGATGCTGTGATTTACAAAGCATGGTCACCCTCTGATCTCTCCCCATCAATAATTGGATTATGTTCATCCGTCTCCTTTCATGAAGATGATAAAATTCTGTGTTTTTTCTTACTTTTCCTGCTTGTCTTGTGCTGCTGTGGTTATTTTTGCTGTTTACTGCCTTTGCAGCCATTAGGTCTGCAAAAAGTGTTCGGTGGATCCAAATGTGTGGCCTTTCTCACTCCAGCACCAGGACCTGCCTGGAGCTTGTGAGTCCCAGAGGCAGCACCTCCCCTGCCCAGCACCAGGCTCATCTCTCTTGGATTTGGCACAGTGGTGTTTGCTTTGCAACACTAGACTTGTCCTGCAACAACACACAGTGGAAATATTCTAAAAATTAAGGCTGAGGAAATAAAAATGTTATTAACCTTTCAAAGGAAGGGGAAGAAGAAATAAATTAAGTTGATTTCAGATTAGCTCCTCCTTTAGCACGTGAAGATTTGAAGTGAAGCTTTTCAGAGCCAATGCCCAGGTTGATTGTGCCGTGTCCTGGGTCACACAGGACCTGCTGAGGGGTCTGCAGTGACACCAGTGACAGCAGCACTGGGCTGGACATCATTTCTGAGACCAGTTCTGCACTCCAAAGCATGATCCAGGCTACCAAGAGACTTTGGAAGGAGAAGGGGCTGCATCATTATTCTTTATTCTCTTTTCTCAAATTACTTGAGCACTCTCTAGCCCTTTGTAATCAGACCCATTTTCAGTAACAGATTTACAAATTTTCAGTACTGGGGACCACACTGAGAATGGTGAAAGCTCCATCCCTGTGAAGGTCTCTGTGTGCTCCAAGATACCTTGAGAGAGCTGCTTTGATCTGGAGTTGGAGAAAGACTTTGGCAAGATAATGAGGGAAAACCTCCTCCTTTTCTGTCCTGTGATGACATAAGTACTTTCAATCCTGCTCACCTCAGTGACAATCCTTTGTGGAATCCCTGGGCTGAAGGAGCAGCCTCTCCTGTGTCCTTGGTGTCATGCCAGCAGATGGGGTATGAGGAGGTTCCAAATCTTGGAATATTTTACACATAAGCATAAAAATAATAGTTGTGCTCCTCAGGTGAGGTGCACTGATTCTGCTGCAAGTTTTCTCTGTCTGACCAAGTAGCTGGATACCTGGATTCCCACTGAGAGGATGGATTTTTCCATTCATTTCTCATCCAACATTGAGGGCTGGGTGATGGTTCCCATTTTGGAGGCTGGAGGGAAGCAAAAGGAGACCTTGAACACAGGCTGTGTTAAGGTTCTGTTGAAAAAACACCAGATCTACTCTGACATATTCCATGGGACTTAATATTGATTTTCAAATAATCCAGAATGCTGTTTTTAAAAACAATTATTGGCAAGGGGAGGCGTTGTTTTTGGAAGCTCTTGTATGTACAGTAAGGTTTTATTTCTGCTTGTTTTGAAGTGCGGCACGTCTTTTAAAAAATGCTGTTCAGGAAACATCTGTTGTCAATTAAGGAGTAACACATTAAGGCATATTAAAGTGCACTCTTATTAGTGTTTCAGCAATAAAAAGAAAGGTTTTCTATTTGAATCATATGTTCTTTAACACATCTGCCAGCCATCTGAAACTTGAAAATATTCCTCAGTAAAAACATCTTCATAACTTTCTAAAAACTTAGTAATGCATAGTACTATGTTAAAAAAAATCCCTTTATGCATTGATTCAGGTGATTCTCAAACAGGCTATGGGGGTGATGCTTATAGTTTTAAGTAAGGATGCACTACAGATGCTCAATCCAGACAGTCCCTTTGAACCAGTGAGAAAAATAGACTTTCGTTTTTAATTTTTATAAAAATGGAAAAGTGGAAAATTCTTTAATAGAAAAATCAGACTTTTCACAAAAAATTGGGTTGGAAAAGAAGCATTTTATTTAGAAAGAAGTTGTTGTGTATTAGGCAAACACTAATTTCTGTGTGCTAAGCTCCCCTGCTCTGCTCAAAATACATTTCCCACGACATGCTGTGGACTCTTGTTGTTTAGCAAAGTTGTTGCATCGTGTGAAACCTTGGTCAGATGCATAATGGATATATAGGTCATGAGATCATCCTTCATCTGCTGTGGGTTCTGAGTGTAACTATCCCAGGCTCCAGAAAGGTGTATGAGACTTGGAAGCTGAAGCCACTCAGTAAAAATGTTTGAAAGTATCAATACACTGACGGAGTAACTTACATTTTAGCAGTAGGACCATGGAGGTGACTCAGTTACCTGTGAGCACAGGTGAGCATGGTACCAGATCCCAGGCTTTAGGCACCCAGTGCCCTCTGAATCAGCTGATTGTAAAATGAAGGGGATAGGGCAGACCAAGAGCACATCATCCTCACCAGTCCTGCTGGATAAAATCATTCTCTAGGAAGCTCTAAATATTATTCTTGACATTGGGACATGGTATAAAAAGCCAGATCTGGGATCCTGACACAGGGATGTGATGTGAATGGTGCAATACAGGATTTCCTGCACTCTTGGCCATTTCTTGGTGAGAGGCAGGCACCAGTGAGGTTTGGCTGCAGCATGGCTTGAGGAAAAGCCTGGGTGTGGTGGTTTGAGGCAGAAAATTGTCTCCTCCTGGTACTGAAGTTACTCCTGCAGGCTCCCCCAAGCAGGACTGAGTGCAGGGACCAATGAGCCCCAGAGCAGCATTGTTTGAAGAGACTCCTTGTTCCATCAAATACAGCTTATACCTGATCACCTTTTAAATTCCTTGAGAAAAATTTCACCTGACCTTAGAGAGGGTGGGAGAGAATGAAAACCTGCCTGGGGAAAGAATCAAATGTTTTTATTGCTTTCCTTTTGTTAGGAAATTCCTTAAGCACAGATCCCAAAGGTGGCAAACCACGGAGCTTATTCCCAGCTACTTGATTAATTTTCTTACTGATACCTTGGAAATGATTGCTACTGCATGGATCAAAGCACCAGCCAAGAAGCAAAGGAGATTTCCTATTTCTGCATTTTTAAGGAGCTGGAAGCTGTTATAAGTGGATGATGCAGCATCTAATGTTCAGTGATGGATACATCTGCTTGGCTAAACAACAGAAATCTGCCTAATTAGGTGCTGTTTGAGACTGCCCTGCTTCTGCCACTCCAACATCCCTTCTCATTGAGGGATGATACAGTTCTTCCCTAGAAAATCACCAACCAAAGCTTGGTCGTGTCTGCCTTCTAACAGTGAAAGGATTGTTTATATTTTCCAGAGCTGCAGGGGGAAGTTTGCTGGAGGTTCAAACCATAAAGGGCAAAAAAGGGAAATGTAACTTTAGTTTAGAGCTCATGTACTAAATGCCATTTGACTGTTCAGCTGCTGAGCAGAAAGCAAACCTAGGAACAAATGCAAAAAATCTGCTGGGCTTCTGAGCTGCTGAGAGCCACTGATTTACTCAAGCATGGGGAGGCTGAGAAGCTGATTTATGGCAAGGGTGGACCCTTCAAAGCCTTCTGAGCCTTCCACTGCTCCCTGTGGGATTTGAACTCCCAGGTCCTGTCCAGTGCTAAGGAGGAACAGTCAGACCTGGAACTAGAGATGATGGATACAGACTAGGGATCGGACTCAAAAAACCATGTAACAGTAAGACATTGAGCTCTTGTGGGAAAAGGGCCCCTGGACATATCTTGGGTGATTGTTTTTACTCTCCTGCAGAGAGATGGGTGCTGTTTTCAGAGGGACCTTTTCTGATGGGCTCCTTCACACCCCCCTGCAAAAAAACCCCACAATGTCAAGTTCTTATGCTGGGAGCTCTGATGATGCTCTTCAGTTTCAAGGTTTGCAGCCACCACTGTCACTTAACAAACCTTGAAGTCCCTGCTTGGAAGGCTCTGCCAGGAGTCAGCAGGCACTGCATTATTTCAGCTCTCCTTCAGCTGCCCTGCCAGTGATGAATACAGTTTAATTACAAAAGCAGAATTTCTGTCATTTCTCTCAGCATGGCTTCTATTGGGGAAGATTAAACATCAGCCAAACATTACTGAATTACCTTTTTAAACCTATTATTTCAACGTGATTAACTTCTCTTCTTTTCATTTAGCTGTAAGCAAAATCTTGTTTACAAGGCAAAAAAAATGCATTTGCTATAATATCGGCAATAATAATAAAAATGAACATCACAGGGAAATAATTTATGTGTAAACCAGCATAAAAATGTCATTGATGCATGAGTTTCCTCTTCAATTAATAAAAAGGAGGAAATATTTAAAAACAATTTATCAAGGTAATACATACAGTTCATATATCATGCACTCACAAAAACTGTACAGTATCCATTCCACAAATAGCTCTGTGACCTGGACTTTTGCACAGATGCTGGATTCCTTTAGGTGACCTAATTTGGAACAGCATAAGATTTTGACTTTGTACCAAATCAAGATCCTGGGCCAAAATACCAGTGAAACCATGTCCTATTAAAAGAGGTAACAATTTGTGCTGATTGGATAAAGAAAAACAAATTGAAATACAGCTGTCAATCATTCTGTTGAGGTTGTTGTCACCACCCATAAACCCAGGTGATCTGTTCAGAAAGACTAAAACATTATCTCTGCTATGTATGGAGTTAATTTCAAAGTGGTCACAAGGATAACATAAATCATAGAATCATGGAACAGTTGGGGTTGGAAGGGACCTTAAAGCCCATCCAGTGCCACCATGGCAGGGACACCTCCCTCTGTCCCAGGCTGCTCCAAGCCCCAAGGTCCAGCCCGGCCTTGGGCACTGCCAGGGATCCAGGGGCAGCCACAGCTGCTCTGGGCACCCTGTGCCAGGGCCTGCCCACCCTCCCAGGGAAGGATTTTTCCTAATATCCAATCAAATCTTTCCTCTTTCAGTTCAAAAGGTCCATGTGTCCTACTGGTGAGGGACAATTTGCAAGGACAGGTAGTGACAGACTGGATAAAGGGGAATGGCTTCAAACTGAAACCTTGTCCTTTGTGCAGAGCTGGCACTTGAAAAGCAGATGGCTTTGTAATCACATGTGGAAGTGAATTCGTATTTAGAATTTTCAATATTGAATAAAAATGATAGAATACCTATGCTGAACAGAAATATTGACATAGTCAACTGTATATTGAACCTTCTCTATTGGCTTGTGGCAATCTGAGTAAGCTTTTTCCATTAATTACATCCTACAAAGAAATGGGGGACTTTGCTGTACTTGACACTCCTTAATTTACCTCTTACTTCAGTATCTGATATGGTGTCTCCTTGTGAAGAGATACATTCTTATTTAAAATGATTTTCCTGCTTTTTAATGTATTTGCTATCTGAAAAGCACCTACAATGCTTTTCAAGGAAAGGCAGCAATATCATTTATTTTCTTGTCACTTTTCTTGTTTTTCAGAATTGTCCTTAGGTAAATGTGTGTGAAATTATAATTGCTAGAAAATGACAGTCTGTAAAAGTGACTGTATCCTTCCAGATGATGTGTTTGGCCCTAGGATTCAACCACAGGAAAAAAACTTCTCTGTATCCTCTCAGGTGTTGTGCAGAGGTATCCTCTCCTCTCCCCTGCTCTGGAAAAAAAGGAGAATTTAGAGCTAATTGATTGGATTTTTTTTCCCCTGATGTTGTAAAAAGGAAGAACAAGGTGTGAATAATTTGGCACAAAGCATATGGAAACCATGTAAGATGTTATAATTCCTGCTTGCTCTCCCAGACCCATGAACCAGAATTCCCTGCACTACCAACAGTGGGTGAGGGGCTTGGGAGCAGCTGAACCCTGAAAATCCACTTGGAATTGGTTTAGCACCTGCAAGGAGCAAAGGACATTTCTGTCAAGAACGAGGAGCAAATGGGTTACTGGAGATGAGGCTGCCCCCCTGGAGCTGGGTTGTTCCCTTGTTTTCTCCCACAGCCTGGCAAGGCAGGGCCTGGGAGCTGCAGGTGGAGGGAAGAGCTGCCTCACATAGCTGAGATGTCTCTGGGAGGTGTGAGAAACCTGAGAGTTTCTGTTTGCTGAGGTTGCTTGTTCACTCCCTCATGGGCTTGACAAGGTTCTGGGGATACTCATATCCTACCACCTGGAAGGATCCTCATCCCACTGGGAAACAGGAAAACCAAGCCATGCAGAACTTTGCATTTGGGGAGGAAGGAGAGAAATCATGTCTGTAATTCCCTGACACCTCTGTAGCAGCTGTGGGTTTTGCAGGCTCACTTGCACCCCGAGAGCAACCCTGCAAGCCCAGCTCTGCTCTGCAGGGTCACTGCTGCCTGCTCCAGCTGAGCTGCTGGGTGTAAACATCCCAGGAAACAGAAACCCTTGGCCAGCCCTCAGCTCCCCTCTTCCCTGGCTTGCTGGGACCTGCCAATGCAGTTAAACACCATTTTTTATGTATTGCCAACTCTATTGCTAAAACACTGAGTGCATTTAACTGAGTGAATCCCAACTGCAGATGGATTGCACAGACAGTGCCCTGTCCATCTGCCAAGCTTGCAGAGAAAAACCACTTGCAGATATTTCTTCAATTGCTCACAAACTCCTTCTCTCACATTTCTCTTTTCATTTCTTCCTTGCTCCCCGAAGGTTCAGGTCTCACCCTGGGCCCAGGACTGCTGGTCTGTGGGTTTTCCTGGTGATTTTGGGTACTGATGAGTTGGTACTTGGTTAAAAGAACATCAAGGGGCACAACTTTGAGTAGGGGTAGATGTTTTCCATCTGGAGGAGCTTGAAATAGTTTCTGTGCAGAGAATGAAACATGGCACAAAGCATTTTTCCTACTTCTTCCTTTATTCTGAGTCCTACCTGCCTATCCCTGAGCTGTGTTTTGGAGCTGCAGATGGACTTCCTTTTACTGTACAGCAAACAACAGCATTAACAGATTAGAAATTACTCAGCCTGACATTTCCCAACCTAAACTATGACAAGGGTAAGAAGGCAAAATGCTCTGAGCCTCTGCTGTTTGCTTCATGTCCAGCCAGTTTGTCTGTCAGTACTTCAAACAAGCAGCTTTCAGTTCCTGGACTGGGAATACCAATCCTTCCTTTTCCAAATGCTAAAGGGTTTATTCCCTTCCAATGCTTCTGCTAGCCAGGATTTTAAAAAGTGGCATTAAATTTTGCTGTCCAGGGAAGGCACCTGTCCCAGGGTTGGTATTTTTAGCAGCAGAGCTGACATCCAGCACGGTAGCCCCAGTTTTAAAGTTGGCCATCATCCTCTCCCTGTGAGTTATGTTTTGCTTCAGTGTGATTAACTGTAGTTAAAAAATGAGCTTGGAGGGCATATAAACAGGAGAGCAGAAGGGCTGCTTGGAAGCATAAATCACGTAAATATTAAATGGGAAAGTACATCCAAATTGGTACTTGTTTGCTCAAAGTTGTTTAAATTTAGGGAAATATCATCCCTTCTCAAGAAAGAGATTTCCTCAAATGAGACCTAAAAAAGCAAAGACCTAAAGTAACACTCTACAGCCCAAAGCATCTCCAGCACAGCAAAAGGACAGCAGGACATTTCCTGGCTCCCTCTTTGCTCTCCTCATGGTGACACGAAGAAGGACATGAGACAAATGAATTTAGGGATTCACCTCAGCAAAAGGTCACAGCTGGACACCTCTGTATCCCCATTTTCTGCATCTCAGCCTCATGGCAGCAACAGAAAGGAGAACTTTCTTTCTTGTCTAAACATGAATTTGTCTTTTAATTCCCTTGCTCTTGCTGACAATTAAGAGTAGGGCAAGCGACCCCAAACCCAAACTGAAATTTTCTAGATTTGCAGTGTCCCACTGAGGAAAAAAAGAGCTGCGTTTTTCTTTTCTCAAATTCCAGTGAAAATACAGAGGAACTATCATTAGAGAGAAAAACTTTTCAAAGCCATTTTTCCTACAGTCCAAGTGTTCTAGAAATCCATGTTGTGTGCCCATCTCCCTTTGTCCATGAGGAAGCTACAGCTGGGGCATGCAAGACCTTGTGTGTATTTTTTCTGTGGTCACACAGGGAGGTTTCCATCCTGAAGCAAGCCCCCACTGGAATAGGTGCTGCACAAAGAGAACCCCAGCCCAAAGCTGTGACAGTCCAAGTGTCTGGGAGCAACATGGGCTTGAATTATATCTAGCCATGACATTTTCCCATTAGTGGGAACAGGCACCATTTTTTGCTGGTGCTGAGACCCTCAGTGACAGCACTGTGTGCTGCTGGATGGCTGGGTTTGCTCAAGGAAATGCTTATTTATTCACCTGTGAAACAAATGGCTGTTTTCTCTGGGTTGAAGTATATGCTAGTAACATGCCTCTCTGCATCTCCCTAAAGCAATATCTCATCTTCCAGCTATGATTCAATGCTTCCCTAAGTGTGCTGGCAGCACTCAGTCTGAAAGGTGATACTGGCCCAGGTTTTCCAGCTCTTCACCTGGCTGGTGTCATTCACATCTCCCCACCACCATCAGGGCTCTGAATAATGGTCGCTGCTGAATGCTCACATAATTTTTCATTAGCCACTTCTGTTGGCTTCATGTCCTTTCTGTACACATAACCAAAATGCATTAACAGTTTCCAGTAGGTCCATTAGGATTTTCTCCCCAGTCTCCCTGGCAAACACGAGAGCATTATCACAGGCTCAGATTTAGTTAACCCCTCCATATGCTGAGCATTTCTCCTCCTCCACTGCTTTCCATGTCTCCTCCTGCTTACCCTGCTGAGTTTCCTTTTTAGTAATTATTAGTAGGGCTGGGTTTTTTTTTCCTTCTTGAATGCCACAAAATGAAAATGCATCATTTGGGGGCTTGCTTTAATTAGGCATTTTATATAAAATCTGGTATTGAATCTTTGTATAGAACCTGCTTCAAAGAAAACAAGAAAGAATGTTGGATTGCTCTTTTTAAGTTCTAAGTTTTTCACTGGCTTTACCCATTGGTAAATTAATTGATGTTAAACCAGGCATGAACTTGGTCTGTAATATTTTTAAATATTAAAAATGAATCAAATTATTCCAAGAAAGCAACTCAGCAGAATCTGCTCAGGAAGACATCAGGCAGGGATAGGCAGGGTTTGTTCCTCTATTTCTTCAGTCCATTCAGGGTTTAACACAAGAAGTGTCCAGCACACCTGATTGCAGCAGTCCAAGCTCCCCCAGCAGCTGGTTGTGAGATGTGTTTAAAAGAGAGGCAGTTGGGACCTTGCATTGTGCTGCTCCAAGCACGGTGGTGTCACAGCCCCAGCAGTGACAGCCACACCAAACCTGAAGCAATAAATTCCTCTGTGTTTGCCTTGAAAATGCTCCAATCCTCCATTTGTGCTGCCTCCTGTTTCAAGGCTGGGGGAGATGCCTTCCAACTGCTGAGCCTCAGGCTTGTGAAATACTAGATGGTGGAGCTAAATGCGTGTTTATTTTAACAATAACAGCTTTACATGAGGGGAACCCCTGAAGGACTCGTTCAGCAGGACTGTGAGTGGTGTAGCTGTGGAGCAAGCAAAGAGCAGAGCCCAGCCCAGGCTCAGAGCCCAGCCCAGGCTCAGATGTGCTCCTGGGGGATGGGCACTGCCCAGTCAGTACCAGCCAGGCCATGTCCTGGGAAGGTTTTTTTCCTTGCCAGGGTCAGGATTAATACACAGCAAATGTAGGTTTTGTGTTTGGATGTAGATGTTTATTATTTATCTATTTACAGACTCACAAAGCCATGAGCTCTAATTAGCAAGTTAGAGAAATGAGGAAGAAATGGAGAATAGAGAAATAGAGAGCTTCTAACTCTTTCCAGGGTTATTTAAATGCTAATTACCCAATAATGAGGTGACACTGATATTATTTATACTTTTGGCCCAATAATGACCACCCAAGTCCTGCAATGCAGACCTTTTTCACCCAATTACAGAAAACCTCTCAAACCCATGAAGAAGGTAAAGAAGAAGGACCCAGACAATGCCCCAAATCCTCCATCTTCACTCACATGTATTACTATATACTAAAATCTTAAATCTAAGTTTTTCACCCTGTGAGATCACATAATGCTATTCAAACTACACATCCACAACCCCAATGCTATCACTCAATCTTGGGAGTCTGTCCCAAGGCCTCAGATTTAATGTGGTTCTTGCTTGAAGGTCAGCACCTTCTAACCCAGAAAGCCTGAAATTTTCAGCCTCCAGGGCTCCAACAATGTTCTGCTTTCTGGTCCCAGACACATCCTCTCCAGCACCTTGTCAGTGCCAGTGGCACTTGATGCCAGTGTTTCTCATTTTTTTGTTCAGCTTAACAAATTACAAACTCTGCCCTGGGTTGCTTGCCACCATCAGCCCAAGTGTGCAGAGATAACTTGTGCAGCTCCACATCTCAGCTTGGCATTCCAAACTCAGCCAGCTGCCCAAGGCTTTCAGAGCTTTGATTGAGTTTGGATTCCTCTCTTATTTTCAGTACTTAACCCAGAGTATTACAGCTGAACCTCAGAGCTGGCCTCACAAGCCTCCCCAGGTTATTTTTGATCAACCCAACCTATGTAAAATTTTAAAATTTTACTCAGAGAAGGGAAGAATTCCAAAAGAAATGGAGATCAGATTTGCTGTGCAGGAACATCCAAATAACTTGGACATTTCTCTGGAGTTTTTCTAGCCCAAACAAACCGTCCTCTAACCTGGAAAGCAAGTGATCCCAAGTGCCAGCTGGATTAGGAGCAAGAATACTCTCTTGGGTGGTGTAGATTTGGCCTAAGTCAGCAGCCATGAGCCCAAAGGTGATCATTTTATCACCTCATAAAAATTTTGGTGTGAGCCAAGGCTCTGAACAGAGGCAATATTTCATCATTTCCTCAAATGGAAAAAGCTGGAGGGATCAGTGGTTTCCCTGAGCTGACCTCCTGAGGGCCAAGGGAGGCTGGATCCAGCTCTGGGCACCATGTGCCACCAGTGACAGGGGACACAGAGGGGACTGCAAAGGGGAATGGTCACAGGGCTGTCAAACTGGTGCTGAAAAAAAGGGCAAAGGTTTGGATTGGGGCAAGGTGGGAAGAGGAAAGGAGGGCTGCAGGGGACAGTGAGGTGCACAGGGTGGTGGCATCCCTGATAATTGTCCTCTAACCTGTTGGGGGGAGCATAAAGAGGGAGAGAATTATTTATTTTCTATGTCCCTTGGGAAAGAAAGAGAAGTTATTGTCTTGGCAAACAGATATTGGGTAACTGACACCAGTTAAAGGTTTGGAATAATCTGCCTGTGGAAGCTGAATGTTCTTTTTCAATGAGTTTTTAAAGAAAGCCCTTCCAGAAAGGACACAGCTTTGTCCTGCAGTCAGGGCAATGCTGAGCCTTCTGCAGCTCAGCCCAGAAAAGAAGGAAGGAAATGGGGATATTTCATCTTGTCAGAGGCCAAGGTGGAAACAGACCAGCATGACTATGCACGTGGGACCCAGCCCTTTTCCCCCCTATATCTCATTCAGCTTGCTTGTTTTTATTTTTTTTATTTTTTTTTTTTTCAGAATACAGCAGGAGCTTTGGCCTCTCTTCTACCAAAAAACAGAGTAGATATTTCACTGAGCTGAATTTGTATCTTTTACCAATCCCTTTTCTTTGCATCCTTTTCTTTTTGGAGAGACTAAAGCTGGAGTGTGGGGCCACCAACTGCAAATTATTTTATTAGCTGGGTTGTAATTTTTATTTATTTTTTTACTAGAAACCTGCAGCTTCTTATTGATCTCATCTCACCTTGCCCCCACCCAAGAGGACTGAGTGCTACATGAATAATACAGCACTGCAAACAGGACAGGATCAGAGACAGCAATAAGAGCATAATCTAAGTAAAAACACTGGATCTGTCTGTTTATGGATCTAATAAATTATGTTGGATTTGTGAGGTTATAAATCCAAGCTGTCCAGTAAACCCAACAACTAATTTGTCAGTCGCTCGTCTAGCAATCTGACTCTCCCTTGCAATTGCTCACCATGCAGATAACAAGGTGCCTTACAAATCTCTTGGTTAAATGTCATTTGTTTCAGTGCCATAACATGCTATGGATCATTGCTCACACACAGTAACCCAATTATATTAACCTGTGCAGCAATATGGAGTAATGACACGACATTAATGCGAACACTTCAGAGCTTTCCAACAATTTGGTCTTTCCTCCAAAGGGGTTTTTCTCCTTGAGAATCTTTCTCCTTCTTTCCTGCCTTCCCAGTGTTCAGAGACAGAACAACACATCTACACAAACACATCTAAAGTCATCATAATTTCCCAAATAGCTGGAGCTCATTCACAGCCCAAACGTGGGGCTGAGCTGTGTTACTTGTTGGAAGTTCTCCAAATCGTAAGTGTTGCTATTCCTTAGGCTCTGACTTCCCTTTGGCATCTTTATAAGAGTACCTTCAAAACACAACCCCTTACACTTTGTCTGTGCTGATCACGTGCTCCCACAGTAGTGGAGGAAAACAGCACTTTTAAAATACACACATGAAAAAACACCCAGGCCCGTGGAAAGATGAAGCTGTTGTTATTTTCCAGTGCTGGAGGGAAAGCTGGCTAAACCAGCCAGCAAGTGCCTTGGCTGATCTGCCTTCTCTTTGCACTGCTGCAAGAGACACTGAGTAAACAACGAGACAACAAGAAAAATTTGATAAAATCAGATTTATCAGGCACTCCGGCTTCTGCATGAGGGCATAAAATCAGGGGAGGAGTGTATTTTATAATAATAAACAGATTTCTCTTTGTTTTTGAGAAAAGGCAAATGAATGTTGAAGTGTGCTGAAAATTTCCTTCATTCTTACTGCTGAGAGAAAATGCCTACTGCCTCTTTTCCTTTGCTGTCACTGAAAAAATCTGAGTGCTGTGTTGAGGGTGCAAGAGGGTGACCAGCAGTTTGGAGAGGGATGCAGGTCCCATGGAAAGACATGAAGGATTTATAGCTCTGTCTCATGGCTGTAGCTGTTTTCCATCACTGCAGTGTAGTGGGGGGAGGAGAGGGGACAGATGCTGATCCTTTGGTGACCCTTTACTCTCCAGCTGGTGTCACCACAAGTGGAGCAATGTGCCCACTACAGTCTGGGCTCAGAATCTGTCCCTGTGTTTCTGTGTATTTATGGCTTTTTTTGGCTTCTGCAGGGCAGGCAAATAACCCCATCGTAAGCACTGGGCTGAACTTGCTGATATCAGCTAAACCCAGCTTCCTCCTGTAGGGAGAGTTTCAGTAAGTGAAAGAATAAAGAGGCTCATCTATGACAAATCTTACCTGACACAAACATATTTTGATCAGCCCAACACAATCCGTAACAGGAGCATCTAAATATTGTGAAGAGATCTGTAGTGATCAGCTCCAAATCCAGGGCCTGAAATGTATACTGACTGAATTCTTTCCATTGTGCTGTTAAATGCATCCAGCTGTCCATACGTTTAAGTTAAATATACTGTACTATAAAGCTGAACTGAGAGTGGAAACTATTAAAATAAACCCAGCTATTTCCCTGTTCCCCCTCTCCCTCCCAATCAAGTATATTTTAGTTGGGGAAGGAGGAGAGTTATAACAACAATTATTTGATGTGGTGCATGGCAATGTCAGGGAGAGGAGGGAGAATGTGGCAGGGAGTGGGAGCAGCCCAAATCTGATGGGCAAGGAAAAATTGGAATGAATATTCTGGGTGACTTCAGAGGGGGAAAAGGGTTCTCCTTAAGAGGAGCAAGCAAAACCCTGCCTGGCTGAGTTTGCCATGCATAAAAATGTAAATGGGAAAAGGCAGAGAGAGAGGGTGATGTGGTTGGTCATGGATGAAGGGGGAGGTTGTAGAGCCACAATCATCTATCTCATAAAGGAACAAAATGGTTTTTATCTTTCAAAAGAGCTTTAGGGTCTACAGGTTGTAAAGGGTGCCCTAACAACTGATTTTGTTTGGCTCCTTATTTATCATTATTTTGTCACCAACTGCTAAGGGAAAAGCAGGGATATAACTGCAAGAATGTAAACAGGAATGATCTTCAGTTCTAATGGACAGTGCATGTTCCTGTCTCATGTCCCAGGGTTAAAATACCAAACTAAAAACTCTCTTATCCAGACCCTTGAGCAAGAGGAACATGGCAGAAAGCAATAGCCTATGAAAAATTAGCTTTTTTCAAACTAATTTTCACCCCGTTTTTCTAAGGATGTGAGGCTTGTCTTGTCTGTCTGACATTTAATTTCCATAAATTTTTCCTATTTTGGTTTTTCAGTCAGCAGAAGACAGACACCAAGCACAGAGCTCCTCCTGAGGAAAAGGCAATTACAGCTCAGTCCTCTCTGTTGTGAGAGCTTGCAGCCAGGTGACCTGTTGGGCCACTTTCCCATCCCAAGAGCCAAAGGATGTAGGAGGAGTGGCTGCAAGGCAGATCAAGCCAATATATTAGATCAAACCCTAACATATTGCATCTCCTTTTGCCTCTGTTTTCCTAAAGCACTGCCCACACAGAGCAGAGAATCTCCTGGGCCCTCTGTCACTGCAGGGGCACAGAGGTCTCCAGCCTGTGGAGGTCCCTGGCAGCCACGGGCTGAGTCTTGTTCTCCAAACAGCAAACCCATTCCTGAGTGCTCCACAGGACACCCCACTGGACACTGCTTCTTCATTTCATGGTAGGTTTGACAGATATTTAATTATGTTTGATCCTGTTGGCTAACATGCTTGTTTGGAAATACCAAAGAAAACAAACCTGGACAGCAGCAAAGGGAGATGTGGATGTGAGGAGCAGTGTGGACTGGTGACAATGCCCTTAAAGTGATTTTCCCCATCTTGTATGGGAATGTGAGTTTGCTCTAAATTATTGCCTGGGTGAGATTAAGGTTCAGGTTTAAACACCCTGGCCAAGCAAGAGCAAATCAGTTCTGTCCTCCAACCCCTCTCAGTGGGTAAAAAAATGTTAAACTAAAAATGAAAGAAAAAGGAAGCTGTTTCAGCATCACTTTTCCAACACTCAGGATGCTGCTCTGTGATGGGTTTGAGATTTATGCCACTGTAGTGCAGACACTGACTGCTTGCATTCCTGCTTGCTCTGTTGGATGCAGTGAGGACACCAGGACACCATCAGCCAGAGCATTTGCACCTTGTTGGGGCTGGGAACCACATGCCTTCATATGCCTCATCTTACTGAACCCTGTGGTTCCAAAAACATGAAATTCAGAGGTAGAAGTGTAGCTTTGCTCTATTCTTATGGAATCACTTGGAAATTTTCTTTGTTTCCTTTTGTTCTGGTCAGAAAATTCCAAAGCTGTTTCCCTAAATATGAACTTTTGCCAGAAAAAAATCCTATCTATAAACAACTCTATGCATCACAAGAACATCCATTTCAACAGCTATTTTCAGATTATAAACAGACCTCGGTTAAAGGCAATGGTCTTCACTTTGAAGGAGGATGAAAATAATGTCTGGGCTGGCTGTCAGTAGGACAAGAAGGAGTAGGTTTAGTATTCAGCAAGCAAGAATTAGATGAAACCCTAAGAGCAAGAACTGAGTGCTTCATACAGTGCAGTTGGGTTCAAACCTTCGTTGGCTCTTCGTGCACAAAGTACATGTGATTGTGTTTCCTGCTCTGCTGATGTCTGTCAACGAGGTGATTTTCCTGTACCATTAAGTAATCCACTTAGTCCCCAGAGATTTAATGCTGTGCAGCTATCTTGTTGCTGTTTGTCCTCTTGGCAGCTCAGGCAGCAGCACCACATATCTGAACCCTTGAGCATGTCTGTGTGGGGACTCACTGGAGTGCTGTGAAGGTCAGGGCCTCCCGAGGTGTCAGTGACAAAGAGGGGACAGTGGAGAAACCTTCTGGGGTGAGGAGAGGGGTGGCTGAGTCAGCTGCCCCTAGGGATGCACATCTTGGCACAGAGAGCACCTCGGCTGTTGAGATTTTGCCAAAAGAGAAAGGAAGGTGGAGGGAGATGTTTCTGATAAGAGATGTCCAGCTTATCTCATCAACACTTTGCTTTGGCATTTTTTAAAATAGCTGTTCCTCCGTCACGCGCGTTTGGGGGGCACAGGAATAGCAGATTCAGGTCATGCTAAAATGTCCCAGGATCACACCAGCAACAGCTTTTGTAGCTCTGATGGCTTCAAACCCTTCTCTCATGTCATGCACTTGAGATGGGAGTGCAATGTGCTATTTGCCAAGTGTCAGCTTTCAGGAGTGTTTGGTATCAGCCTACAACTATCAAAAGGCAAATTAAAGGTGAACTAGAGCAATCTGTGCAGTGGAGAGTGTAAATGTGGGAGATAAGAGGGTTTTGATGCCAATCCAAGTTGCTTCCACTCTCTCTCCGTGCTCCCTGGTTTTTATATATGTATAAAAGCTTTTCAAAAGCCATCTCTATTGCTATCTTGTTATCAGCTCTACATTTTCCCCCCACTTGCCCACTGACTCCCCTGCACACTTTATTTGATTCTTTCCATAGGAGAGGCCTTTGTTTCAAAATAAATGAATGCACTTTGCACTTCCACAGCTGGTTTTGATCCAATGATTTCCAGCAGTTTCATGAAGGGGCTTTCAGCACCTTAGAGAGATGAGAAATTCACTCTTTTACAGCCCAGGGCTGCAGTGTCCCAGGAGAGTCATCACAGCCTTCCACACTAGGTAGGCACTTGCACCTGTGAACACAGAATTTTACTCTGACTTTGAAGCATTTTGCTCTCTCCTTGCAGAGCTGAGCTGGGGAGTGGGGAACCAGGTCTTTAGCAGCTCAGGGACATGAAAGTTTGTGCCTTGATGTGCAGCAGCTCAGAGGCAGCCTGGAGGAGTCCCCAGCTCCTCCATCCCACAATTCTGTCCCTTCCAGGAAACCTCTTTTCCTTTCCCACCCATCTGTGTCAGATGTAGGAAGAACAAAGCAGTGCCCATGCCATCCCTGCTAGGCTGGGTTTTTAAGTGTATGAAGAGGGTTGGTGACTGATTCCCATGGAAAATACATTGCAAATGGACATTTAATGCTCCCTGGCTCTGCTGACAGCCTCATCCCTGGGTGGGTTAATGGCCTTAGATTCCTTCCCTTCCCAAGCCTGATGCAATTGTTTTATAAAAGGTCCATGGCCCACCCCATGACAATCTTTCACCAGCTTTAACATCCTTTTTGGTTCAGGTCTTGCAGCATTTGCTAGACTTAAGTAACTTGACAGAGTGAGGATTGTTGGCCTTTGCTCAGGCAGTAGGTAAATAAAAGCCTGGCCCCCTTTTGCTCTGCTAAGAGTAAAATGATGCATTGACAGAGGGCACAATACATATTCACCTCCATTCATCCCTGATGTTACTCATTTCCTTCCAAAGGTGGGGATGGCCCTGCTCACTCCCTGCTGAGGACAGGGCCTGCAGAGAGGTGTGCAGGTAAGTGGGGTCAGCAGGGGCAGGTGGGCCACGGGCCACTGGCAGCACTCACATCAGTGCTTTGGAAAGCCACAGAATGTGGAAACCACTGGCTTTTCCCAGACCTGCTGCTGCCCTTCAGATCACCTTGGAACAAATATGTACCTATCCTTCTTCCTCCTCCAATTCCTATTCCTGATCCTGTTCCTATTCCTGATCCTGTTCCTATTCCCATACAAATACCCTATTTCTCCTCTTGTGCCCACATTACATAATTGCTAATTTATGTGGTGAATTTCCACAATTAAAAATCAGCCTGAGGGCAGAGGCAAAGCCACGGGGTGATATTTGCAGATGGATGTAGTAAAGCCCTGCAGACTTTGTGCCCATCTGAAACCAAACACTTCCAGGCTGGATTTCGGGGGACTTCATGTGATACCCCACATCAACCCTGGTGAACTCCTCAGCTGATAGAGACAGGCTGCTGGCAAAANTAAAAGTTCAGAAAAAGTTTTTTTTTTTTTTTTTTTTTTTTTTTTTTTTTTTTTTTTTTTTGCCAGTGTAGCTTCTGATGCCTCGCTGGAGGTCAATATTTGTAAGGAGCCGAAATCTCTGATGTACTTAACTCTGCAGGCAGACCACTGCTGCCTACTGACAAAGCATTTCTAGGAAAGATTAGGGCTTTGGTGCTGTTTAATTAGGGAACCAGGGAGAATTAGAGGCGTGACTGCATCCAGGAGCTGCAAGAGAGCCCTCTCTTGTCTCTAATGTTGGAACAATTTCAGAGGATTTTGTCCTGAATGTGGATTCAGAAGTTAGTCCCAAAACAACAATTATAGATCTGTTCATGACAACAGATAAACTGGGATATATAGAGATTTGTAAGAGCTGCTTTTACCTGCAGTGGCACTATCCAGGGAGAAGTTCCTCTGTCCATAAACATTTATCTTGCAGTCCTGACCCACCAGCCAGCTCCCCAGCTGGATTTGTTGCCCTGACTGCAGCACAGCTCCTCTGGCTGTCCCCAGAGCCAGGCACAGTGAGCTCAGCACACCCAGCAGCTGTTTACCTCCCTGGTGTTCAAATGCTCTGAGCAACTATCAAACCCTCTGGTTTATCACTGGTTGGTGACTGAATTGCAAACCCATTTTTATCCCATTTAAAGTCACTCTTGCATCTTTTAAACAGTAAATCACCTCTGCAAAGCCCTATCCTGGCTCTGCGTGAGGGGATCAAGAGAGAAAGAAGGAAGGTGCTGCCACTTCAGGGCAAAAAATCCTAAAATAAATCCCAGACTGATCCAATTGGCTGGGGTGCAGATTCCTGCTGTCCACCTACACAAGTCTCCTGCCCTTGACGGATGGATTTTGCCTGTCTACCAATTCTGGGGATGTTTCTCCAAAAAACCAAAGGGAAGCAATCTACAAAAAGAACTGCTGTCACTGGGAAGTTAGTCATTAACAGCCAAATGTCTCCCAGACAAGACAGAGATGCTGCAGCCTCTCTAAAGTTTGCATGTCATTAGAGAAGGATGTTGTGATGTGACAGACACAGGGATTTAAGACAGATCTTTTCCTTGCCCAGGGTCTCCTGTGCTTCTGCAGTGTTTATATGGGATCACTGAGCTATATCAAGCATTCAGTATGAAATGCATGAAGTACTATCCACATGCATCACCCGTCAAGAAAGATTAACTTTTCATTGCACAGCAGCACAGCAATACTCCCAGGGCAAAGAAGGACTGCCCAGACAGAAATCTTTCTTTTTCTCCCTCATTCCTCTCATTAAAACTGTGGCTGGCTGATGGAAAAGGCTTACCTAGCACAGAGATGAATGGCCAGGAGCTAATTTGCTTCAGGAATTGACTCTGTTGCAGTTCTAGACAGAGCAGTGGTTTGACAGCACCTTAGAAGTGTTTAAACCACTTTGCTGAATCAAGTCTGAGTCCAGAATTAGATTAAAAACATAACTGACCTGGAATTTAATGCCACTGATTTTATACTCTAGAAGCCCCTGAATGGATAAGCAAAATCTCCCCTCTCTTTGCCCCCTAACAGAGTGTCAGAGTCAGTCTCAACCTCGTGATTTAACCATCAAGGAAGTCAGGATTTCTCTTGGGCCCCAGATTTCAGCTATAAACATGTTTGCTCTGTTGTCCTTGAGGATACAAGTTGGTTAGCTCCCAGTCCACAGCTGGGTTTGGTATCTATCCCCTGCTCATAGTGAGAGAGGTACAACTCCCAATCCTGCTGTGAACACAGGGATGGACAGGAAACCCTGCTGAATGCTGGAGCTCCCACACCCCCTGGGAGCAAGGGGATGGACACCAAACCCTGCCTGCTGTGGGGCTGGAGTTCTCCCCCATGTCACCTGTGGAAGAGCTGAACCTCTTGGTCTTGCTGTGTCCCACAATATCCCTGCCATCCCCTTCTGACCCCACTGGGTGTGTTTAATGGGATAATTCAGGCAGGGTTAGTCTGAAGAGGTTGCTACATTCCTTCTCCTGGGCCATTACCCCTGAGCAAGTGTCACATCTCCACTCAAGAGCAGTTTTTTCCTCTCTGTGTTTTAGCAGAGGAGAATGGTCTGGTGAGCCTTGCTGCTCTGCTCAGCATTGCACATCACCTTCTTGTTTGAAACAAATCAGGCAGTACCCATGAAATGAAGGTGCCTCAAACAGCCTGGGAAGGAGGGACTCACATGGCTGGATGCTCCAGGAGAAATTGGCAGCATCCTCTTTAGAAACAAAAGCAGGGCATGCCAGCAGCAGCCAGGGGCTGGCTCCCACTCCAGCTGAGGGCTGATCTGACTTCAGTGATTCTGGTGAGCAAAGAAGTGGCTGCTGAATCTATGTGGCTGCAGTGGACACAAATAAGGAGAAATTACTCACAGAAAAAAGTGGTTTTGCTGTCTCTGGGCCTGGATTTCCCAAAGGAGCCCAGTAAGAGGCTTGGAGATGTTTTCTCAGTGCAGGAGCCATGGTTATACCTCCTGTGTATCTCAACTAATCTAACCAGAACATGTTAATGAAACTAGACCTGAGAGTGTACACAACAATCAATACCAGAATGCACCAATATTATGCACCACAGACCTCACACTCCTGTTTTATATGCTTGCTTCCATTTTGCAGGACCATTTTCTTACACAGAACACCCAAGTGGGAAAGTCAACTTCACTTTAAAACTCTAGCAACACATAAAAATCCCCTTCTGGGGGATATTTTAGTGATGATTTTCTGCAAGTAGCCATTAAAACAGTTTAACAAGTGGCATTTCAGAGCAAAGCTAAAAGATGGGAGTCTCAAGTTCAAAGACTGAGCTGATGCTGAGTTGTTGCTTCCACAATTAATGTTCTTCTTTCCTCAAGCAACACAGGATGGAAGCAACTTTCCAAAGAGAAGAACTTTGCACTGACAGGAGTTGCAGAGGGAGGGGAGGAGGCAGGGGAAGTTTGCTGTTTGCTGCCCTTAATCCTGTTATCTGTAGAAGCATCACACAGTGGCAGCACAACAGCTCCTGAAACAGGCGTGGAAGAAAAGGCTGTGCTCTCCTCACACCCCTCCTCAAAAGTCAAACCCATTTTTTTCTGTGTTATTGTGCAGGAGCTGCTTCCACAGGGAACACAAACTGCCTGACATCGATGACAGGCTCAGACACCTCCCTCACTGCAATGGAAATGGACACACTGCACTTTGCTCCCAGTCTCAGAAGGGAATGATGATCCTCAGGAACCAGGACAGCTATGCAGAGCAGGGGTCTGGATCATGCTTTTTCTGTGCTTTGCATCTGGAATTTATTTATTCAGAGTAATTTTATACCCAACACAAAATCTAGTGTTCAGCCTGAGAAACATGGGGCACCTTGGCTCTAAATACCATTTTTCTACTTTATTAGAGGAGAGAGCTCTTCTTTTGTTCACCCTTTTGTAGTTATCTTAATCAGAGTAAGTTCCTCAGACATCACTGCCATCTATTTGTACAAATATAGTGCTAAAAAATAAAATGCACTTAGAAAGACAGAGTCAGGTTATTTTTTACATTCGTAATTCCAGCCCAACACTTCAAGTACAAATCCTCTAGCCTGTGAGGATGGAGGAGGGCTATGTGTAAGACATATATGTGTAACTATGAGGGCTCAGTCTAAGTCACCAACCACCAATATCAGTGTACTTGGCTTGATCTGCCTGGTCCTGGATGCAAACATACAAATAATCCAATAAACTTCTTTGCTTCAGCCACATAAAAACATCCACATCCAAAAGAACCAAACCAACCCAACAAAAAACCCGGCTACCACCAAATCTTGACTAATTTTTTTAAAGAAAAAGGCAATTTTTCACATTTTAATAGCTTTCATTCCACGTCTTAATAAATGCATGTTTGTTGATTTGTGTAAGCATGATGTAGGATTCTGCAAATGAATGTAATCTGCAACAAGGGGATAGCTAACCACTAGCTAACACTTTTGAATAATGAATCCCTACTGTATCAGATGGACGCTATTCATAATAATTCCTTGCTTTTCTCATTTTGTCGTGTACAGTAGCGATTAATCAATTTGCAGTGTTATGTCACCCGCAACAAATTGCTAGCACCAAGACAAATTTATTGCTTTATGATAAAAGAACTTGTTTAGGTAGAAATAAATTAAATTTGGGGGTTGTTATTTGAGCTTGATGTTTACATATATGACCCATGCAGCACAGGCCAGCAGAGGTAAGGGTATCCAATTATAACAGCGGTGGTTTGAGGATAGTTCAAAGAGAGGCAACAGCAAATGCTGTGTTTGTACAGCCAACTGGTCCTTGAGGAGTGTGAGGCCTCCTGGGAGCTCTCTGTGCCATGACTGGGGCTGTTCAGGAGAATTTGGGAGGATTATCAAGGAGCAGAGCTGTGCCCTCAGTGTTCCCTCCATGTGGAGATGGTTTGGGGTGCTCTGGGGGTCTAGAGGAGAAGCCTCCTCCAGAGCCCCAAAAGCAGCACCTCCACAGCTCCTCTCAGGATGTGGAGAGGGGCTGAGCAGGGATAGCTCTGCAGGGAAGAGCCAGGGAGGTCTGGTTGCCTTTTTCTGCAGCCCATGAACCACCCAGCCACCAAACTGGATGCTGGATGCCAAGTGCTCCTTGTCTGCTTCCACTCCTGCAGCTGGATGCAGCTTTGGGAATCCTTCCTGAGGCACTGGGAGATGGACAGCCTGGAGGCTGCAAGGGCCAGTTAACTTCTAGCACTCAAAGCACCCATTTACTGCCTTTAATTCATATTTTTGATTTCTTTTTAGTTTCCTTCAGCCTTTGACAGTCTCCAATCTCATATTAGCTGCTCCTCCATAAATCTCACTTTTTCTCTTACTTTCTCCTTCCCACTGCTGCAGCAATCACTTTGACTCTTTCCCCCTGTATTAAATGCTGCTGTTACTTCTCTTTCTTTCCTTATTTCTTCCACTCTTCACTTTTTCTCATTTCTTGTACTCCTGACCAGGCATTTTCTGTAGCTCTGGATAATACCTCTCCCTTCCCTGCTACTCCCTACTAATGTCCTTGTCAGACTGCTCCTGAATCATTGCTGCACCATCCCAAAAGATGTTTAACTGAGATTATTCCTGGCTGGAACCACGAGAATGAGAAAACCCAATGTGTCAGATGGTTCCTCCACACTCACTGTAGGCTGAAATCCTGGAAGGTGACTCTGAAATCCTGGGAAAACAGAGAGGAGAGGAGAGGAGAGGAGAGGGATGCTCAATGTCAGGATGCACTGAAATTCCCTCCAATTTTTCCCTTTATCCGAGGTTTATAACCCTGTGTGAACATTGATCTCACAGACTATCCACACAATTTGAACATAAGNAACATAAGAGTGTGGACAACACCAAAAAAAAATCATATACTCCTAAAATTCAGGCCAAATCCAAGTTTCACCAGGCTCTGAGGGTTCCTCCAGATTTTTGCCATCATAGCTGGTCTCAGAGGGTTCTAATGTTAGTCAAGGACAGCACAGTAATGGTCTATTAATTAGCCAGTTTCTATCAACACCCGCAGTGCAGTTTTGTTACCCATGACAGCAGCCAACAATCTGCCCTCAGAATCAGGTGAGGGAGTGCTCTGCTTGCTGAAGAGTCCTCATCTCTGACAATATCTGATGAAACCAAACCTATGCCATACAGCTTTCTCACCACCAAATATTCCTGAACCAGGGTATATTAAAAAAAA
>WEIU01008035.1:6087-24360 GCA_013389925.1 Aegithalos caudatus | reverse complement strand
AAAAAAAAAAAAAAAAAAGAAAAAAAGAAACATCCCAAATAATTTGTTTTAATCCATGATTTCCACGTAGTTCAAAGCCTCCCACAGCCATATAAGAAAACCTGCAGCATAAGAGAGCTAGAGAGTTTTTTAAATTAATAAAAATTTTGTAAAAAAAATCTCAAGGATTATTATTATTTTTAAAATTGCATTTTGGAAGTTTTGCTGTCACAACCCAACCACAGCAACAACATCACCCCAGTTACTGTGAGAAGTTGTGGTACACTCCTATTTATGTTCCAGTGAAAGGTGTAAGTGGGCCATGTGGATAAACATATCCAAAGGGATTTTAAATATCTGGCAATTTAGCACAGTGCTATAAACACCTCATTGCTCCTCTCCTGTTCCCCCACCTCAGAGCTGCCCCAGCTCCCAGGATTGAGCTGGCTCTGGCCCAGTGTGAGACAGGAGCTCCACACATCTCCCTGTGACCTAAAGCACCCTTTATGCTGCTTCACATTCCCTTTACCAACACAGAGTGAAACATGAGGTTCTGAATCTCTCTTTATGTTTAAAAAGTTACATATTTCAAGTGTTAACACCTACAATTTCAATGGATTTCTTTTTTTAAGGAAGAGGGTAGCAATAACTTTTAGACTAAAGAAGCAGGGAGAGACTACTGAAGCACAAAGTGAGAAAAATCTGTTTATTCAGTCAATTAATTGTCAATATTAAGTCCTATAAAATTAGTAAAAAATATGTAAGGCAGGTTTATCCTTATGAAGATAAGTGCAAAGGCGAGTGTGCTGTGTTATTCTTCAAGTGAATCAATATTTTGACAAAGCTGATATTTACACTCACACATTTCAAACCCTTTGATACCCACGTGGGAATTGGCCTCACAAACATGGGTTGCCAAATGCATATTCATTAACCTCAGAACTGGCTAATCCAATAAATGAAAGAAAGAAAGAAAAAGAAAGAAAGAAAGGAAAAAAAAAAAAAAAACAACAAACCCACACAATGCTCTGGTAGCATGCTTATGGAGTCATTTATTGTAAACAAGATCCAAGTGGCTCATTCCAGACGTGCTACTAAAAGCTTAAAAACCACTGGCATTACTTAGCCCCAAGTCAAATCCTGCACAAAGAAAAGGCCTTCAGGCCAAGCCAAATGGAAAAAGGGAATTAGGAGGATGTTACTCATTCATTACTGCCACTTTAATCACTTAGAGGTCCAATTAAGTATAAATCATTAGTATTAAGTTACTTTATCCAGGACCCTTTATAACACACATGACTGGCTTTGGAGGGCTCTCAGTGGCTAGATGGAGCGTGAGCTGAAAAAGGCAGTCAGATGTTGGGTTCCCCCCCTCCCTTTCCCTTTCCCCCTCGCTATGAAATTGATAAATGAAGGCTGCATTCTAGGTGCAGCAGTAATTTCTGTAGTGCAGTCAAGTGCTAGGTCCCTTGTCTCCTCCGAGCAATGAGGCCACAGTCCCCTTTAATGCCTGAGCCTTCCCCTGGGCTGCTCAAGGGCCGGGCCAGAACCAGGCACGGTTTCATTTCCATGCACAAATCCCCAGGGCAGGAGCCCTTTATTCATTAACAGATTCATCCTTTCCTGAGGAAGGAGGAGGAGGGAATAGAAAAGTCAGGAGAGAAAGTGGCTTTCATCCCTCTCCTGGTCTCTGCCCGCAGCCACCGCCTGAATCTCTCCTGAGGAGCAAAGTGACTTTGGGGCATGTGAAAAAAACCATGCAATGGCATCTTCTCAGGTCCTTTCCTCTTCTCTTCCTTTCCCCCCCCTCATCTTCCCAGGGATAAAATTTCCCCAGCGGCCTGGATCACTGTCTGGGAAGCATATTTCCTTCTAATCGGTTTTACAGCTCTTTTAAAGTAATATGTCAGATCATTTTCTCCATATACATAGTTAATGAAAGTAACCCTACAAATTCATTTTAAATAGATGGAAGTTGTTATAACCCTGATCTGGAATTTATTACATTCATTACAATCTTGCTGAAGTAGGTAATGTAATGGACTATTACTTTTATTATCTTTTTAATCCCTCAAAATTATTAGGAACTGACTAATATTTGGCATCACCCTGTTAATGTTTAAACAGAAATTGATATCTTCATTCATCTAATAAATGATGGGATCTTTTTTCGACAAAAGAACTAAAGCTGGTGACTCTTTTTTTAAACTGAACTAGGCCGAAAGATTTCTAAGTAAAATCGTAAACTGACAATGTGATAATTTTATTAAATCAGCTCTTTTATCAGGTTATGAGAACGTTTTCCAGAACATTTTCATGGCTCCTGACTGCCCAGAGCACAATCAGAACCCCATCAGTTTCTGCAAGGGCTGGATTCAGATTTTATTTCAGCAGTCAGCCCTTTGATACCAACAGAAGCAAAGTACTTAAAGTACTTCCCAAACCTCCTCCTGGCCAAGATAAACTTTCTTACACACGAGAGCAGTGTTCTTCAAGGTTACCTGCTTTAAACAGGCCTCCCCAAGCTATCACTTTCTTGCACATGTTCTGTAACACAGTGTGCAGCCCCACCTCTCTGATATCCAGCAGGATGTGGTGTGTAATTCCCAACACAAAGGTACAGGTGCTTCCCCTCCTCTCCCTCGCTCCCTGCAGGTTCACAGAGTGCATTTCCTTTGGCACCCGAGCAGGGGCTGGGCACTGCATCACCCCTGGCTGGGTTCAGGAGCTGTGGGGGCTGTTCCAGGTGACAAACACAGGACAAACCCCTGCTAGGAGCTGTCCAGGGCTCACACGTGTGTGCACAGCCTGGGCAGGGGGAAAGGCTCTGCCAGGAGGGGCTGAGGTGCTGCCTGCTGCCACGCACCCTGTCCCTTGCTGCTGGGACTCTTTGTGCTTCTTCCACTGATTTAAGGGATTGGGAGGGCTCTCTCCTGTGTCCAGCCTGACCTTGGAGCAGGAGGGAGCCAGGCAATCCCACACTTTAGGGCCCTGAACTTTCCACCAGAAGTGATAGGGACTGCACTAAACCCTCACCTGCCCGAGCAGCTGATGCCTTGAAGGGAATCTGTGCACACTGATGTCCCTGGGAGAGGCTTCCTGCTCTGGGGAGGTTACTGGGGTTCAGCTGCAGGTGCAGTGCTACCAGGGCAAGAGCAGGGGCTTCCCATTTTCCATCAGTCCCACTAAACTGGGACCAGTGTCACTGATTATCTGGGGCAGTCGTGTCACTCACTCTGCCAGGAGTAGGGTTCAGTTCTATTTGAACAGTGCTTTTGGTTTTCTGTACAAAATCTATCACCTGGACATTACCTCAGGCTTAAAGTTTCCCAAAGACATCTAAAGAGCAATGTCCCATTTTGGGCAATTATTTACACAGAAACAATAACAGTGCAAACAAGTTTCTGATGGGATTAGCAAAAGCACCTCAATTTTATTTTACACTGGTGATGATGAAGGTGCTTTTGAACCTCACATAAAACACCTATTTGTACTTTTGGAAACCTTCAGATACCTTGAAAATGAGGAGTAGAAGTCACTTCTAAAGTTGCACAAGCAAATCTGGTCCTTTGGCACTGCCAGAAATGTTCCCCAGCATGCAACCTTTGAAAACATCCAAATTATATTTTAATATTTTAATCTGTATCTCACCTTACAAGTGCTATTCATATTCATTATAGGTTAAGGCCAGAATGAAGATGACAAAGAGCTCTTTACAGTTTCTTTAGAGTAAAACCTGTGTTTTGCAGCACAGTGCATATGAAACACAAGAAAATTTCTTTGGACAGTAGCCCCAAAAGCCAGTTACTTGGATATATGTGTTCATATACACTAGGAAGACCTTTTTATTAGTATATAAGTGACAAAATGCACAGAGTTGGTGGCATGATAAAAGAACTAAAGAGGGAACTCACAGCATGGTTTATTTTTAATTGAGATGAAAAATGAAAAATATAAAAATTTAGATGCAACCCTGAAAGAGAAACATTTTCTGCAAATTGAACCAGCTGAAATGAATATTAGATAATAGATATATTCACAGAAGTAAAGAACACTGGGACAAAACATGAAAGGCAAGTAGAAAAGTGCTAACTTCCAGTGAAAATTATGAAAAAGCAGGAAGAGCCTGCTTGGACTGTGATTATGGGAGTTTTGGGAATCATGTAGAAACAACCAACCTGCAAATTTTTATGTGCAAATATTCACATATTCAAATATCATTGAGTGCCCAGCATTGGAGAGTAGCTGGGGTTACAGATGCAGCTGGGCTCTCTCTGCTGGTCATGGTGGTCCTGTGCCAGTTTGTACCAGCTAAGGATCTGTCCCCAACAAAACCATGTTGTGTCCTCAAATGTCCTCTCAAAATTCAATCACCATTTTTATTGTGTAGAGCTGAACATGCTGCAGATACTGACCAGAAAATCTCTGAATCATACTGGTGGCCTTAGCTCTTAGACCTGACAGCCACAAAAGATGTGGCAGAAAGATGCTGTTTCCTGGGACTTCTAAGTGCCTTTTAAAAATATGTGCCTTTGATGTCTGCCTACAAATTGTAAATAAATAAATAAATAAATAAATAAATAAATAAATAAATAAATAAATGACTAGATTCTGGTGGCTGGTTCACAGAAAATCAAGTCTTTTTGATGCACATTAGAACAAATATTTTCTTGTCTCACACTAATACTGTCCCTGCTTCATGATCTGCTGCTGACATAGAGTAAAAGGAACAGACGAAAAGAATACTTTCCCCCCCCTTTTTTTTTTGTATTCCAAATACTGCTTTAATAAGACTGAAAGTCTCTCTTTTTCTCTCCTTATAGCCCTACAGCAAATAAATGGAGGTGTCAGCCCAACACCCTTGTAGGTTTAAACTGAATGGAAGTGTCCTTTTGAAAAGCTTGTTCTGTCTGACAGTTCTGAATGTGCTCCTATTGCAGTTCCTTTGAACACCCATCTTTTCTGTGTTGGTGCTCTGCTGACATGGCTTTTCGTTGAGTTAAAGATTAACAGAGTGCTGCAGAATGACAGGACTTTGTGATAACTTAATTGCATGAAACATAGTTGTTCCTATGCAAATCAGAGTGTAATTGGTCACTAAGAAATTACTCTGCCTGTATAAAGATGGCAAAATGGATTTTGGACACACGTGGGAATAACCTGTTACCTTTTATCATACTTGAAAAACATAGTTAATAGTTTTTATGGTGAGTGTTAGACATGCATTTCATGCCATGAAAGTATTTGATTATGAACATTAAATATCAAATCTGAGAGCTCTAAAGCCTCCTTCATTTTAAGTGTATTTTAACTGCTGACATTGGAATTAACATAACAATGTGGGAGCTCTGCAAGAGTTATGAATTGTGAATCCTAAAGGACATACCTTGCAAAGGTCTCAGGGTATTTACCAGCCAGAGAGGACATGGCAGAAACTCTTGTAAATGAGAAAACACTGAAGAAGCTGCCTGAAATGGTTTCTTATTACAATTAGGTTTGGATAAGAGTAAGTACGGGATTATAGCATCATCTAAAAGAATATCATAAACCAGGCAGGAAAATGATATTCTAATCACAGAAAGGAGACCACTCCAGGGCAATTGCCACAGCTCTGCCTGAAGGTCTGTGCTAAAGAGCAAATGAAAAAACAAGGTTAAGAACTAAAGAGGTGTGTGATGACCACAGAATCTTTACCAAACTGTTTAGCACTTCACCTTCAACAACAGCAGGGTACCATAAACTGAATTACGTGAGCTAAGCCCTGTCTGGTGTGGAAAGAGTGCAATTACAGCACATCCCATCCTTCTCCCCAGTGCTTTGCTGCAGAGGTTCAACACTTTAGGAATGCTAAAGCACAACGGAATGGAAATGGTATTGGAACAGAAAGAGCCTCCCGAAATGAACTGTACGCAGCCCGTTGTGTTGGCATGATTGATACTGGAGCATGTAGGTGTAATGAAACTGATGCTGTCTCTTCTGCACCTGTGATTTATTGAGTACAAATTTAAGATGAGAAAAGGCCCCATACCAGGAGCTGCATCTTCCCCCTCAAAGAGGGTATGGTCATCCATCACCAGCCATTGCAAAAGGCCCAATAGTGAGCGGCTCATCAGATGAGCCAATAGTCTCTTTGTTGGGATTCCTAACAAGTGTTGGATCAGCAAAAGTCTATTTAGGCTGGTGGACCTTTCAAGACCAATTTGTAGTGGGTCACTGATTCTGCTAGTGTATTATCTTCTTTACTACTAGTACCAGTTGGGCAAGCAGCAAAGATTAATGATTTTAGCTGCCGACTGTTTGTGGCAATCTACTGCTTCTGGACCAAAGATTAAGATTTTTTTGTGCTTTACTAGAAAGAACACACCTTTTATCTGGGACCCATTTTGATTTGCTGAGTTCTGTACAAATACTAAAAGAAAAATAAAATAATGGGCACCTCTAAGTTGCCTTTTTAATGGCAATGAAAAGGATTTTTGCTGGTGCCTAGCACAAGAGAAGTGGGTTTTGAAATGGAATGATAAAACTCAAAGCTGAGGGTAAGTTTTGTGCTTATTGGGATACAGGATGTGGCAGAGCACAACTCTCTGCCTCATCTGTCAATACACAGTGCTGGAGAAATCCCAAGATTTCCCTACTTCTTAAAAGAAGGGGAATGAGGGAAATGAGATTATAGCAAGAGATCATTTTCCAGGTTGGTATTTCATTATTTTTCACTGCAGAAATTCCCATTATATTGGACTTAACCATGGTGCAAAATAACTCAAATCCATCCCAGGAACCTCAATCTGTGCTGGGATCCCTTGGCTTCTGGGAAGTTCCTGGGATGCTGAGTGTCTTTGGCCACTTTTGGAGCCACCTTCTTTGTAAGAGAATTCCAAAATGAAGATATTATAACTGTATTATCGTGGTAGAACTAAATGAGTCTCTGACTGACAACTTCCAAAAAAGCAAAAAAGGTGTTGGAGAGATTAAACATATCTTTTCTGATTAAATGTATCTTTTCAGATATGTTATCTAATGAGATGTTATATCACTAGCTCAGTAGTAAATTTATGTTCCAAGCTCAAGAGGCTGGATAGCAGGACTCTGGGCAATTCTAGAGAAATGTGACTGTCTCCTTAGAAAAAAATGAGACCTGGTTCTGCTCATCTCCCTGGGCAAACCACTGCTGAGGAAACTAGAAGTGGAAATATAATGACAACTAAATAACTCTGCTGTTGGAAAGGAGAAGGGTAAAAGAACCCTGAAATGGTAAAAGAAGCCCAAACCACAGCACTTCTAAAATTTCTGGTCCAAGTTTTGCTTTTTTTTTAATCAGTATTATTTGCCTGTTCCAGTTGATTTGCCAGAAGCTTCCCATCAGCTGTAGAGGAGACAAAGAACAGGTCAGCAGAAGGATGTGAGCAACCAGGAATGAGAGAATGGTACAGAAATCAGCACAATTCCTGCTGGAATTATTCTTCACAGAGGGCTTTGGCTGCAGATGGACCAGGATGAGCTCCGGGATGTCCTGTGCACTCCTGGGTAGTTAAAGACATGGCTCAGGAGAGTTTCCAAAGGAAAGCCCAGGATTTTCCCTCAACTGAAAAACAGGACAAAGCCCCTGAGTGCGTGAAAAATGCACTCATCAAGGATCTAATTTTTAAAAGGAAGAGTTGTATAAATGACCTAATAAAAAAGTGATCTAATTGTTTCCACAACTGCTTCTGAAATTGCCAAGGCCTTTTCTCCTTGCTTGTCATTGTTGGAGGAGTCATAAATCACAACCCAGGAGATCACTCAGCTCCTGACAATCTGCAGCCATGCTACCAGGTCCTGTGTTTGGCCAGGCCACGAGCACTGACAAGCTGTTACTTAAGCAGCTGACAGGTTCAAAATAGCACAAACTACAAGGATTTCGCCAAGTAAAGAGATTTTAATTTATTTTTTACATGTTTATCTTCTGCCCCTGTCGTAAGCACTGTCAGAAAACATGATACTCCCCTGTAGGTGCTGAGAATTCCCATGACGACATCGAAAATGAATATGAATTTTCCACTCTGCTATTTCTTGAAATATTGATGCAATTTCTGAAGGCAGGTAAAGTTCTCTGGTTCTGAAGGGTGTTTATTAAAAAAAAAAAAAGTCTTCCATGTGTTAGATGGAGTGTGTTTCCTTCCTTCAACTGCTGAAATAGGCATTCATCAGAAAAGAAAACCACAGAAAGCTCAATTTTACAACTCACACCTTGAAATGTTTTGGTGTGCATCCCTCTGGATTTGGCCTTGGTGGCACTTGGATGCTGGCAGCCTGCAGGGTTCCCTGGGAGCAGGGTGATGCAGCCAGGGCTGCCCTGGATGGGATCAGCAGGGAGAGATCCCTGGATGGGATCACCCATCCTGCTCAGCTGCTGCAAAGCCAACAGCACCACTGGCCACAAAGACAGGGTGATGAGAGACATATTTTAAATCCCAGCTACCCAAACAACAGTAGGTGTTTCACAAATGGGATCTTTTGGCTGACAATCACCCTTCTCTCTTTTGTTCCTCCAATAAAATTGAGCTTGCTCTCTTTGTAGCTGTATCCCATTCCCTGGTCAGCCTCACAAACGTGTTTTGACATTGCTCAGTGAACCTGGGCTATATTTTCAACATAGTTGTGGAAACTGGAGTGCATCTGGCACTGAAAAACCCCACACTGGAATTTCTTCTCTCATATCAACAGCAGAAAATGCCCTTCCTGCACAACTTCACAAATAATCACACAATTCCTAAAGTTCAGACTCATTCCTCTAGGAACTCTCTTGGATTTAATGACATTAAACAACCAATTGGATGGTAGTTATGGTAGTTACTAAGCTGAACCCCTAACCAAACCCCTTTGGCAGTCATTCTTTTTGGGATGGTCATCCCATACGCTGCAGCTTCTTTCTTTGAAGAAACTCTCCCATGCTCAAGGAAAGTAATAAAACCAGTTTTTTCAATGAATCATCAGAAGGTGACCTAACCTTTGTACAGAAGGAACAAGCACCTGACAGAAAGTTGGGGCCAAGGAATCAACCTTCCTGAGCCATGCAAGAGATACCAAGAATTAAATTAATAACTGAGCATTGGCAAGGGCAGAACTGGTGTTGTGGTGAACTTCTTACTCAGCCACAGTGGAAATTAAATGGGGGAGTAAAAGTTGGACAAATTTCTTTATAGTGGGAAAAGAGAAGGAAAGGAAAGGGCAAAAGAGGATTGTAGTAATCTCACAGTGCAATCAATGTTTTGGGTGTTCTTTGAATTTTCTTGTACTCCAAACACAATTTTGTCCTGGTTTCAGGAAGCCTTGGTGCACAAGCACTGGTGGGCAGTGTGCTAGGTAGGGGCCAAGGACTGAACTTAGACTTTTCCAAAACCTTGGCTGGAGAGCAAAGCCAAGTAACTCCTCATGGCCAGGAATGGGGAGGATATACTTGTGGGAGAGCTACAATGTGCAGGACCCTCTTCTGTGCCCTCTCAACTCCGGTACAAAAGAAAAAATGTTGCTTGCAGACAAATCCATTGAGAGTCCAGTCCTCCTGTTTAGTGTAGGCGTTGCAAGGCAAACAAATAATAAATGCAACGATTCTCTGCACACACAGCACAGTAGAAACTGACACTTTGCTTCCTTTCCACTTTAAGCAGATCATTATTTCATCCAAGTTCAGACTTGGATACAGCTTTTTTTCCCTACTGAATTCAAAGGTGAAGTGCACAGCTGGCCCAGAGTGGTCTATGCAGCATCGACCTGCCTTAGAGGAAGATCAGATCCCTGCTCCTGGTGCTCAGCAGCCAGAGGAAAACACGAGGACAGCTGGTCAGGAGCTGCTGTGACACTGTGAGGCACTGAGCAGAGACACCGTGCCCTGGGGAGCATCTGGGGACACCTGACATGGAGCAAGGTGTCACCCTCCTTCCTGGGCACAGGGTGAGCCCTGAGTGAGCCCAGGGCAAAGCTGGATGGATGCACACAGAGCATCAGCTCCAAAGAGCTGCTGTCAAAATCACCTTCCTGCAAAGTAGCAGCCCTGCATGTTCACCTTTATTTAGATGTTTGGTGAATATGTAGGGTTGTTTATTCATATCACCAAATATGAATAAACAGTAATATCCCAGCTCTTCCACAGATTTTTAACCACTTTCATGGGATAGTTTTGGCCAGTAACTCTTCTTAATTAAAGAGGTCAAATGGCATGAGTGAGGCCAGAGAGGAAATTAGTGGCAGAGCAAGAAAATCTGATTCTTCTCCCTCACTCACCCCCAGTTCCATTAATTGCTCAAACTTGTGGAGGGCTGAGCTTAAAGAAACCAACAGGAGTTTCAGTGGTTTGAAGGTCAGGCCCGAGCACAGCAAAACCCTGGGGCACAAGTGTGTTTGTCCTCTCCCTTCCCTGCAGCAAGTGTGTATTCCAACACCCTCAGCAGAGGAGGTTACTCCTTCACTGGAGTCCCTTGAATAAAGAGATGCTTCTGGGAGCACACTGAGCAAATGGGTTATTTTGAAAGGACAAGTTAGCTCTATAATTTGCCTTCACAATGTGTTCTGCACTCTAATTACAAATGCAAACACAGTAATTGAGAACAGCATCATAAAACTCTTAAGGAAGCCATAAGTGATATAATACATGGACATGTTTACCATTTGGTGCAGCAGGATGCCTCTGTGATGTTTTCCCCATGTTTAAACAGGGCGGAGATTTGCTTTTCTTTCATAAAATTAATTCCATGGCAGCAACTCTTCCCTCAGCCTCCCCTCTCCTGAGCCTGCCTCAATTAAAATACAGCTTTCAGAAAACATCTCTTCTTTTTTCTCAAGCGAGAAAAAAACCTCTCTTTCTTTTGAAAGATATAAAGTTATTAATTCAAGCTATTCAAAAGGGAAGAAAAAAGGAAAAATATTAGTGTGTTCTCTGCCTATGATGTCCCATTCTTGTCTGCAAGAGCAAATAATTCATCAGGGTGAAGTATAGAAAGGACTGGGGGGCTGCACTGCTACTCCTCCTCCTTAAATGTCCTTGGAGAGCCTTCAGCCTCTCCCATGGCTCACAGGAGAGGGGACCCCACAGAGTTTTCCTTCAGGTACCCACTGCCTGGGTAATGCAGGCAAGAAGTGGCTCTTGGTGCTCTTCACCCACTGCCTGCCCTGTGCTGGGGTGTGGAGAAGAGTTCAGAGTTCCACTTTGCCCAGTTCAAGGAGGGTGAGCAGCTTGGGCCAGTGGATGGCCAGTGAAGCCAGGCAGGCTGCTTGCAGGCTGGCTGAGAGCTTTCTGCCTGGATGGACTGGAGGGTCTACAGCACCCAGCACAGGGTGCACTCCCACATTCCTGTCTCCACCCACTTTGCCCTTCTACACCTCCTTTTCTGTCATCACTTGGGTCACCCCTCCCATGTCAACCTGGGGTCCTGCTCCAAACAAGGCTTCAAAGCAAGGCAAAGTCCAACCAAGGGCCTCAAAAGTCTTCCCAGAAAAAACACAGAGAAGTGGAAAATAAAACATATCAGCCCCACCCTCTGGAAAGCACCTTTGGGGTGCTGGGTGATGGGGAGGAGTGACCAGGAGGGTCCACAGCACCTCAGGGTGCAAGAGGAGCCGTGGGACCAACCCTCTCACAGAGGAGCTGGGCAGCAGCACTGACAAATAAACTGAGAGAGGCTCAGGGCTGAGTGTGCATGGGCAGGATCCTACAGGCTCACCTAAGCTTAGCAGCTGCTAAATAACATGACAAACCATGTGATTCAAAGCAGAACAGTTCAACCTGCCTTTCGAGATCAATGAAGACGTGTGTCCTCTCTGCGCCGGCTCGCACGTGCACACCCCGTCTCTTCAGATTTGCTGAAAGCTGCTATGCCCTGATTTTCAGAGGTGCTGAGTGCCTGCAACTCATCATGACAGGCTATACATCAAATCCATCACCTCTTGGGAAACTTGATTACCCTAGTGGAAACCCTCATTTCAAGCATTTAACTGGTTCCTACTGGTTTCAGCCGGTCAGCTCGGTTTTGGAATGGATCACTCAGTTTGGGCTGTGCTAGTCCTTCAGGAGAAATAAATCCAAATCCATGTAGAGCAGTGAAGGAATCCACTAGCAAGGTATCAATTAAAAGAAAAAAAAATTCTATTTTTAAAACATTGAACCAATAAAAATAACTCACACTTGGCTGGTTAGAGCTGTTCATCAGGTGACTTGCTGAACAGATGTCTCCAGCTGGGAATTCTTGCATGAAATTCTCCATCTTCTCCTTTTTTTTTATAGAAGTCAGTTATTAAAGAAGTACATTAGAGGCTTGAAACATGTGTTAATTCAAGCCAGGAAAACAACACAAAGCAGGAACCTCACATACCTTGCCAAGAGAGAGGTTGCTGAGGTGTAATCACAGCTTTAAGGGGTGAAGCTCTTTATCTGGATGTGTGAGGGATGAAAACACACTTATTAAAGCCCCTGCAGATACAGAGTTAATGCTGAAGATAAACAGGGCACTCACACTGAAAGCCTGGAGAATCCTAGAGAAAGCTGTCCAGGAGACTCTGATCTCTTTTTTCACAATGCTCAGAAAATGTACAAAGCAGTGGCTAATTCTGTATGTGGAGATAAGTTCACAGATATTATGGAATACTTTTTCCTAAATTTCCAGCCATGTTGGGGATTAATATATGTATTTTCAAAACCTAATGAAGGCCCACGTTACTATTTGGCCAAAGAGGGACAATTGAACCTGCTGTAGCAGGGGCATTTACTGATTGCTGCAGGGGCAGGGTACAGGCTGGAAATTTTAGTGTGTTTTTGTCTCCATTAACATATGAAAAATTGATCCTGCTAGAGGAAAAGAGTAGAAATTATCTCCCTTGGTGCAGCAAAGCTGAAATGCCCCTTTGGATTGCCATTAAAATAGACACAGAAGTGAATTAACCTCCCCTGACCATCTTCATTCTTGCAGCAGTGCCCACCTCCCACTGCCCCTCTCCTTGCTGCCCTCTCCTGTATCCCTCTCCCAGCCAGGGGATGCAGTCACTGTTTATGGAATCCCAGGGTGATCCATGGCTAACTTGGCTGCAGAGCATCCAGCCAGGGAAGCAGAGGGTGAGAATTTGCAGCGCTGCTGTGCTGTCAGCTCTCCTGCACAAACACATTTAACCATTCTACAGAGGAGCTCTGAAAGCAAAGGAATAGTTACAGAGCAACTGCAGCCTGTCCCAGGGGCAGCAGCCAGCTCCATGAGCCCTCCCCATGTCCTGGCCCAGTTGTGTCAGATCCTCCCCCCTTGGATCCTCCTTGGGATCCTGGTAGTGGCCAGTGATGGGAAACATCTCCAGCTTTCCTAGGGCCTGGAGATTGAGTGACTTCTAGGCTGGGAGGTGATTGTCACACACAGCAACCACAGACACACAGGCTAAAACTCAGTTTTGTTTCCTAAAGACAAAAGGACAATTTGCACCATGAGCCAAATATCTTCTTTGGGCAAATGGAGCAGAATTTACACTCTGACTCTGATTTTAAATCATCAGTCTGGTGCTATTTAAGGTTGTGGATCTGTTTATATGTAAAAGAAGCAAAGATCAGGAGCCTTTTATTTTCTCCTGTCTTTGTAACAGCTGAATAAGTGTTCCTCAGACAATCAGGGAAGACAAACAGAAGCGTTTCCCTAGAATTGTTCTCTTTCTTTGTCTCTCTTCTTTTACCTTCACATATGTAAGAATTAAAAATATTTGGGGAGGAAGGGGGAGGCTTGCAGGAGCCACCTTGTCTCCAGTTTGGCTCATCTTTACTTCTCAGAAATGTACAAAAGGACTTTAATTAAACTGCATAACAGGCTTCTCCTAAATACTTCCTCACTTTTCTCCTGCACCTGGATCTGTATGGAGGGGCTAGAGAAGGAAGATAGCTGAATTCCTTGTGTGAACAGAGAGTTTCATTCCCAAAGGGCACAACAAACCCCGTCCTTCCTCTTCTGATCCACAAGAGCACAGAAGCTGCAAACCTGACCAGTACATCAAAAAGGAGCTTGAAAAATACTTTGAGCAAAAAAATGCTAACGGTGCATCCTTCTCCTGTAACTGCACTGATATTAAATCAGGAAACTGTACGGAACAACCACAAATACATATATACAGGGGCTGTCAAAACAGAAGCAAAACTAAATCCCTAATGGGCACTAAAGGTGGAAAGAGCAAAAAGAATATACAGCATAGGTTTTATGATTATATTTAAATCCTTATGCAGCAAATGCTGGAAAGGGAATTCCAAAAATTTTCTTTATATAAGCAGGGTTTTTTTTTTTTTTTTTTTTTTTTTTTTTTTTTTTTTAATCCAGGACTTTGTGCAATGAAAAGGAATTATAAATCAGTCTGAATGAAGGATAGAGTCTGAGTGGGTGTCAGAACATGCCTGGACTCCTGGGCTGTGAAAGCATCCTCCTATCCTGCAAGGGCCCAGGGATGCACCCAGCCCTGCTGGGAGCAGCCTTTCTGCTGCCCTGGACATTGAACCTGCAGCAACACTGTCTTTCTGAAAAGGTGCTTCCATGGCCCTGGGTTTCCTCAAGCACAACTGAGGCCAGAACTTCCTTCCTGGGTGCTTTCTGATCATCAGGAAAGTCTCCCACTGAGCTCCTTGGAAAAACAGGCAACAGACTATGGCCAGGAAGGGATGTTGACCTTTTCTGGAAGATTTCCTGGCTTCTTGTACCTTTGTGACACTGGGGTCCAGGACACCTTCCCTGTCTCTCTGACATCTCCCTTTTCTATACCTCTTCCAAGGGAACTAAAAACCCTTGGAAAGATCACCTTTTCCACCCAGACATCTGTGCACCCTGACATCTGAAATCCTAGGAGAAGCAGATAAGCAGGAGAGAGTTTTTTCTCCTAAAAGACGTGGTCCAAGTTCTGAAGTGTTTGAAAAGCCTTTGAATGACATGAAATGGTATTGCAAGATACAGCTGCAGCAATTACTGTTCTTCAGCTTCTGCTGGCTACTTCAGTCCCCAAAGGCGACTTCTGATCACTCAGAAAGGTTTTGGTGCTGTTTATTGGCTACAAGCTCCTAAAAGCGCTCAGATAATGAGTTCAAGATGTCATGGTTCAAGTGGGAAGCAGGACTCAGCCAAGCACAAGAGGGAAGCTGGTCCTAGCAAGGCTCAAATGGGGGATTTTGTGCTTCTGGATAAGGTGCATCTGCTAGAAACAATTTTCACCATCATGAAAGGGGGATAATAACAGGAATGTGTATGAGGCTAGGATGAGACTGCAGAGTTCAGAAATGGTGAGAGAAATTCTCTTGAAAACAAGTTTGGACCGATGCATTCACTGTATGATGGGGCTAAGGCTGAAAGAAATAACGAGAAACAGAATGTTTCTGCCCTCTGCTTGCCTCCCTGCCGAAGGCACCCTTGCAGGAGAGGGCGAAACGATGCTATTCGGTTTTGGAAGTCACCCTCTTTCCCACTTCCCTCCAAACCCCGGAGTGCAGCGAGACCCTGAGCCAGCTGCAGAGGGTGCCACAGAGGGCTTGTGCTCCTTTCCCTGCCCAAGGACTCGGGCAGAGCAGCAGCAGCAGCAGCCGCTCCCCTGCACTCCCCCCGGGCCGCGCCGCTGTCCCGGGCTAACCCCGAGCAGCGGGGAGCACCGGGGGTCGCTCTCCCCTCCAAAAAGAAAATAACCCCCATTGCCTGCGTCCAGCATCCTCCGAATCTCGCCGGGACGGGAGCCTCGCCTGAGCATCACCCCGACGTGCGCTGCTGCGGTGCCTGCCGCGATTCCCCCGTCCGGAGCCGCCGCTCCTCCCTTCCACCCTCATCAGTGGTCGCTGCAGGGTTTTGGGGTGTCTGTGTTTGTGTGCCAGGGCCGGGCACGGCTCGGGGGGAGCCTCCGGGCGGTGACACGGCCCCGCTGCCGGCACAGCCCCGCTCAGGGGCCGCCTTCATGGTGGGGCGTTCAGTGACCCCCCAAACCCCCCTGTCCCCTACGGCAACACCCGTCCGGGAGCGCTCACGATCCCCGCCACCGAGCGAACACAAAAGCCGCCGTCCGCACAGCCCTGACCCCCCTGCTCCGCGGGGATTTAACGCTGGACACTGCAAAACCTCGGGAAAGAAAAATATCCCCCTAAAAACCTACCCTTCTGAAGTGATGCTCCGCTCCCTTCTCCCAGATCCACCTGTGAAAAGGTGTCTAGAGTTAGTACTGCGCTTTGTCCCGCTCTTAGCCGCTTCGGGCTAAAATCTGAAGAGGTCCCAGTTAACCCAGAAAGGTTCAATCGCTTATTTTATACAGCAAAGCCGCTCAAAGACTTTGTCCAAATAATGTTGCCCGCTCGACTTTGACAATCCCCGCAGAAAAGGGAGAGCGAGGGGAAACAAAGCCTTATGATTACCAGTAGTAATTTAATCCTAAATTCGTGGGCCATTCCCATCAGCCCCAACAAGCAAACATCAACACTTTTCTTTCTCATGCACATGTATCTGCGATAGATGATTAACCAGGTCCCTCGCTGCTTACACAGGGGAAAGAAATCCTGACATCGTGTCTGCCTGCGGTTTGGGAAATTAAAAATCAAGCGAGGGGATGTAGGAATTAGGAAAGTGATGCTCTTTTCCTCCATCAGTGCCGGCTGCCAGCCACGGGTAATTTAGGTTTATGTCTATGTTTGTTAACAAATCTCCCATTTCAGTCAACATGTCCCGCTGATGTTACGGGATTAAAAAAAAAAAAAAAAAAAAAAAAAAAAAAAAAAAAAAAAAAAAAAAGCAGATTCTGGGGCAAAAGTAGCAGTCAGCTACCAAAACCGTGGAGCGCTTCTCAGAGAACCGAGCATGGAAACTACGTACAGAACAGTCGTCTTAATTTTCATCTGAGTACCTATACATGCTGTTTCTAAGAACTGGCGATTGGGATGCCAGCGTAATACAATTCCCTTTCTAAATGTCAGTGACCCGATTTAGGCAGAGCCCTACCTGAACAAACACGGGTTTGTTCTGTATGCTGCAGTTTTAAGGGAGAGATTTCAAATTTCAGTGGCTCCAGCAACCCTACTGCCCTGCCCAGGGCGGACGTGCCTCCGGAGCTGATCAGAAATGACATTATCATTTTCTCTGAACTCGTCCCGATTTTGGCCGGGAGTTTGCGGAAGGCAGGGGGGAAGTGAAGGGAGAGCGGGAAGAAGTAATTTTTTCCTCGAAGCGAACCTTGAAAAACCGGATCTTAAAATACAGAAAGCAAAAAAAAATTAAACCAGCTCGATTAGCGGTTTTCGGATGCGGGAAGAAGGTGGCAATTAAACAAAAATTGCCCGGAGTGCTCGGCGGGGAGGCGAGCCGCGGGGCCGGGCAGGTGGGCGCCTCTTCCTCCCCCTGCGAGGGTGCGGAGAGGACGGGGAATCCTTCCCGCAGGAGCCGGCAGCCTCCGCTTTGCCCCGCCGTGGATTTTAGGGTGCGGGGGCCGGGGTGCGCGGAGCTCCCTCCCCTCGCCCGCAGCACCGGGGCCACGCGGGTGGGAAACATTTCTGAGCTGCCTCGTTGGGCTGTTCAGCACAGAAATCCTTCTCCAGCAAGACCGTTCCTTCCTCAATCCCTGTTCTTAAAAAAATTAAAAATATATACATATAATTTAAAACGCACATAGGAACGACGCCCCTAACATATCAATCCCATCGAGAATAACCTTTGATGGCTGAATTAAAAACTACAATGAAGAGCTGCGGATTCGGGGCACGGAGCGGTTCTGACTTTAGTCAGCCCCTTAACGCCGCAAGTTTTGTGGGATGTATTTTAGAAGGGGGAGCGAGGCATGGAAGGGCAAAGAAACGGACCCAGGGAGCGCCCCGAAATTTTATGACTGCGACAACGGACGCTGAAAACCGATCTGTAGTTCACAGCTTAAAAGATTAAGGAAAGGGACAGAGTGTGTATGGACAGGGAGATAAATGCTTCCCTCCGCCTTTCAGTAGCTCCACCTTGTGAATATACCTCAGTAATTATGAAAGGAAAAAGTATTATCCATCTAATGGCACGTTTTGCAGGGCTGCATCCAGGCTTCCCAAGCTCTTGTCAGTGTCCCCTTTCTCTCAGTGGCAACGATAACGTTTAACGTGCAGGTAAAAAATAAAGCTCTCCCCAAGCAGCTTCCAGGACCTCAGAAATAACAAGTCCAGCGGACCCGCACGGGGGACTCTCGGCAGCCCCAAGCCCCCGGGGAGGCGCAGGCTCCGGACGGGGACGTGCGAGCTCCCTGCCCTCCCTGCCCGGTGCGCTCTGCCCCGCTGGCCGGGTCCCCCCTCCGCAGTGGGGCACCGCGGGGCTC
>WEIU01008034.1:148071-205790 GCA_013389925.1 Aegithalos caudatus | reverse complement strand
ATAATAACAACAATAACAATAATGAAAACAAGCCTGAAAGAGACTAGAGCAAAAAAAAAGTAAAAATATCTCAGACAAGGAGAATAAAGGGACATTAAGGACTTATGGATAAGAAAGAGAGAGGGTAGAAGGTAAATAATAATAAGAAATAAAAAAAAACCTGAAGGAAACTGATCACAAAAGTGAGTGACCGTCATTTTGGGATGCTGTACATCTGTGAGGATCTGTAACATCAATCTTGATCTCACATACCCTGCATACACATAAATGAACTGTATGTGATTGTGTCCAAGATTGTTTCTTCTGTTTTTGCAGTAAAACATGTTTTGTAGTTTCTCTTTATCTCAGGACCAATGGAATGCATATGTGCTTGGAGCATTAGCAGGAAAGGATTCCCAGCAACACTGTGATTTTTTTTGAGGTGATTTTTAGGTACCATCAGTATTTGATACAATAATCTTGTCATGTAATGCTCTTTGTTAAAACTATGATTTGCTTTGTTTCTCTTTTACAGGGAAAACTCAAGACCTGCATATGCACATATTTACCACTGGAATGGTCCTTGCTCTGCTATTTCCATTTTTTGCTGTAGCAGTGGTATTTGTGTTTGTGATATTTAGGGTGGACTTTGTTCTATTTTACAGAAATATATGCAGAAGAGATGATACTGCTGGAGGTATGACTGCTAATGCTGACATTGAAATAGGCATACTGATTAAAAATATTTTCTGGCAGGTTCTATGAAATAGTCATCTCTGAGGAAGATTAAAAAAATTATCTTAAATTCAGGAGCAGTGTGAGAAGAAACAAAGAATATATAAAAGAGAACTCATTGGTCAGGTGCTAATGTGTTTGTTATATATGTGTGGAAATGACAGCAGACAAACACAGTGAAGAATCTGCCTCTGGAGCAGGCAATGGAAGGGATGTGGTTGGATGCTGTTCAGATGAGCCCTCTTCTGTCATATTCTTCATCACAAAATTTGATAGGGATGGAGAGGTTTGCAGTTGTCTACCATGAAGAGGATGAACACTCTGAAGCTGTCAGATCGGCAGACTGACAGAAACTTTTTTCACCTCACTGATGTCCTTCAGTAAGGTGAAGTTTAAAATGTTTCCCTGACTGTAGAGGCCATTGCATGTCTATAGGTTTGTCACTACACGCACTTAAGGAGAGCAGGAGTGCACATTACCAGTATCTTACCAGGCAGCAACTCTGTGGCCTTCACAGCAAGCAAACCTGACAATTACTCAATTTTAGGAATTATTTTTCTAAAAATTGTGGTGACAAAACTTGCTGTATATATGGGTCTGATCTTCTCGGCATTCCTTGGTCTCTAAATCAATTTGAATATAACTTGAATGAACTGCAACATTTGGAGATACTTCATTAATGGGTGGATGTCATTTATGACTGCCAGTGTTATGGATAAATACTTGTCGACATCAGTTACCACCATGTACACTGACTTTCACTCAGAAAGGATCTCTGAGGACCTGGACTATACTGCCCTGGAGGAGCTGCCTGTTGGCTACTAGGCAATGGATTTCCCATTCCTAGAACACTTGGATGTGTAGGGTTTCATACAGTTTACTTTGTGCTCTCTCTTATGAATTAAATGCAGAAAGGGAAGCAAAGATGTACAGTGTAAGAACAAAGCCACATGTGCCAGTGTATCAATCCTGACAGTTGCTCTGTGGTAGTGTGATGGACCTGGTCGCTGGATTGGTCTTTGATTTTGTGTTTGTACATTAGTGCCCAAACCATGACCAGACATGGTATACTCTCATAACAAACATAATTAACTGGTTTGGTCTATCTTTTGCCAGTACCCATTCCACTTGATACTCTTAGACATAGTGTACAATAAATGTTGAAATCTGCAATATCAGTTAAATAACATTTTTTCGGGTTACAGGCAAATTTTTTGCTTCCCTTCATATGTTGATCTTCACAGATGTGGCATTAATTGGTTAAATTAAAATTGGTTAAATTAATCTAATTAAAAAGCAGTTCAAAAAGCAGTTTAATGTAGAAAGGAAATATTTTCCATAATTTTCCAAACATAATCAGAATCTTTTGTATCAACTTTAAATTTTTTCAGGACATTTTTTGAATCTGATGAAGAGTGTTTGAAGACTCTTCAGAATCTTCAGAAGAAAGATCAGGGGTTTCTAGATGCTTTACTATTGAGACACTAAGTTTAAAAACCAGACTGGTGAATCAGATACTGGATTTCTAATAGTTTATAACAAGACAATAATTGTTGATTTATTTTCAGATGGGAAAGAATATGATGCATTTGTATCTTACCTGAAAGACTATGTTTCTCCTATTGAAGAAGAGAGAGAATTTGCTTTGAAGATATTGCCCATGATATTAGAAGAAAACTTTGGTTACAAGTTATGTATATTTGAGAGGGATGTATTCCCTGGAGGAGGTAAGTGTAGTGAATATTCTTGTCATTAAATAGGCTCATTGTTGTCACACCAAGGTAAAATTAGAAGGAATTCTGTTGCATGTTGTGCATTGAAAATATACATTTTTCATTTAATCTGGACTGTGTACATGCAAAGTTTGGTTGCAAATATTTTACGTGTTTTATAATTACATTTATAAATTCATATACACTTACACACACACCTATATCACTAATTACAAAGAACCAAGATGAAAAGATCAAAGAGTGAACATCGAGAAGGTTTAGGTGAAGGTACAGAACATATCAGATATTTCACAGTAATAGTGCTTTTGCTCTGCTTTTGCTGAGGGCCAATGAATGAACTCACATTTACTGCACAAAGCAGATGCTGACTCTGTTACTAGTTATTCTTAGGTTACTTGTATGTTTTCTGTATCTTCAGTGTGGTAATTGAAACCATTTTCTGAATGAAATGGGTGGCATAACTAAATAGAAATAAGAAACTGAATTCTATGTGGCCTATGGATGTATCTGGCATCTGCCTTTTGCTTGGATAAAAGGTACCATGAGTTTCCATTTAGTCCAAACATTCAGCTGAGGAACAGAATTTCATTGCTTAAACCACAGAACAGTAAGATCAGTCAGCCTCCTTCATTAAGCAGGATCTTGTCTCTTTATATCCCTTCCTGACAAATTTTTCTTAACTGAGAGGAGCCACAGCTCTTCCAAGCCCTTTTTTTTACTTATTCTCTTTCTCTAAGTAAAGTATTAAAAAAAATTGTTTACTGAAGTGTGCAGTCTGATCCTTTCAATAGTTTTATCTTATTTCCCTCTCTCTGGTCTAATCCATTGTGAACATTGTACAAGAGCCTTTGGTGCTGTAATACCCTTGTCTGCCTCCTTTTACCCTCAATTTTATCTTCATTAAGTTAGTTCTGCAGTTTGCTTTGTCTTTCTCTACAAGTCATGTTTTCTAGGTCTCTGGTTTATGTAGACTTTGTCCCATGATGTTAAAACGAGCACTGGAAGCTGTGCATGAAAATTCAATTTTATAATTAAAAGTTATTCACTTTCATTCATCAGTTTTCATGCCAAAAGCCATCAATCTAAAATACAGCTGGAACTCCTTCTGTCATCACATGCTAGTCTTCTCTGGATTACTGGAAATAGATTTGAGTGTTTGGTGTCAAAAGGAAGGTATAACCCCAGGGTTACAGCATACTTGGAGAGAGGTTGCTGTTTGTGCCTTTCTGTGGAATCACTCCAGGAAGGAGCAAAGAGATATCTGGTAGGGAGAAAGTTAATTTTGCTGTCATCGTCTGTCCATGTGACTACTGCCAGACAGCAGTCTAGGGTAGATGGAGATTATAAGTAGGTTTATGTCTGCTCTAGAACGAGATTTGACCATACCTGAATTATTTTTCAGAGACTCTTAATACATAATCATCTCTTAAAAAGGGCAGGATGCTTACATGCTGTCACTTTATAAGAGGGACAGTTTTGGTACATATGTGAATTTAAAAGGTAACTTGATTCGGTGCCTATCCTTTCAATTTAATATAACAATAACTATATCTTTAATTTGCAGCGGTTGTTGATGATATCCATTCATTAATTGATAAAAGCAGAAGATTAATCATTATACTGAGCCAGAACTACGTTTCTGACAGAGCCATATACGAACTTGAGAGTGGACTGCATAAGGCTCTAGTTGAAAGAAAAACTAAGATCATATTAATTGAATATATGCCCATAAGTGACTACAATTTCTTGCCAGAATCGCTGTCGCTTTTACCATCAAAGAGGGTGGTGAAATGGAAAAAAGACAAATCTCTTCCTGTGAATTCCAGATTTTGGAAGAACCTTCGGTACCTGATGCCAGCAAAGCCTATCAAGATAAAGACCAAAGGGCACTATAATAATCTTAACTTAGGCTCAGAAGCTGTTCAACCCTGGACTGAGGGGCTGTGACTTCAATGCAATCATATAACAATTCTGGAGACAGAAGATATGGCAGAAAACGATATGTTTTGCTGACTAATAGAACTAAATAAACTACTATTTTGGGAAATAGTGTTGATTAAGAGGCCAACTCTAAGATCTGAGAATGCAGAAGTTTCTGCAGTGGGCTGGATGCTGTCAACCCCAGTTTCTAAATCCCATCCCAGAGAAGGTTTCTTCAGCAATCTGCACAAGGAGCAGAAGTTTCATTCTGCTTAGGACTCACTATATGGCATGAAGCACAATGGAAAACATTTTTATTTCACAGTTTTCAGTGATGCAGAATGATATTAGTTTTACTTGCATATACTTTTTAGGCTCTTCAATAAATAAATCAGTACCTGCAATCTCTTATTATTATTTAGATGTCTTTGTTTTGCATTTGGGTATTTGCTAAGGATTGTAAGCAGACCCAAACAGCTCCTACCTTAAAGAGCTTGGCATACAGGTGTTGGGCAGTATCAAGTAAAAAAAACAAACCCAAACCAACCGACGAAAAAGAGGTTAGAAAGAGCAGGGCAGTTTTGGATGAATTTACTACTGAGTTGTACATGGCCTACAACTGGGAATTGTTTGAAGAAGTAGTAAAGGCTGTTCACATCTTATTTCATTGAGAAGATTCTAAATACTCATTTTGTCAGGGAGAAGAGGGGATTGGGATAGAAATAATTTTGTTCATGGATGCTGATAACCACACTGGAACCAATTGCCCAGAGAGGCTGTGGAGTCTCCCTCACTGGAGACATTCAGGAACTGACTGGACACAACTCTGTGCCATGTGCTCTGGGATGACCCTGCTTGTGCAGGAAGTCAGACAAGATGTGATCCTTTCCAACCTGACCCATTCTGTGATTCTGTTATATCCTGATCTACCTTCAGCTGTTGCATGTAGGGGATTTAGGTGAAAATGAGACCTTTGGCATGTATATACATTCCTAATCCTTTGGAACTCTTGTCTCTAATATTATTTTTAAAAACAAAGTTAGTAGAGCTATTCAAAACTATGCTAATCCTTTCTTATTATTGCTGCCTGACAGAAGACACCAATCTCTGACATAAATTCCTGGATAAAATGGAACCATATATCCTCCTAGCATCAATGGGGGGAGTCAAGGAGGAATCATTTTGGACGATGTTTTTCCAGGTTTCTAGGAGATCATCAAGGCTCTGCCCACGCTCATTGTCTTGCATGCCATTACTGCTGGTTTTGAGAAGGCATATATTTTACACTGACACAATTCACACAGGTGGAGGAGCTCCATTAACTTTTCAGTGCACTTGAAAACACAGTTGGAGTGTTGGGTGTCATGACAATGTTTCAAGATTCATGGGAATTAAACATTCTTTGTCAAATATCCCTTAATCACACATATTTTTTCTGGAGGATGTTTAGGTAAAAGAAAAGGCTAAGCATAGATTTCCAAAATGGAGACAACAATGTTGCCAGGTAAACCGGTAGATGGAAGGGAACACAGGAATAAGGCAAACATCTGTAGTGACCTTCAGATCAGCTCTAGGAGGTCTCTTTTCTTTCAGACAACTACAAGTTGTGCTTCATAGGCAAAAGCCATTCTCCTGTGTAAGCTTTTACTGAAGAGGATTTCTCCTCTGCATATGTTTGCCTTTACATTTCCAAATCTTGAATCTTTCACAATGTTCAGTTCTTCTCTACCAGTGTTTTCCTTGTTTTCTAGTCACAGATAATTTTTAACATTCTCTGTCAGCACAGAAATGCCATCAGACACACAAGGCACATCCATTTTCTGGCCAAACACCTTACAGAAATGTTAATAACTCTCCTAATACTTAACTGAGGTATTAAACTTTCTTCTTAGCCATGTAGTTTTTAATATACTGTCATCAATCTACTGCCTAACAGATTAAAGGTCAAATGTGTTTTACTACACATGACTATGGATAGTACATATGGTTTGTTAAAAATTTTGGTCCAAGCCAACCTCTATGAGAATCAGCTACTATAAATTGAAATTGAATTTGCCATGGATACCCTCTCACCTCAGCTTAGAGAGACAATGTGACTGTACATACCTGCTACACCTCATGAAGATGTACCCTAAAGCCCGTGACACCATACAGAATTTGACTGCCCTGAGATTTTACAGAATAACAGAGGATTATACATAAGGAAGGTTGAAAGGTAAATGGCATTAACTCCCAAGTTGTTTGCCAGCAAAGCAGACACACGTGGAATGACTCTGTAAAAGGGGAAGTATTTTTACACAGAAAGGTATCATGACACAGTCACTTTATAGATGATCCTCGCTGCCCATGATGCACTGGTAAAGGGGGACAAGGGAAATTAAGGATATGCATACTCATACTAGTGCCAGATGTTGTTCTTATTGCTTTTATGTCTTAAATTACTGACATTTACCAGACCTTGAAAATGCCTGCTTTTTGTTTGCCAGTCAATAGAGAAAAGAAACTGCTAATATTACTTTTATAGACCGTAGTTGTGATGATTTGTGTGATCATGTATATGTCAATGTATAAGTGAATTCACATAATAGTTGGTTTGAAGTAATGGGTCATTTCAGTGATTTATACTGTGGGTTTTGTTCACTTCTGCACTTAATAAAATTATATTTCTCCTTCTCCTCATCTGCGGCTTCCATTTTTGCTGCAGATAGACAGAAATAATATAATATAATGAATAAGTGTTTTAAGGTCGTTTATAAAACCACTGACATCCATATTGGCAAAAGCAGATTTAATATAAAAGTGAAAGGGAGAAAAAATTCATAAGCAAGGTTCACTCTACTACTTACTAGATGGCTAAAGTACACAGACAAAACTCAGACTAAAACCTAAAATCAATCAATCTAACCCTGAAGTCAACCCAAAAATTATTGATGGCTGGAGAGGGAGCAGGCGGAAGAAAAGAGTTAGGGTAGGAAAAGGTAAGGATAAAAAGGCATAAGGAAGACCCTCCCATTTAGGCACAAGTTTTGGAGCCACAGCTAAACTGAGCCAGTTTTGACCAACAGTTTAGGCCTAACGGTTCAACACCACTTAACAACACTTAATCAATAGCTTAAGTTAAACAATTTAACAAAGGATCAATATAGAATTTACTACAGTACAAAGGTAACTAGTTTCCAGGCCTAGCTGACAAATTTAAGTATTTTTGGAGAGCAACATTCATGTACATTTGCTGTAGCATATTCACACTCACATGCAGACCTAGAGAAGTATATATCAGGTATACCTGTGAAAAATGTCCCTTGAATTCAGGGAAGAACTCCCATCAGATGATTTTGCATCTTCTCAATGGACAAAGGGTTGAGCCTTGAGCAGTGGGGTGTCAGCCCAGGATTTGTTGTTGTCCGGTGATCCTCCAAGTACAGCAAAATTGGGAGTTCACTGGCTCCGAGAGGGAGGTTGCTGGTTGCAGCCCACTGTGGTTCTGGAGAGCTCCAAGGTCCTACTTAGGATTGCTATTTATAGGGTTGCAAGAGAGTGGGCTTTAGTCATAGTAATTTTCTACCCTAGCCACAGTTTGGGTTGGGAGCTTTCTTCAAGAGAGCTCAATCCAGGTGCTGTTCAAGGCTGAGGCCTACTGAACATTTCTCAGATCATAGTGCAGCCTGAGGGGTGCGGGGAGAGATGCACCACCACAAGTAAGTGTCAAAAATCAAACTTAGGGTATGAAGAAAAAATGCAAGGAAAGCAAGAGTGGTTAGACCACAAGCAACAAATGTCTCATTTGTAATTTAGGAAGATTAAAACAAAGCCAAATCCAGAAAAGCTATTGAAATATGTGATTTCCCTGAGGATGACACAGATGGGATCAGTAAAGATACAGCTGTTGCAAGCCACTGGTCTTGAAATTTCTTGTCTCTCTTGCTATGTACTATAACATAGTAACTGGCTGTGAGAACATGGTCTGTGTCTGCATGTTTTTAGTGTTGCCGGTTGACCACTTTCTACCAGACACAGTACAGGCTGGAAGCAAAACAGTATCAAAGAACTCTTCTTGTCTATTGATAATTGTAACATAAATGTAGGAATAATTAGGACTATTGTATATAGCATCATTGATGTGGGGTAGTACTGTATAAGGGCTGATAATGTCATAAGGTTTGTTTTTCCTACTATAAGTACTTCTGTTCCTTCATGACCATCTGCATCCTTGAGAGACATAGGAGAGGTAGAACTTGTGAAGCAGGAGTAAATTCCCCTTCCTAAGCAGCTGTGTCACTCTGAATCCAAGCATAAGGACAAATCCTATCAATTCCATTGCTCTCCAGATTGCAATGAAAGCAGGAGATTTGCAGAAGGGCTGGACAGAAGGAACCTTAAGATTTGCTGGTTCTGTTGCAGAGCAGCTGATGATGCCTGCAGAAGTGAGTTGTTACCGGTGTGTTTACTTAACTGGAAGTTAAACAGCAGTCGCAGTCAGCAGTCACAAAAAAGGAGACCACCAGTTAGGATGCTCCAACAGATTCTGGTAACAGACTCCTGCGTGTGCAGTGCAAGGTTAGTGTTCACTGGACACCTCGGACCTTAAGGGAATACATAGCTGATTTATCTGAAATGGTCCAGAATTTTATGTGTCACATCCAGAATTTGGTAGATTGCTTCCTCAGGGAATTAAAAATTGTTAGAAAGTAGAGATTAACAGTTATGAAGACAGATATGTGTGTCTGGCCTAGAACTTTAGTTATATATTGAAGTTGTCCTTTTCTATCTTGATTTCTCAGAGAAAGTAAAACAAAAGTTTCCTTCTTTTTAGAGAAAACTGTGGTCTGGCTTGCAGACTTTAAGAATGCTTGAAATGTTGCCTTTCCTAATGAGATGCTTGTGATGTACTTGAAAAACATTCAGTATTTTGAAAAAGAAAATCTGATTGCATTTTTGAGAAATAATTTTCTGAACAAGAATTACATAGGGTGTCTCAGTGAACCAGCAGTTACCAAGCTTTCTGCAGTATCCACAACTTACAGCTTCCTGTAGTTCAGCAATCCAGATTTTCTGAATTTCAGTGAAAGCAGCTGCAAATAGGCCTCAATAGTAATTTTTTTGTTTGTTTTGTCAGCTAAATATATAAAAAAGTCATCACAGGGTTTTGTCTCTTATTGTTTGATCTCCCATCTGGCCTCTGTGGGTGAGAAAGTGTGTACATCAGCAAGACAGTCCAGTGTAATATATTTGTTGCTTCTAACCTATCAAATACAAAAATAATAGAGTTCAGTACATTGATGCCTTAAGGTACTTCTGAAAGATAATCAAATAGATTTAAGGGTTATTGCTCTTTTGACAGAACTAAGCCAATTTCAGTGGTGTGCTGGAGACCTCATTCTACTGTATGGCTACAAAACTGTTTTCTATTAATTGCAGGAAACATGTAGCTGTTTTAGGGATTTTGACTATGGTGAAGTAATTCCATAAGATGTCCCAAAACTGCTTGTAGTGCTGTATAAATCCAACATTTTAGAAACAGCTGGGCAAATTCAGAAGTGACTGTGTCCAGAGTTGAAGATCTGGCAGCAGATATTAGGAATTATCTGAATATCACTAGCAAAAAGATCTCTTGAGGACTTCATTATGAGACCTCATTTATGGATTCAGGCTTTGCAGGAGACTTAAAAGTAAATATTTAGCTCTCATCTGTGACAGCAATGTCTCTATTTTCATCATATTGGCTTGATAAGCAGTACCTTAAGCATATTTATTTATGTAATACATAAGGAAGATACTGCCTTTATGGACTAGAAACAAAAATTCATCTACAAGGAAGGAACTCATGCTTTGGAAATGAAAACTTCTAAGATTCTCAGGAGTGTTTCCGGCTTCCAGCATGATGAAGGAAAGACAAATACCAATGAATTCCTTCCAGTTAAACAAGGCCTTGATTCCTCTGAGGCAGAGCCATGAGGATCAGCAGAGAAACCATGAGAAGGTATCCTAGAAGAGTTTAATTGCTAGGTTGGTAAAATGACCAGGGAAAGGAATAGAAGCATTGTCACCAATTGCATACAGGAAAAGAAAAGCACTAGAATGAAGAGCTGTTCAAGCTAAGAAATTATATGCATACAAGGATGTCCTTGAATAAATGCATAATGGGCATTAAAGCAATTATAAGAGTAAGGTCTCCTGTGAGAGTAAAGAAGAAACTACTCTGACCTACTTTTAAGCTGGAGTACAGGAAGTTTCTGAAAGAAAACCAAAAATTCAGCAGTGAGAATCCCTGTCAGGTATATATTTCCTCACTTGCAGTAAGCAGGCTGGACTGTGAAGGAAGGCAAGAAGGAACTGTCATGGAATTTGAGGTGCTAGACATTCTTTTCTACTTAACTGCTAAGAATTGTGAGAGTTAAAAGTTTTGAAAGGCTTGCATTGTGAGAATTTGCTTTACTCTTTCCCTGTTGATCTGAGACTATTCAGTTATTAATATAGTCTCAGTACCTCTGTGGTTCTACACATGTTGGTCCCTAACGCCCAAGGCAGAATTCACTCTAGTGCAGCAAATTGATGGTAAGTAACACCACCTTCCTTTATTTCACAGAGAATCACCTACAAGCTCCAGAAGCCACCCATGACTGTGTGTCATTTCATGGAGTGCATAGACTAGTACAAAATAGACAGAGGTTCACATTTAGATGCTGTTCAGACACCTTCTGCAACAGCAGACCATCACCACTGACTCAGTGTAGAAGATAATCGGAATGGAAAAATTCTTACCCAAGAGGTGTTAATCATAGCTGGGCAATGGAGGAGGTGATGTGTAAATATGTTGAGCCAGAATAGTGACAGAATAGTACCAGAATAGTAAAAAAAAAATTAATCCTCTCAGCACTATAAGACTACACTACATACACACTGAGATGGTACATTTTTCCCACTTGAGCATAAGTGATATGGACAAGGTAAGATAAAGCCCCCAACTTGACTTTCCACAAGGGTGAGGAGGTACAGTTTTCTGGAGATATAGCATAAAATGTGCTAAATTTTAGCAAAGTGGGAGGGTAAGTGAGTAAAGGGGAGGAGAGGACAGGGAGAGAAAGGAAACAAGGAGGATATTCTGGAGTGGTCCTTTACCCTCTGTTTTATGCACTTTGCACTTTGCCTAACAGTCAAAGATAAATAGGAACCTTGGAAGTGCAAGTGTGTGAGGCTGCTTTTTAGTGCCTATATTACTTTTATAGAAGAAAAAGGGCCAAACTGGAGCAGAGGCTTAGTCAAATATTTGGTATTATATACAATATTTTAATCCAGTGTGGTAACCAGTATGATATACCACTCAGACTTCTGGTAGTATGGCTTTCAAAACTCTATGTGACTGGTGCTTCTGTTATATTTCTAAAATGTATTCTGATATAATAGTTGGACTGTTATGCTTGATTTTTTGATTGTGGTAAGCCTTATTACTTGGACACTATGACAATTTATACTTAAAATGAATTAAGTGTATTTTATGTCTTTAAGATGCATCTCTATGAAAGAACCACTTTTTCCTGATAATCTGAGTTTGAAGTAAGAAAGGCTTTGGCTTCAGTTGTGTTGAACTCTGTAATTCCTTAAAGTGGATAAGGAAAAAAGTGCTTTTTTTAGTCAGAAAGGACACCTTCAAAAGCTTAATTCTTTATACTGAAATTTCTAGAGATAAATTGGAGCTTTTTGTAGTTTATAAATCAAACATGTATTTTGCAATAGGGCAAAACAGTGACTATAGTTTAGGAGACAATAACCAAGATTGATCATCAGTGGGCTCAGGTCTGGAAAAAGCAGAGAACTAAAAGGTGGTTGAAGCTGAGAATACAAATCCTTTATCTCCAAATGCTCAGAACCCAACAGAATCAAGCATTAATACTGATCATTGCATAAATGAATGCGTTCATAAACAGAGGAAATATTGATATCCCATTATGCAACAAACAGCCTTTTTTACCTTCTTGTGGAAATAGAGTGATTGACCCAATATGCAGTATAGAGAACTTCACACAAGAAAGGAAAACAAGTCCTACTATTTTTGAAATAAGTCTGGTGCAAACTGATGGACAAATATTCACATATACTTTATTGGAATAGGGATCCCTGGGATATGAATTGATGGCAAAGTGTTCTCAGTTGCTTTTATGTAGTTTGGGTCACTATGCAATCTTGTCTTTTATGGGTTTGCATCCAAGCAGGAAGCCTGAAAGAGGGGCTGGACTGTGTGGGACTATGTATGCTGAAGTGCTCTGCCTTCCTAGCAGGTCCAAGGGGGGCAAGACAGAGATGGCTCAGATTCATCAGGGCTTCTCTTCCCTCTCTGCCAGGACTGTGTTTGGGTAACTAGTGAGGCTGAGCTAGGAGGACACAGAGAGGAGGTAACAGTGCCCCCTCATAGCACCCACTTACAGCAGGTGTGGAAGGTAGCTGGGGATGTTAATGGTAAGGAGAGCTCAATTCTTACTGTGAATATTATTCTGTATTGGAATAATCTTGTGGTTTTCAGATATTACAGATTTTTGTGAACTGTCTAAAAGCAGCATGTGGAAAAAGAAAATAAAGGAAACATTACCCTTCTTAAATGAAGCAAACTGAATAATCCAACACATTTTTACACACAATGCAAATAGAAGATTTTAGAACCCAAGAGGCTTTGATATCTTACTAAGAGGTGTTTCCCCTGTTCTTTTTACAAGAAAGAGATCTGGCAATTTTCAACCTAATGCAACTAAACTGAGAAAGGAAGGGTTGATGACAGTGAGGTAGAGGAAATTCCTGTAATGGAAACACAGTCAACCCAGTGCACAGCTAGAACTAACCACAATTCTTATCATGTTGCGTAGGATGTGCAAGTAAGATTTTGAGATAACTGTTTTAATTATATGTTTTGGCTTCAAATTTTAGCCCTCCCTACCCCGTCTTCTTGAAGGTGAGTTCATTTTATTGCCTTTGAATGTATATTTTAAAATAAATTGGCTTTAACTGCTTGGTCAGACAAACAATAGTGTCTTAGTAAGTAGTTTCATTAAATATCCTTTTCCATTTTGTAGACATGGTAAAACTGTTTTTATCTCCTGTGTGGCTATTACTAATCTTCGTCCTAGAATCAGATTGTGCTTGTATTTTCATTGATATAAGTTGAATACAAGACACAGGAATTGATAGCTTTGATAGTGATTTTCATGAGAATCAGAATTGTATGGTGGTATGATTGTGGTATGCCACCCTTTACTAGACTTCAGAGATATCACAAAACTTGGCACAGCTCTCAAGAAGCTGATTTTGATTTTTTTGCTTATATTTTATGTAAAAAGCTGAAGAAGAAGAGGCTGAAAGGAGACCTCATCACAGTGTATAATTGATTTCTTCACTGTGTTGACCAGTGACAGGATCCAGGGGAATGACCTGAAGTTGTGTCAGGGGAGGTTTGAGCTGGATCTTAAAAAAAGTTTTTCACCCAGAGGGTGGATGGGCACTGAAATGGGCTCCTCAGGGAAGCGGTCACAGCACCAAACATAACAGAGTTCAAAAAAGGGCTGGTAGTTGGACTTAATGATCCTTACAGGTCCCTTTCAACTCAGTATATTCTGTGATACTGTGAAAAATCTAAGAAATAGAAATTTACCCTTTCAATCCAAGAGTCCTTTAGGAGTTGAAGCATAGGAAATATAATATAAATCTTATTTTTCCCTTGCATTTTTTTTTAGCACGGGAAATTATGTGAAGATTGCAATTTCTTTATATATACGATATTTCCAATTAAGGAGCACCTTAAATCCCTAGGCTAAGGATATGATAATATGGCCATGTACATGGCAGGAGAAGGTAGAAAGACTCTTGATAATAAGTTGCCTGGAGCAGAGTCTTTTCTTTCTCTGGAAGATACTGATAAAGAAAGATGAGTCCTTGAGTAAACTGAGTCACCGAACCACCTTAGTCTACCTGCAGTGCAAATCCACCTGAATGGTGATTGCTGTCTTCTTGTGCTGTGAATTTCCCTGTTCCTGTCAAGCACACTTGCAAGATGACAATTATTAATTTCACACCCTACCACATTTACTTTTTGAACACTATAAAAATGCAAAGATTACAAGATTCTCTAATAAAAATGTTATCAGTTAGCAAAGAGAAAAAACAACAAAACCAAACAAAAAATCCCCCATGTATTTTCCCATGCCTAGATAAATACAACAGAAAAATAAAAAAGATTGCTAACCAAAGCTGTAACATTCACTAGTCAGCCTTCCCTTTGGCACTTCTTTCCCATTTGTGGTGACCTCTTGCAGCTTAAAGAAGATATAATTAGTATGGAAGCAAGTTGCAGAACAAAGAGATTATACATCACTGGCATTGTTAAATGCTTTGTGAACAGTCTCTTCATGTAGTTTCATTACCTCTGACCATATGTCCCCAGTTATACACAAATAGGAACCTGGGAAAAAACAGTTCCACTACTTATCTTGTGCCAGATCAGGCACACTTCAAATAGCTTCTGGTGGCTTAACAGCTTAATGAGCCACCAAGAAGGACCAGAGCTGTCACAGGAGAGAGACTGGACATTTTGTCTACGGTCAAGGGAGAGTGAGTGCAGAGGACAGAGAAATAGATCATAAAATTATAGAATAAGTTGATTTGGAAGGGACCCATCAGGATAATTGAGTCTAACTCCTGGCCCTGCACAGGACACCCCACGAATCACACCCTGTGCCTGAGAGTGTTGTCTGAACACTTCTTGAATTTGGTCAGTCTTGGTGCTGTGACCATTTCCCTGGGGAACCTGTTCCAGTGTCCAACTACAATCTGGGTAAGGAACAATTACCTGATATTTTACCTGAACTTCCCCTGACACAGCTTCATGCTGTCTCCTTGAGTTATGTCACTGGTCATGAGAATGACCAGTGTTTGCTCCTCTGTTTTTGATAACAGTAACACCTGCTCACTTGCTCAAGGGACTACAGCACTGAACCACACAAAAGACCCTTGGGTCTTGATTGCTACTGGCACCGACATGCCTTTGCCGTGTGGGCTGTTGAATGTCATAAAACACCATTCTTGGTTTTATACAGAACTAACATGGCTAGGGATGCAGCATCAATGAACACCTTGAACAAGGTCTTCACAGGTGTCATAAACCCAGATTTGAGAGTCAGGATCCATTTATTTTTTTGCAATGGATAAAAAAGTTGGATAAACTTATGGAGAGCTTTCTCCCAGTGCTGGTAGCAAGCTCACTTTACTCAGACATACATAGAGGCTTGGAGTTTCAGGTTTTAAAAGATATGTGGGGTGATGACAGTTGACAGCCAACCTGTAACAAAGAACCCGAATGGGGTCAGACAAATTAGTTACCTTACTTCCTGTGATCTCTGAGCATAAAAATAGATCATTCCATTCACTTGCAAGGAACAGAGACATTCTGAAGAGAATGGTGACTAAAAGTGCTCCTCTCTGCACAAAACAGCTGCCTGGAAAAGTGCAGCGTGGGAGTTCTCATCAGCTCTCTCTCTAGCTCAGTGTGCACGGGATGCTCTGTTGATGCTAACTAGTATGAGTAGTGTCTGATTTGCATGAGGTGTCAACAGACAAGGGACTAGCCTTTGCCCAGCCCCTCTGCTTTTTCCTTGGGCTGACTCAGTGCCTCCCTGACAGCATTGTAAATGCAGAGTCACTCTGTGGCCAAAGGAAAGAAAAAAACCCCTTGAGGGTTCTGTTGCACAATGCACAGCTCTACACAAATTGAACAGCAGCAAAGTACCTGCCCTTTTCTCCTGAACCAGGCACTCCAGACATGCCAGTCATGGATATGTCCTTACTAAATACCCAAATTAAGCCATGGCTGTTGAATACACACACTGGGTGGCCTGCGGCTGAGAAGGCCATGGGATGCAGAGCAGACTTCTTAGTAGAAGAGGGAAAACATAACAATATGATTTGGGATTTCACCTTGTACAGGGTACTGTCAGATAGGGGTCTGGAGGCATCTGAGTGCTTTGTGGACCCACTCCAAACTCCCTGGGTGTTCCAGTCTCAGTTTACAGAGGGCAGCCCTCAGAGCTGGTCCCTTATGGTGGTGTGGGTGTTACCCTGCTCAACAGGGCTCTGCCATGGGTGTTCAAGCAGTGCAGCACAGCACTGTAATGCAAAGAGAAGCCTGATGCCCCACACCCAGGTACACCACGGAGGAGGAGAAAGGGTTTTAGGTTGCTGGCCCTAGTAGACATCCTAAGTATGCCCATTTTGGCTGGTAGCAAGGCCCACTAGGAGCACGTCTCTTGAGTGAAAGAGAGAACCAAAGACGTGCTTTGGACAGGACAGGACAGGACATGCTTTGAGTGTTTTACTTCTTCATAGTTCTCCAGTCTCATGGGCTCAATGCTGTTTGCAGCTGCAGCACAACTTCAGATTTGGTTTAATCCCAAAGGCATCCAATCAACTCACTCTGGGCCTGTTGACCTTCAAGCTACAACAGCTCTCCATGGATTTTTGATGCCATTTATGCCCATCTCAGTCTGTTGCTGGTAGACATAATTAGCTGAATATTAATGATATTTGGTATCTTAACTCTCATCTTAGAGAACATGCTCCTATCAAAGGAAGAAGGATCTGCATTTCCACTCCAGAGGTGGAGTTCTGCATTGCTGTAGGATATGACTTGGAAATCCATTTGTAAGCAATTCTATGAAAGGGGTATTTAGAGAGAATATTGCATATTCTTGACTGTTATCCATCCTATATTTCTGTGAAATAGTGTGAGCAGGAAAAGTGCTGCAAACCCCATTTTCAAAAGACAAAATATGCAGTGTTTGAAAAGCTTTACAGAGGTACACAATGAAATATGAAATTATCTATTTTATTTTATCTACTTTATTTACAAAAAAACTCCTGTTTTCCTCTTTTACAGAAAGCAAGATGATTCTTGAAGAAAATGTATCAGAATATCAACCAAAATTGATAAAGAAAATAATGCTTACTTTGTGCTGGATACTAATATTTTTTGTCAGTAGGGTAGAAGTTAGAGAGATTAACTTGCCAGGTAAGAATCTGCTTCAGTGATGTTTGGTGTTCGTGGTGTTTTCTGAAAACTTAGAAAAGGAGATTTTCATTTTTCCTTGCTTTTGTGAGTTTTTCCTGCACATGTTCATGCTCGTGTCAGACAAATAGCCTTTCTGCAAGCTTCTGAAGTATTGGTAATACAATCTACCTAAAATTTGGCTCAAAAATCAGTTCTGTGATGAAAAGGATAAATGTAAAGGAGAGTCTCCGAGGCCCAAATGGAACAAATTAATTCCTTCTGTAACTTAGGTCTCCAGCATCTGGTCTAGTGAGGCAGGGTCTGGGGAGAAGGAAGACAAAAGCAGAAAGAGACTGATTTATCAGTCTTACACACACACACAATATATCTGGAGGAGCTTGATCCAATTTAGTGTGCAGAGAGAATATGAAACTGTAAAAAGTTTCCCAGGTGGGCAGGTGGGGAACAGATTTCATGACCTCCCTTCTGCTGGAGTGAAATCCTACTATACCTTCAAAGATCAAAAGAGCCTGACCAGCAGGAGGGGTATTAGGATGGCTGACCACACCTTTCAAAATAAAAATAATTGTGTAATTTTAGAGGCAGTTACTGAAACATAGAAGGATAAATATTTAAAAGCAGTGAGACAATAATGTTTGTCAATCTTACCTTAAATGGGGCTTGTGGTGGGAAGGTTCTGCTTCTTTAGGCTTATGTCAGTCCCTTCTCCATTAATATGAGGAGATCCAGAAGAGCTGCATCTGATTTTCTACAGAGCTGAGGTTTAACAGGTTAGCACTCGTGCAAAAGTCTACACATCACAAAAAACTCATCACATTAAGCTTTTGAAAATAGGCCTAATAAATCTTTGGAAACCTTTGAATAAATTTTCGAGAACATTGGCAAATTACATATTTAAGAAAACCTATTTTTTATATTTATCTTCTGATCACATAAGGAAATATTCAACACAAAAAAAGGGTAAGGTTCTATTTTTGTACTGTTCTTAATTTTAATTTTTAATTTTTTCACCATGACTCTGCATTCTTTCAGATGGTACTGATATCTTCCTGTCTTGCTTTTCAGGATGTTCCCATGTTGAACCTCAAATATGGTATCGTGCAATTAATGGTGAGGAGTTTGTTCTACCATGTGCTTTACCAGACAGAGATGCTAGCAACATTTATAACAACTCACTTCTAAATCAACATAAGGTGAAATGGTTCTGGCATCAGAAAGATGAAGAGACACTGAAGGCTATCAAGGAAAGCTCAAACCTGGCTTTCCAAGGGGATGCACTTTGGTTTAAACCAATAAGGGACAGTGCTTCTGGAGTTTATGTCTGTAAGATATGGTAAGTAATGGAGCAAAAGAGTAAGTAATGCAGTAAAGAAGCAAAAGATTTCTATTTCTATAGGATAGTTATTGGTTTGGTTTGTGTATTAAATGTTTAATGTTTAACCTTTTTTTTCCTTTTTTTTTTTTTTCTTTGTCACTCAGGGGACACATCCCATGTCTCAAAATTGTTTTGGATGTTCAAACAAAGAAGGCAGCAAAATGTTCAGGTTATGACACAAATATGCTATATCTGCTTGCTGGCAGTGGAAATTCAATAACCTGTCCTGGGACAAAATGTTACAGCCACATAAAAAAGCCAGATGTGAAATGGTACAAGGTAAGAGTCCGTCTATTGAGAATTGAAAACAGCTGAGTGGAGGTGGAGTTTCAGGTCTACTTAATGTCCATGTGACATAGTTCTTGAACTCTTCTTTGACAGGCAATGCAGCCTGAGAAATTCAACCTAAAAGTAAAATCTTGTACTGATACATATCAAGTATTTGAGAAAGAGTTTTGAAGAAATTTGCTACACCCAAATTTTTTTATATGAAAGAGAAGCAAAAAATTGCTTTCTTTTGGCTAAGAAATAGAAGTAATTGAGAATTAAAATAGGTATTTACAAAACTACCATGACTGAAATGTAATATTTTAAGTTTTGTTTTGACATTTCAAATTTTGAAAATATCCAACATACCAAAGAAAAACTGTCTTTGTTAGGCACAAAATTATTTTAAGCATAATGTTTCAAATTGTTCTTTCTAAGACTCCTGTTTTTAATGAAACACTATTCCACTGAACCACTCCTGACTCAGTGTTTTTGAGAATGGTAATATGTGATCCAAACCTGTATAAATGAGCGAAGGAAAATTACTACAATTTTTCATTTTGTCATTTGTCAAAACTGTGTATTTTCCTGCCTGGTATTTTTCACATTATTTTATTCTATCAAGTATAATTATGATCTAGTCAAAGTTACTCTGCATTTGCTTAAAAAAATTAAATGAGGTTTATCTTTACCTACATCTTGATCTGAAGCCCACTGAATTTAAGGAGGTTCTTGATATTTCTGTTACTGGATTTTTTCAGGAACTTGATTTAAGGAAAATTCTTGTTGGTCTCAGTGGAATATGAATATATTAAACTGGAAAATAGGAGTGCTTTTCAAAATAAATTTCAAAAATAGACGATTTTCATGCTTATAAAAGTAGTGACAGTATTCTCAACCTCAGACAATCCTAACTCATGGTTTGCTTCTCATAAAATAACTTGAAAATGTTTTCAGAATTATTTCTTTACAAAATAAAAGAATACCTAGTCTATCAAAAAAGGGATCCTTTTTGGTGCTCTTTGGTAATAGGAGTTTAATTTAGATTAGCTCCATGATTTCATATTTTCGCATCAACCATAAATTTTAAATCATTTTAAAAAAGTCAAGGTTATTCACATTTTTTTAGTATAACTGAAAAATATCCTCAGAGTCCTAATGCATCCCTTTCTGGGCTTCAGTGGAAAGACTGGCTTAGCCCTTCTGCTATGAAAATCCAGTCCAAATATATTAAAACCTATTTTAATAACAGGAACAACAGCAAGAAAAAAAAATTGATATTGTTTTCTTTTTATTAGGATGGTCACCAGATAAAATACAGGAAAAGCAGACCAAGCCGAAAGTTTAAGCAGAATGAAATCTACTTGAATCCAACCTATGACAAAGATGCTGGATTATATGTGTGTGATTACACTCTGTCTGACAACATCACCAAGTGGACAGTGAGAACAACAGTAACAGTAGAAGTCACTGGTGAGTAATAAAATAACTCACAATAAAATACCTGAAGTAAAGTATGTTTTCTTTATTATGTTTATTTCTGTCTTTTCTTCAGGCTCTTGCTCTGAAAAACCCATCAATTGAATTAGCTACAGGGTCATTAAAATCCTCTTCCAACTATTCTGAGGACATCTTGGGACACCAACTAGAACATCCAATAGTAATAGCAGTAGGTCCTGTAGGAAAGTGTAAATCTGTTCTATATCCAGAACTGTATTTATGCAGTACAGCTGTTTCTGTATGAAAACAACAGCACAGGACTGTTCTTCAGCATCCTGGTGGAAGATAGGCCACTCTATGAAAGAGAGAAGATTTAGGGAGCAAGAGAAATGTGTCAAGTGAGGCAACCTGGTTCTACGGTCCAGTGAAAAAACAGTCCTTTGAAATTCCATGTTCTAATGAGGATAACACCTCTGAAATAGGCGATCCTTTTCCCACCAGGTATTTTAAATGTTTGGTTTTAAGAATTCAAGGGAAAAATGTATCCATCCCATCAGGACAGGAAACCATTCTCTGAAGCTTTGTGTGGTGGATTGAAATACCTCTTGCTCTTTCACTCCTCCTTCTGGCTTTATTCCCGCAATATCCTCTGGGCAGTCTTGGACTAGCTGTGCTTTAATTATGATCTGACTGTATTTGAGCTGACACGTTTTCCTCCTCAGTTCTTTTCCCTCACTTCCTAGCCCAGTCAGAAAACCTCTTAAAAAGTCTCATATGCATCTACACTACTCCAGAACCTTGGAGACTGAGGGGAGACCTCCATGCAGTTATAACTTCCACGTGAGGGGAAGAGAAGGGGCAGGCACTGATCTCCTCTCTGTGGTGACCAGTGACAGGACCCGAAGGAATGGCTTGAAGCTGTGTCAGGGGAGGTTTAGGCTGGATATTAGAAAAAAGTTTTTCACCCAGAGGGTGGTTGGGCACTCGTAGAGGTCCCCAGGAAAGTGGTCACAGCACCAAGCGTGACAGAGTTGAAGGGGTGTTTGAACACTGCTCTCAGGCACAGGGTGTGACTCTTGGGGATGGTTCTGTGCAGGGCCAGGTGCTGGACTCTGTCCTGAGGGTCCCTTCCAACTCAGCTTGTTCTGTGGTTCTGTGACATATTTCTCTGCTGTGGCTCGGTGAAAAAAAAAAGAAAAAAAAGAAAAAAAAAAAAAAAAAAAAAAAAAAAAAAGAAGAAAAAAAAAAAAGGTGTTATGTTGGCACCATTTCCTGCAGTACGGGGACTTTCTTAGAATATCAGAGCTCTGGGTTTTATTGTGCAACCTGTGGGTGTCATTATCTGTGCCCTTTGGCAGCCTGAGTTTTGAAAACAACTTGGCTATTTTGGTACAAGTATCTGAGCTTGTGAATGGGGTGTGCATGTGCTCTGCTTGTGCATGACAAGATGTTTGACAGGGAACTGGTATGAGCACTGCACCCTTCAGGGGTTTTGCAAAAGGGGTTGCTAATTTTTTAATCCTAAATAATTTAAAGTGCGGACTAATTGCTGAGCTTCTCAGCCCATATAATAGGAGAATGCCTCAGAGCAAATGAGATAGCAGGTGTTTGAGTATCTATGCAAGTTTTGTTGTCATCATCTTGGACTTAGGTGGATAAATTCCACCTAAAACTTGAAAAAATAAATTTTAAGCTATTTTCTTTAGTCTCCTGCATGACAATAACTTTATACTTAATGATATTCTTGTTAATTGCAGCAAAAAACACTATTCATCCACCAAACCTTTTGTATCCTAATGGTGTTGTGATGCTCGAGGTAGAAGTCGGTAAGTTTAATTTCCTCCCCCAAAACAAATGAAAATATTTAAATGAGGTATAGATAAATAATTATAGCTCTTGATAAAGCAAACCAGCTTTTCTTTCTAGGCTGTTTAAGAGAATAATATTCTGCAGGCATGGTTTTTCTGTGATCATTTGTTCCAGGCAAGCCACTTGAATTAGAATGCCGTGTACAGTTTGGGTTTGAAACTTTTTCTCCAATGAGAGTAACATGGAAACGAAACAAGGAAGAGAATGTAAATGAGAAATTGAATCAGGAAACAAGGTGAGAATCTCCTCCCCCATTCTCCCAGTAGGCTAGTTACTACCACCACAAACAACTGTAAAAGTCCTATAACAACTTTACTGAATACATTTTATTGAAAAAAAACTTTAGAAGGTCCTTTTCTTTCACTTAGTAATGTGTGTGTCCATGAGCAAGTGACAGGCATATGACTGTCTCATACAGAAGCACATATTGATGGCAATAAAATCAAGAACTCAAATTCTGCATAATCTTAGCTCTTCTTGTTAAAACTTTAGGTCATAGAGAGCTTCAACATGAAGGGTTCCTGGATGCCTGTCCCCACATCAGTTGTTTTCAAGTGTTGTTGTTTTCAAAAGACTGTGTTTGAAAGCACAGTCTCTGTTGTGCTTGCTAGCAATTCACACAGTCTGTCTTTGGAAGCTGTCTGAGTGGGGAATGAATCAGAGCAGCAAAACAGTACTGTGGACATTGAAAGGAGTTTGTGTGTCTCAGACATCGCGGTGTTACAGACGAGGTCTGAGGACTTGCAGCACTGAATTTCAGGACACTGAATTTTGGGACTCCTCCCTGGTAAGAATTAACCAGATGCTGCAGAGAAGAAACATGTAGGGGAAAGGTTTCCTATGACCTGGGGACAACCCCTATAGTCATCACGCTTCCCTTTCCTTCCTGTTTTCATTCACTTAGTCACTGCTCAACTTGGGCAAGCAACAGAATAGAGGCAACACAGGCAAGTGTGTCTTTCACCACACAGCCCTGAGTCAACTTTATAGGTAAACTTTCTGTACACTGTGGGATGCAAAAGCCCTGCTGTCACTGCTAAAATCATATGGGAAAAAAGAAAAAGAATTATGGTATCACACACATGCACACATGCACACACTCATGAGGTAGACTGGAAATTGCATTTTCCTAACTTTAGAATGTTTAGATTTGGAATATCCTTGTTAACAAATTTTTAGCTTTTTTTTCATGGGTAGAGTTTCTGCTTGTTTTTTAAAATACAAACAAATTAAGATTGAATCCTTGCCTACATATCTTGAGGTAGCAGAGGTAGGGCAGTGGGATACTGTCATTTTGCAGTGGTATGATGTGAGATGCCTTTTGGAATGATCCAGAGATGCATATACTTGCGGCTTTCAAAGGGGAATGTTAAAACTCAGAAACCCTGGGTATTCTGGAGTGATTGCAGACACAGATCTATTTCCCATACCCATCACTCAACCCTGAAGGGATTTCTCAGTTACCTCTTCATTTCCTATACTTTTGCCCCTTATATATATATCTTATTCTGTTTGCCTATCATGTTCTTGTGCTTTTTACCCCCGTGCAAGAGGCTGAACTGCTTAGTCTTTTGCCCACCTAGTTCTCTCTTGGGGTTCCTTTTTGAGGTTTCATTTATTTGCGTTTCTGCTGGGCAAATATTTTACATGTTAGAAAACCACAAGTAATCTTATAGAAGTAAAGGGAAATATACATTTAAAACTAGGCAAGTGGTAAGTATTTTGCTGAGTAGATGAATTAAGGATAAACCTTTCAGTCTTCAGGTCTAACAAAGTATTTTCTTACAAGGTTAGTGAGTTATCTTACCATGTATAAACCAAGTGGAGGTTCCAAACCAGAATACTGCATTCCTATTAAAAGTTCAAGATGAATGTTAAGAAGTTGCAAGCTCCTCTATTTTTGTGTGTAAGACACTGGGAAATGGTGTGAATGAACAGCAAAGCTATCATGCAAATACACATTTTTTTTCTCTCTAGTGTCTATGCAAAAGGTTTGAAGGGGCACACTCTTCTTCATGTTGCAACTTTGAAAGAAGTTACAGAAAAGGACCTCAGAAGCAACTTCACATGCTTTGCTGAGAATTCAGTGGGGAATGTCACTGCTGTAATCCAGCTGAAAAGAAAGCAGAGAGGTAAAGCTATCAATTGGTAACTATTTACCCTTGAAGATGCATTTTGATTTACTCTGCTGCTACTAATTAATTTCCCATTGACACTGGCTTTTAGCCAGCAGCAGAAGTTTCTTGAATCTGGGAGGGAAAAGTCTGATTTGTCAGACATCTTGAACGCCACAGTATTTTGAAGATTACTCAGAGAGACAGGGCTGTCTGGGGACTTACTGCAGGCAGGTGAGCCAAGTGGAAGTCAGAGAGTAACTAGAAGGAGGAAGAGGAGAGTGTCATCTCTGGACATAAATCTAGGCAATCTACTAAACTGAAGCAGAGAGGCTGCTGAAAGCAACAGCATTCCCTGATTTTCATAGGATATTTCTGTTTATTTTCCATTCATTTCATGCATGTTTCTGAGAAGTTACCGTAACTGATAGGAAGGCAGCCTTACAAGCCTTTCAAGGCCCAAACCAGAATCAATGTAAAAATTAAAGTTCACAGTGGAGGTTCAACACCGGAAGCTGCCAGAAAGGCACTGTGTGCAGCTATGTCTGTTCTGATGCAGCTTTTCCATCTCAGGTGATGACTATGTTCAGCACTGCTGAGTGTACCAGAGACTATTTTCTCTGTGCACTCTGTCACAGTTTGGCTTTTCTTGCCACCAAAGAGATGCCATGCAAAAAGGGTCATTGATGGTAGACTGAAATTCTCTGTTAAGGTTTGTGGCAACATGAAATCTTGACTTCCCTAAATTTTGCCTGTGGGATAAGAAAAAAATGTTGTAAGATGGTTTGTCCCCATTTCTGGACCGGTTTTTCTATTTAAGTGTCAACATTATTTTGGAAACTCCAGTTCTGATACACTCTTTTCTTTCTACAGTGTTGTTCTTATATGTACTGTGCAGTGCCATTTCTACTCTATTTGCATTTGTTTTGTGCACTGCCTTTATTTACCAGCACTGGTTTGAAATAGTGCTTCTGTATCGAAGTTATCTGGTCCACAACAAAAGTACAGAAGGTAAGAAATCTTGTATAATATTAGTTTGCTCCAGTTTTTCTACTGCCTTTTGCCATGTGGGATAATCTGGTATGAATTACTAATTTAATTAAGTTCTTTTAATGACCCTGTTCTCTTTGAGCCAACACAAAGACTATTAAGCCTTACAAGATGCTTAGTGAATGCAGATGGAAAAAAAGTCAGATAGTGTGAAAGAAATATCTAACACAACAGAAATGTCAGTTAGACTTTTACCCTAATCTACCCATAGAAGACTAGAGCAGGAAGTTGAATGTTGGCAGTCCATTTTCAGGGAATAATTTAGCATCTCCAACATTTCAAAATCGTTTTCTGAAAAGTTCAACAAAACCTTTGGACAAGAATGAAATGACTGCATAACAAAGTGAAGGACTCCAGGGTCTATTGTATTTTTCACTTGAAGCCAAAAAGTTTCTCAGAAGAATAAACAAAAGAGAGAAATAAAGTGATAAAGGACACCAACTGACAAATGAGTGTTTGGGAAATATTCATATTTCCTTTCTAAAGTCTTTGGAAACAAGTTGACATTTGCATCTGAGTGATTAGCTTTTGATCTTTCAAGTCTCTGTAGCAGCATTGCCCCATCACCTCAGATAAAGCAGGCCCCTGAAATAGTAGACAGTGTAAAAATGTATCAGGAATCACTATGACTGCTTCAAAGAATTTAACATATGATTTTCTTACATGCATTGAAAGAATTCTGATAGTTTGTGCCTGAGAAAATTTTTCTAAAAATCCTTGCATCTTGATGCCATTTAAGATAGAGATGTCTGAGTCTATTTCCATGTTTGTAAATGTATCTTATATGTAAGTGTGAAACAACTATCTGGATACCTGTAAGTAAATGCACAATTAGAAAATTAACTTCCCTTTTAGAAAATATTTTTGCAAGCACTAAAGCATTTGGCAAAAGCAAGCTGGGAAATCACTCAAAATTTCCCCTCTATCTGGTAATAAAGTGATTTAGGTGGAATGTCCCTTTAGAGAGCACCCTGCATGTCAGTAGGACAGACAGACCTGCCAAGGCCTTTGCACTGAAGTTGTAGACATGGTTGGGTTCTACCTTGGCAGCCCCTGCCCTCTCATGCACGTCATGCACACAGCACCATCTGCAGAGTGGGAGTACAGGGGATGTGCAGACCAACCGTGCATATCCAGAGAGTTTTCTGCCCAAGGAAAATGTGTTCTCACCTGGAGGATTATGTCCTTCTCACTTCGTGTGGATGCATATCAAGTCACCTGAGGTCTGAAAGGACTTGCTCATAGAGCAGCAAAGCAGCAGTTATGACTTGATTTTGCTGTTTCCTCCTTTTTAGCATTTCTTCTCTCATGTCCCACCCAACACAGAATCAGACAATTGCAGACTCCTAAAAGACTGGAAGATACCCTGGCACCTGCTCAAAGCAGAGCCAACCTAGGTAGTGCAGGACCTTGTGGACAGAGAAACCACATCCCCTCTGGGATTAGTTTGCCTCCTTAGTCAATTCAGATATACCTCTTAAAACTCCTGCCCACATGTAGAAAGAAATAATGCAGGAGATTTGATACTAACATTTGTAGAACACTTACGCCATCACTATGCTTAAGTCAGGTATTCTGCATTTCCTACACTTTCAGCATCTTAAATACAGTACCAAAAGTTCCTAAACTTGTAATTTTACTGTAAAATTATGTGGAAAGTGGCCTAATGGTACTTATTTTGTATTTACTTTTAACTTGCTATTGTTACAGTAATATCATAAAGGCGTCTATTTGTTAGTGGTCGTTGTCTAATGAGATTGCAGCGACCTCTGTGGGTGAAATGAGGAATACCTGGCTTGTAGTGCAACTTATCGTCATTTAAAATCTGTTTTCAAAGGAGCTTCAATTTAGGGTATAGACGAATTGAAATTCAGCTAAACCAATCTAATGACCCTCTGGCCCACCTTTAATTCACATTAGAGAATAAGTCCTGTGTGCCAACTGCTAGTGATTCACTCTTGTGGGCCTAAATTGGCTCAGCTTGGCAGAAAAATAACTCAGTAAAAGACAGTTTGCAGTCAGCAAGGTGAATCATCTTCCTCTGTTATCATCTTGGCCTCCAAACCTAATCTGCACACCTCTGTTTTGTTTTGATGACATCATTCCTGCTATGTGCTGGTTCTGAATTTAAGTGTTAAGCCCCAGATCATCCCTGTTAGTTTTCTGAATTTGCTTTACATACGGGTTCTACATCCTGTGGGAACTTGGTGACTCCAACTTGTGTCTGTGACCTTAATCTTACATGTAGGGATAGAAATTGGGAGGTTAACACCAAGGCCTGTGGGTCTTGATATGCAGAACTTAGGTGTCTGTGCTGGATGTAGGTGTCTCAGTTCCCAAGCAGTGAAGGTGCAGGCAATATGGTGAATTCCAGAGAGCCTCTCAGCTCACCCTGCAGCAGCACCCTGCAGTGGGACTCTGCTCTACACAGGGGAATTTCCTTCTGGTTTCTATTCCTTATATTGACATGTGCTACAATTCAGCTAATTGAACGTAGGTGTCTGTTGTAATTTGGGCTGCCTGAGGATGCCCTGCCATTCCAGAATACTTGAGTCTCCAACACTTCCCCTGTCAAATCTGGCAATCTTAGGATACCTTAAATGGCCTCAAGTAACTGAGAAACTGGACTGGGTCTACTGTGCCTCTTGCTTTCACCAGAAATTTTTTTTGTGTGTGTTCCTTCTCCACCAAGTGTAATTCAAAGTTTATTCAGCAAATAGATACAATTTGCTTTTGCCTTGTAGTTAAGAATGGGCCTAACTCAGGGCATTGGTACCAAGGTGATCAAAGCTAAGAAAAAATTCTTTACCTTTATGTTTTATCTGCACAGTAGAAACGTTCTTTTAAGGAGACTTGATGTTCAATAACTGCTCAGTACTTGAGCTGATATTTTGGTCAGATTTAGCCTTTGCTCCTTATGCAAGTCTCTCTGTTTACAAATGTAACAGTGTATGAAAACAGCATATATTTTGCAAGCAACTAATATTCAAGAACGTTGTTCCTTTAAGCTTCATTATATTTTAAAAGAAGATTGGCCATTGATAAGTGGGGTTTTTTTGAATCAACTTTTGTGCAAATGAGAGAAAAGACTGGAAATCATTCCCTACCACGTGGCTTTTGTCTGCAAGGGACCAGATCTTTAGACTGCCTTGCACTAAACATCTCTAGCTTCCTTGTTTGCTTTGGTAGCATATGTCTACAAAATTTGCAAGACAGTGAGGAGCAACGTTGTCTTTGGTGGCTGGATAGCTGTAATCCATGAACAGGTCATAATTTTAGGTTTGTGTTGTGCTTACTTAAACAGATATAAATGGAAAGAGAACATTAAGAAAGAAGCTGAATGTTTCAGCCAGACTTGTTAATGTATATAAAGTAATTTATTTATTAATTAATGTATTTATTAATTTATTTTAGATGGCAAGGAATTTGATGCATTTGTGTCCTATGCAAAAGTAAACTCTTCTGAAAGTGACTCTGCTTTAATTAATGAAGAAAAATTTGCCCTGGAGCTTCTTCCAGATATGCTAGAAAATAAATATGGATACAAGTTATGTATTCTTGAAAGAGATATTCTTCCGGGAGGAGGTAAGGGCCCTGGGCATGGTAGAAAATCTTCAGTTCTTATAAAATTGTGTTTCACTTTCCAAAAAACCCTTTATGCACCAGAGCAAAAAATTGTATAATTGGTTAGTGGAATTAACAAATCTCATAATGTTTTGATCTTTGTGTCTGGTCCCTGAGCCTGATGCATGCATACTTTGGAGTGAGGTCACTGTGAGCTGCTAGGCTGAGACAAAACTTTTTGTGCAAGAATTTCTGTGCAAGCACACTCCATTCCCTGGAAAGAAAACTTCAAATATTTCAGTAGTTACTTTCTGAGCAACTTTAGCCAGTGTTACCTCAGTAATTAGAAAGCAATGTATATCCTTTCCTGGGAGAGATAAAAACAAGTCCAAATGTCCCTTGGGAACCTGCTGAAGTGTGTTGAGGTGTCAGCTGCACCCTTCATGTCCTGAGAAGAAAGTTGTGATCTTCAGTTGTATAAGCCATGGTACCCTCTGATAGCAAACACAATTCTAGCTGTTATGTGATTGCTCAGCATTCCTATTCCTGTTCTTGACTTTCCTTATTTCTGGGTTTTAGCTGTTGATAGAGGAACTGATAAGATAAAAACTCCATTGCAGAGTGCAGTAACTCTCACCGTTTCCTCTCCAGCATACACAGATGAAGTTGTAACAGCTATTAAACAAAGCAGACGAGTAATAATTATTTTGAGCCCAGCCTATGTCAGTGGACCAAGCATCTTTGAACTGCAGGCAGCAGTGAACTGTGCATTGGAAGATAAAAGGATCAAACTGGTATTAATAAAGTTCAAGGATTTCCAAGAGCCAGAGACTTTGCCTCCAGTAGTGAAGAAAGCACTTAGGATTTTACCAATTGTTACCTGGAAGTCTTCCATTTCTGCTGCTCCACACAAGAAGTTTTGGAGATACATGTGTTACCACATGCCAATGAAAACTACTAAGAGGCTGGGAAAGTACAGCCTGAAGGGCTTATCCCAAAGGTTATTCAGACTGGTGTATTGATAGGAGAAATTTCACTGGGGGATGACATTAGACTCAGGAATGGTAACATGATTGTCAAGGATGTTTTCTATATCATCTGATCACTATGAACTGTCACTAAAGTCAGCAATAGCTGGCTCTGAAACCGGGGAACTGAAGTGTGACAGTGCGAACAAAACTGTGACAAGGCACACAACTCTAAATGTGAGCTATCTTTCATAAATTTATTACCATTTTTATTATATTTATTATATAATTTTGCTCTGGTTTTGAGACAATGTTCTTTGCACTGTATTTCTTCCTGGAATGTTTTTACACTTGTTTCCTAGAAAAAGATTAAAAGAAGGGAACTCCAGAGGAAACTTGTGTTGCATCTCATTGTTCCTCACATCCAGGGAGGTCACAGTTGCTGGTGCCAGCAGGGGAACAAATGAGACCAGTCTCCATTTTGTTAAGCTCGAGGATCCATTTATTACCACTGGGGACCAGGAGAGGGGCAAAGATGAAAGACCAGGCAAAGGCAGGGTCATAGGGTTTTTATAGGGTATTGCAGGGGTAGAGTTTAGGGTTTGGGTCAAGGGAGGAGTTAACACAAGAAGGGGAACATCAGATTCCTGCCTCCTTAGAACGGGACCACTCCACAAGCTTGCAGTTTAATTTTCTGATGCAGTCCAGTGGGACATATATAAAATCTTCAAATGAGTTACCTCCTCCAGTGGGAACATCAAGAAAATACCATGGGAGACTGCTACAACTGGGTATGCCAAAGGGACTCAGAAAAAGACCACTGTATAGGCTTATCCCAGGCACCTCCATCCTTCAATGAAGGGAAGAGTTCTACCAGTTGTGAAACATTTCACACTCAGGGCCACCTGCACCTGATCATTGCTGGTCCTGTCTGGTGCTGCTCACTCAATGCTCACTGAACCTCTGGCATTATGGGTGTGTTGCAGGTGTAAATCAAAGCCCTGATGGTCACAGCTAGTAGACTTCCAGAGGCTCTAAATTCTTTCCCTTGCAGTCCTCTGGCTGCCAACTCTCCAGAGTTCCTGCCACTTATTCTCAAACCATCTTGCAGTCTGTGTGTGTATGTCTATAACTGAGTGAAATGCAATGGTCAACATTAAGCAATCTGAATAGTATAGCCTCTTCTCTGTTGTTCTGCTCACTTCATTTGCCCTTCAAGTTAACAAATCACTGTTTTATAATGCTAATTGAATATCTCATCTGCCAGATTCCTTGTTGGAAAGGGATTCCAAGAAATATTGCTGTTAACAGGATCAGTATACTGGAAAAAAGAAATCTTTTGCAAGCAGGCTGAGCATCATCTACCTAATGCTATGTTGGGTTCAAAGCTTTTGTGGGAGGACTGATGGTGCTGTGAGGCTGACAGAAGGTAGTGATTCATGTTGAAGCAGAACATCAAAGGGCATCACAATGTCAGCTGCATCACTGACATTGCAGTTGCACCTATATTGAAAAGTTGGTTCAGATCATTATAATTTTGATGCAAATTTACCAGTTGTCATGATTCGTTGCCTTTTGTTTTACATTATAGACCATCATCGTTGCATACACTGTATCCCTTCCACAGAAAGTCAAGTGGAAGATATCCTCCATCCAATAAGAGACATTCAGTCTGTGAGACCAGTCAGTTTGGAGGAATCCCCTCCCAAGCACACGCAGTGTGGTTTCAGGGTCCTCAGAACTAGTTGTTTTGGAGTATCACATCTGCTCTCACCATCTGCACTATTTGCACTGTCTTCTAACACAAACAAATTATTGGTGAATTTGAATAATTTGAATAGTTTGTCAGTAAATTAAATGCACTCAGTTCTAAGATATGTAATACAGGTTTTAGAAGATTCTAATCAACAGCATTGTGTTAACACACCTTTTTATTCTTACACTGAACATGGTAGTTTTTGTGGAGGAGAAAATATGCCAGTGTTCTTAAAAAATGATCCATAAGAGGAGGATAATATGTTTGCCCACTGAATACCTTACTGGTATGAGTAAAACAAATGCCAAATACAAGACAACTCAAGATCCAATTTCAGGCAGGTGATGTGACTCGGACCTTCCTCTTTATGTGATATTACCTGCTAAATTGCATACACGTGTTTAAGAGAGGGAGCCCCTTTTCGAATGAGGCTGTAATTTGCGCGGTCCCCCACCAGATGTCCCTCCCTCGAGCCTTGCGCAGTCCCTTTATTTACACACCGGGTGGTTTTGTTACCAGGTGTGACAGGGCCGGTGAATAGTGCCAAGTGTAGTGCCCGAGGTGCCACTTGTGCTGGGGAGGCAGCCGGGGAGCGAGGGCGAGAGAGGAAGGCACGAAGCAGCTCTCCTGCCTGCCTAGGCTGCTACCACTTCTCCCAACTGATGCTATTCCTTCGTGCTGTGCCTTCTGCCTGAATGGTGAGCATTGAAAGTGTTTTTTTTTTTTTTTTTTTTTTTTTAAGTGAAAAAACAGAGAGGCTGCATAGATAATGTAGTTGGAAAGGTATTTTTATTCCTCAACAGGGTGATGCTGTGGCCAAGGTTTTTCTGGGTCAGAGGAACCTGCACAACCGGTATCTCCATACAAACTCCAAGTCTGTCTGCAGCACAAGGAACAGGACAGGCACATAAGGACTATAAATTGACCTCTAACAGGCAAATGAAAGAGCCCTGAGGAATAAGTGGCCGTGGGCAGTGTGAATCAGCAGAAGTGACTGTGCACACCTCCATGCACCCACTATATGCAAAATCTGTAATAAAATCATCACAGCCCCAGACATGGGCTTTGCCATGCTTGCGCATGCAGAGCTCTCCAACCTGCTGCTGTTGAGTGTGGTGGTATCCTGTTCTGCTGCTGCTGCTTATGGGGGTGAACCCAGCTTGGGAAAGAGGTCCTTGCCTCACTATCAACATGATTCCAGTGCTGCTGTTGACTCTTCTCAAGACACAAGGCTGCATGTTTTCACACTGGACTATGACTCTGTGCAAATTCCCTATGAAGTTACCCTTTGGATCATCCTTGCCTCTTTTGCAAAAATAGGTAGGTAGAAAATGGGATCTTGGGTCCTCTTAACTGGGAAAGAATAAAAAAGCACAATGTAACCAAGTAACTCATTCATTTTGTAGCTGGGATTGACTTTACAGCATCTGCCCTCCAAAGAACAAGCGTATTCATTACTACAGCAATGCCAAAATTCCACCTTAGAATGATTCCATCTTAATTAACATATGACCTCTAACCTTCATGTCTCTTGGGCTGCAAGTAGCAAATAGCAACAGAGCTCCCTGACACAGTGCTGTCCATTCATTTTTCTAGTCCTTACGGATCTGGAATTTGAAACCTGACACAGCTGTAGAAATCAGTTACACCAGACTGAGACTTCAAGTCTACTGAATTTTGGGGAGAAAGTGTAAAGCATTCTTCCTTTGTATAAATAAGAGGAAACATTTTTCTCTGAGTCTTTGTTTTACATATTTGCTCCTTCAAGTTGGTGTGAGAAGTAATACCAGGGGAGAGAGAATGAGGATCTCTGAGGGTGTGGATCATCAGAGATGTAGGCTAAATTTTTTTTGTTTGAACACATAACAAATGCATCTAGCTTCTATTAGAACTCCCTGTGGGACAGGCAACTCAGGGAGCAGTGATTGCAGTAGGATCTGTAATTAACATAGATAAAAGGTTCATCGTGTCTTATGCATTTTCACGGCTGGGATGAAATGATTTTGACCATTTAGAATTAATTCAGCAACATCAAATAAATGAAGAAGATGGTAGTAATGTGAAGAGTTGCATGCATAAAATGTCCCTTTTCTTTTGATCTTTCTGTGGGATTTTCAAATGTTTCCTTAGAACAAGCTGGTAGGTGAGACTGATGTTTTTCTGGAGGTGGCCTGAACATAAGCATTTATCCTGTCATAGTCACTCAGCTGACAAAAAGTAAATACCACTATCCATAATTTGCTGGTTTCATTATAGTTGATGCCCTCAATCCAGTTCCTACAAATGTCTTCACTGGTAACATAACAATCAAAACTTTCACAAATAAAATTTGTTACGGCATCAGAAGAGTGTGTTAGTAGTAAACATATTGACCAAATTCTTTATTTATCATCCATGAAAGCACAAGACTTGACATATGGCACATTTACACAATATTCTTGTTTTGAACATGAAATAGATATTTTAGAAGAATTGTGTGATGCCTCCCAGGTGGACCTGCTGTTACTTTTACTGTGAGTTTTTCAAATAATATTATTTTTGATGAAAAGTGTGGAGCTGTTAATTTTAAATATATTTGGAAGAAAGTTAGTCTGAATAATCTGGTTACCCAGGGAAGAAGTTTTCCAAACTGTTAACATTTTCTGTGTTTTATTCAGTTATTATCTTCTTTCTGGATTTCAATATTTAAGTGTGGGAAACAGTTCCAAGGTCTTAAAAAGCAAAACAATCCCCTTATCTGTAAGACTGGCAGAAGACTTGAAAAAGGTTTTTAAAATTAAAAAGCAGACGAGTAGAGTTATGATATTAACATACCTCTTGGTAAAAAAAAAAAAAAAAAAAAAAAAAAAAAAAAAAGTAGTGTACTAAAAAAATTATTGAAACTTTAATAAAAATATTTTTACGTTCCTTTGCTTTTGAAGATTGATAATTCAAGAGTCACAGAAATACTGTCATGGCAGAACCTTCTAGAGTTGCAACATGAAGGCTAACCTAGCCTCAAGCATGGAGTCACAGACATTGGATTTAAAGGCTTCTTAGTCTGCCTCATTCATGTAAATTTTAAAAAATCCTGACATTTTTAGTACAAGCACATCTCATTCACAGTATGATCACACGGTTCCTTGTATGGTGACTAGATAAGCAAGTAGCAGGTAGGCAGTAAGGATTCTTGAAGAATATTTTCTTTCCAAATTGTGGAGGATCATTTCAAAGAAGTTTCTACCTTGCCAGAAGTGGACCTTAAGCTCAGACATGCTTGTTCAGAAATCAGGAGCTGGGCAGCAGGAAGAGAAGAAATTCATGGTCAAACTTTCGCCCTGCTTTACTGATACAAGTGTGGGAATGTTTAGTTTTGAAGGGAACATACTGCCTGTTTTTACCTTCATAATCCTTAGAGCAAAAGCTGGCTGTCTGAAGACAACATGTCCAGACAGAAGCAAGACAATTGTCTGACACCAGGTTAATTTAAACTTGAATAATCCCCTAATGTTTTATTCAAGGTTTCCACATCTTTGACCGATTACCAAGACTTATGCCTGAAAGCTGCATCCTGATTGCCATTGGAGCGTTAGTAGGAGCAATCATCTTTGCTTCCCATCACAAATCTCCACCAGTGATGAACACTAGTATTTACTTCTTGTATCTCCTTCCACCCATTATTCTGGAGGAGGGTTATTTTATGCCAACTCGACCGTTTTTTGAAAACTTTGGATCCATTCTGTGGTGGTCTGTTCTGGGAGCTCTGCTAAACTCATTTGGGATTGGCCTCTCCCTCTATGGAGTCTGCCAGATCGAAGCCTTTGGCCTGACTGACCTGAACCTACTGCAGAACTTGCTCTTTGGCAGCATGATTTCAGCAGTGGACCCTGTGGCAGCTCTGGTAGTTTTTGAAGAAGCCTCCGTCAATGAGCAGCTTTACATGATGATCTTTGGAGAGTCATTGCTAAATGATGGCATAACTGTGGTGAGTTTCTCTCTGCTCCTTATCTTCCCCTCTTTGGACTCCTCTGGCTTGTAAAGTTACTGAGCACAGGACAAGAACAGCTCAAATGAGATCCTAATTCATTATTTATTTTATGAATACTCCTCTCAATTACGTGCAAGGGATTTTAATCTATGCAAAAATTACATCTTATATTACCTCTTTCCAAAGTATGTATTTTAGAGCTGCTGGAAGAGGAAAACATACACATAAGATGTGAGTCGTGTTCTTGCATTCACTGAAGTGGATGGATAAGCTACAGCTGATTTTCCTGGTCAGATCAGTGTAGGACCGTGGAATGTTCTTGACATTGTGCAAGCAAATACATAGGAAATTGTACTGCTAAAAGACTGATGGCAGCAAGGGTAGAATACAGCAGACTCTGCTTTGTCATATACCTGAAACAGTCCTCTGGAAAAAAAGAAGGCAAACCAGATGTGGATAATCTCTGGAGGCCACATTCTATCCCACAGACACTTCCAGTAATTTCACCTTAGATAGGAATTCCAAATGCCACTAAGAATTCCATAACTGTTTCTATCAGTAGAAATACTGACATCTGACAAACGTTTACCTTTTTTTGGCTGTTTTGCCATAAATATCCAGAAACAATATTTCCAGAATGAGAGAGATCTGTTTGTTTGGTTGTGTTTTTATTGTTGCTGTTGTTTGTTGTTAGTTTTTTGTTTTTAAAAGGAGAAAATTGTTTTTACAAAGCTCCTTTGGCTAATATTTTCCCCCTTATCTCATTAGTTCTGCTAAAATTGGAGCAACCTGTAATTCTACCTGTAAGCAAAAGTGACAAGGACATTTAAAATACATGTTGTTTCAAGGAAGAAATTTCAAGCAGGAAGTTTATTGCTCAGAAACCAACAGGACCGCTCATGTGGTACAAGTTAACAGCAGGTTAAGGAGTTTCACTAGATAAGATCTTTACAGAATTTAAATCACAGGAATCTAAAACACATAAAAACTATTCCGATACTGCTATACATGAGGTACAGCCCAACTTGGACTTGTAAAATCTGTACAGAGTTCACTGCTGAAAAGCTTTGTGGGAGAAGTGCAGTTTATGAGTACTGAGAAAAGACAAAGGAACAAAGTAACTTCTTGCAGCCACAGCCTACAGATCATAGATCCTTCCTCTTGGTAATCAGAGATACAGGGCTGATGTAGAACTAAGGGACAAGTGTTATTTAATTTCCATTCAAACTACTTGGGTGCTATGGCTGTAACAGAAAATTCCCAATGGGTCTATCTCTTACTCTTGTCTTTTTTGTTCTTTCAAATACTGACCTCAAAAATGTACTGCCTCTTTTTCACACTAGAAGAGATAATATTTTTTTTTTTTTAATGGGCTCACTACCTTGCCTTTCCTTTTCTCCTACCTATTTATTGTGTGGGTCCAGCTCCTGATGATATTTACCTGAGCTTTCAGTCAGGATCCTGTTACAGTGTGAATGTGCAGTGACAGAAAGCCTTTTACAATAGGGGACTTAGGCACTCCTTAGCAGCACTGGTGTGTTAGCAAAGGAGATGAAAGGGCTGTGGGGTATGTTGGGTGCATCATGGAGAGTTCCCATTGCCCCACACTCCGTCTTTGAGGCTCATCTCAGAGCAGCTATGTTGCCATCAGTTTGTCAGCTTCTGCTATTGCATCTCTGAATCATCCACCATCCATCCCCTTTCTGGGCATTTGAACTTTCAAAATCTCTGCCTGGCTTCATGCTTAAGGCTGAAGTATTTGTCACCTGCATGGAGTGCAGTAGGTGACTTTCTCCTCTCTGATATCCCATTTACTTTTTTCCAAGACTTTAAAACTATTTAGCTCAGATGTCTTCTCTTACCATTTCCTTCTCTTTCTCTCTTAATAGTTTCATTTGAGTTAACTCTAAGTGTTTAAAAAAGATAATATCACCAAGATATATTAAGCATATTTTTTTTATTGCTTAAATACAAATATTGCCTGGTTCTCTCCAGCCTGCTTATCAGCTTGAAAAAAATTTTTTTAATTTTTTTTTTAATTTTTTTTTTTTTTAATTTTTTTTTTTTCCCCAGCAGGAAAAACTGGTATGAGTATTATTGAACTTGTGTATTACATTTGGGGCAACAACAGCTGTGTCTTATGTTTAGTTCAATATCCTGGTATATTAAAAAATATTACAAAATAATAGACTGTAGAATTAGAATTACAGTCTAGAAGTTTTGACTTTGCCTTGAGGGGGTGGGAGAAAAGTGAATTTTTTTTACTCTTTTTACTTATTGGTACCTTTTATTTTCCTCAGTAGGAGGAAATGTGCATGGAAAATAAGGCTCCAAGTCCTGTTGATTGCTTCTTTACCCAATTATTTCTGAGTGGGCTGTTAGCCTCAGAATAGTTCAGACAGCAACAGGGCTGGGCCTAGGATACATCATACATTAGTGGAATTTCAAAGCCCTGTTCAAAAAAAGTGTTGCAAATCCAGTGCAGATCTTATTCAAGCCTTAACATAGGTTTAATGCCCTGATTTTGCTGTGAAGTCTTTCATCAGTCTGAAGCTCTGCTCCCTCATATACACAGACAATTTTGTTTCTAAACAGGAGCTGAGCAGCTGTATGCATCAGGAAATGGAATATTCCCTGGCTGCTTCATCTCTGAGGCTTGATTTTAGAAATACTAAGAACACCTATATATCATGGTGTACTCAAAGTGAGTGGTACCGGTTGTATTCTCTAATGGAACCCTCTATTCCTTCTTTGTGACTGAACAGTTAAATCTAATAGATGTTGGAGACCTAAGTAATTTTTTTTTTTGAGTAGATTTGAAATTGCCTCTTTGGTGTCACTGAAAAAGACTTTGGCTACAGGTTTGGATGCTAGAAAGGAGGATAGACATATTCACTGCTCCTGCTGTAATAGTTGTTCCACTGTGCTTAGAGTAAAACAAACTCCAGTGGTCAGAAAGAATTATCAAGACAGCCTGTGTTGGTGGTTAAGACAGTCACTTGAAAATCTTCCAATACTTCTGATGTGAACTGTCTGTGCAGTAATTATCCACAGACACCTGGAGCATGGAGCAGTCCCTGGGGAGTCCCCTGTGGCCAGTGTCAGGCTCTCTGTTCCTCTCCCTGGTTCTAAGAGCTGCCCAGTGGTACAAAAACATCTCCAAGCAACCCAAAGCATGATGCTCTCACAGTTGACCACTACATGAGGCCACTATCAATTTATGCCTTCTTTTTGTGTGAACAAAAGCCTTCTAACCTGATTCAGGCTTTCTAATATATAAAGAATTCTAGTCTATTTACTGATATAAGCACTGCAACATAATTTAGCTGAGCCTTACTTATATGATACAGTGCATGTTGTGGTACACAACAGTTTACTCCCACAAAGCATGTTACAAAAAAAAAAAAATGGAAATTATGTCACACTTCCATCATTTTCATTTTGATGTCAAATCAGTTAAATCATATAGATACTTCAGGAACTAGAAAAAGGAAAAAAATATCTTGTTAAGTCATTTGCTGAGAATAACTTTCTTTCTTCACAACTCAGCATAGAGTCATGCTGTGGTACCATCTATAAAGAATCACAAGCCTTAGGAGGAGGTTGAAGTGTACAAGAAAGGGAAACAGAGAAAACAGGCTCTGAAATTAAAGTCTATAAGGTAGGTAGGGTGAGGTTTGCTTACTGTGAAGAATGAACCCTCTTTTCCTTATCTGCCACCGAAGAGACAAATTTAATATGCTGGCATTAGGAAAAAGAAGTTCTGGGTGTTTTCCTAAATAAAATATTTTGTTTGGCTTTGTCTGTCTCCCAGAACTATTAGCAATGAGCCTCCTGGAGAACAGACTGTGTGACAGCTCAAGGTTATATGCCCCCAGCAGCAATTTAAGATTAGATAATTATCCTAATGAGCTTGACTCTTCTACCTGCAAATACCTGCTTTAGTCTTCTTAATAACCTTCTGGAATTAACTAAATGAAGAAGAAAGACCAAAGAAAACCATAAAATGCAAATGACTTTGGTCTATTTATTGTTTTTGAACTAATGCTTTAGTGCAACAGCTTGGAGAGCTGGTGTATTTAGTTGTTTCCCAAATTGTCTTCAAAACTGAAAGGTGACTTTCATGTTACACATTCACTGTAAACAGATCTGACAGGACTTAATATTAACTGATTGTCAACAACCTCTAAGGCTTTTTTCTTACTACACCACTTTGGACATTTTCTGTTAGTTTCTAAAAATGAATGAAAGTGGAATATGCTGGAAATTTTTCATTAACAGTTTCTGCAGAATAGAAATTATTGGTAATAGAAGTTTGGTAAAGTTTTCTGCTCTAAGATATTATCTTTATAGACAAAATGATATAATAAATTATATGAAATTATAATTTGCATTAAATTGAATCTTTCTTCTAATCTGATATTTTCTTTTAATTTTTATAATTTCAAGTTTTCTAGTCAAAATGTGTATAGGTGCAGGGTCTTTAGAGTGTCATAGTATTTGGTTCATGCTTTGAGATTGTTTTCAGGGGAGGTGGTTAAGTGGCATTAAACTCCAAATATATAATGATAGAGAGGCTTTTTTAACCTAGCTAGAGACAATATGAAACTGAGGATACCATCTTCCCTTCCTTTCCCCTCCCCTCTTTTCCATTCCCTGTGATGTTTCATGATTTTTTATGTGCCAAGTGCTATTCAAAAACATGTAACACTTCTATGTTCATGTAATGAAGTTCGTTTGGTCTATTGACTCATCCTATAGAAAAACTAAATGTGATTTAAATCAAATACGTGATTTTTAGTTCCTTCCCTACCCCAGTCTGAGTCAGAAGGAGAACATGGAGGGTAGAGCTTGGGGTTTTTAAGGTACTCAGCTGGGCTTTTAACCACTGCTACAAAGACCAAAATTTAAATTAATCGTCAAACAAACCAAAAAAGTGAGTATTTTTAAATTATTCAATGGCACATGGTCCCAAAGTAATTTACTTCTATTCCACAGCTATTTACCCTTCCTTTTTTTTTTTTTTTCTTTTTTTTTTTTTCTCTTTTTTTTTTCTTTTGTTCTTTTTCAGGACATTAACAGACTCTTATTTCTGGGACTTGTTAAGAACCAGCTGAGATTTCAATTGTTACTTTGCTAATCTGTCTAAAGCAATTTCTGGCATACACAGACATTTAAACACACCCCCCCATGGTTTTGCATATGAAATGAGTAACCCTGCCAGGTTCAGAAAGATGCCTTACTGCTGTCTTCTTATTGTCACGTGCAGGTTTTATATAACATCTTCATCGCCTTCACCCAGATGCACCGGTATGAAGAAATTGAACCCATCGATATCTTTGCTGGCTTTGCTCGCTTCTTCGTGGTGGGGCTGGGCGGAGTCTTGTTTGGAATCGTGTTTGGATTTGTCTCAGCATTCATGACTCGCTTCACCCACAACGTCTCTTCAATTGAACCCCTGCTGGTCTTCATGTTCAGCTACCTCTCATACTTGTCTGCTGAAACCCTTTACATCTCTGGCATTTTGGCGTGAGTATGCCTTACAGATTTTTAGATGATCTCTTTGAGGAACTGGCATTGTTTTGTGGTAGTTTGCTCAAGGTTGTTTCTACAAAGGCATTTAGTCTCTGGTTAGAGAGGCAGTGCACAGCTTCTTAAGAGATCTGTAAAATGCAGTGGTAAGCACAAAAAGCAAACCCACAATCAGTGTAGGCACAGATATGCTACCGAGGAGTGTTGGCAAAAGTACTGCAAGTTTGGGTAAAGTGGCCAGTGCTGCCACCATCTGTCTGTTATCTCTGATAAGATCAGCATCAGGAGAGAATGATTTCATAACACCTCAGTTTATCTGCATTTATTTCTAAGCATCTTCACATCAGATTATAAGCGAGACATAAAGCAATGGATATGGAAAACGTGAGAAAGCACATCTGAGTTCTTTCTAAGCATCAGCCCTAACACAATTTAATGGAATTATAGATTTGGATTACATTTGGAAAATTCCACTGGGGTTGAAACTGGGCAAAACCAGGTGGAAGAGAACATCACCTACACACGCATACTTATATTCATGTATGTGAATATGGACAACTGATTTTTTGTGGTCAGGATAGCTTGATAATGCTGTAATGCTGGGGACACGTTCCTCAAAGTATGATGGCATGGGCGCCTGCTGCAGAGAGAAAAGCAGATAGGTTCTTGACTGGAGTAAATGCAGAAAGGATGAGAATTGTGGGAAGTAAAGAGGATGGCAGCAGGAAAGGAGCTGGAAGAGAAATAAGGCATAGGGATGGAAGTGAGAGACTTAAGGAGAAAGCTGCTGGCAAATGGCTCAAGGATACTGCACCAAACAACCCTTCTGCAGGGTAAAGCATAAAGAGATGGAGACCTCATACTGCTAAATGCTCCAGCTGGTGCTGCTGGCTGCTGTAGGCTCAGTGCACAGCTGGTGGGTAGCAGCAGCTTTTCATGGCTTCTACTGGCTCTGAGCTTTCATGGTAAGTCTTGGAGGACTTGTGTTCCAGAAAGTGCTTCCCTTTATAGTGGACAAACAAATTTAAACTTAACAAATACATTCATATGGCTGCTGACATCCAGACAGGTGCATTTACTCAACTTGTGAAGCTCTGATTTCATAGAATCACAGGACAGTTTGGGTTGGAAGGGACACTTAAAGGCCATCTAATCCAATGCCCTAGCAATTGGATTAACAGGGAGATCTTCAGCTAGATCTTGTTGCTCAGAGCCTTGTCCAAACTGGCCTTGAATGTTTTCACACATCTGCCACCATCCTGGGCAACGTATTCCAGTGCTTCACCACTCTCATTAAAAAAAAACAAAACAAAAAAACAAAACAAAACAAAAAACCCAAACAAACAAAAAAACCCCCCCTTATATCTAGTTTACTTAAATCTTTTAGTTTAAAACTATTACCCTCCGTTGTATTGCAATACGTGCTACTAAAAGGCTTCTCATTTTATAGACCTCTTTTAAATGTCAAAAAATTGAAATGTGGTGTTCCTGAAACCTACTCTTCTCCAGGCTGATAAACATTGGGTTGTTCAACTTCAGAGCAGAATTGCCTTTTGTATAACCTTTGTAGGATGGCCCTGGGAAGCAGTATTTGAATATTTAAACATATTAAATAAGTAGTTAGACATGATATAGATTATCTTGACCAATTAGACAAAGAAGATGAGTACTGTACTATGTTTTGTATACCCAACACATATGCTCAGATTGAGGTGACTGGCCACTTTAGTTGAGCAGGATTAGACCTGCCATGCAGTGAACAATAATACCATATGGACCCTTTCCTACCAGCACTGCCCAAAATACTCCTTCCCCGCCTATTCCTTGCACTAGACTACACAGCTCTTTATTTCTTTCACTTCTTTTCATTAGAGTTCTGAAATTATTAGTAATATAAGAATGTTAATATAATTTGGATTTATTATTCTTACTGCTTCTTTAAGGAAATTATTCCTTGTTTTAGAGATGGGAACTTATTGTCACCTTTCTGAATTATTGAGGATTCATTCATTTTTCACTTGGATCATGAAAGTCTATTATGTATGTGTATCTGAAAGTCAACAGTATTAATCATTAATGCCTAATGGCCTTGTCTTGGAGTGTCCTTGGACATGCTAAATGACTCAGCTCTACGAGGATACCCTTGAGATTTCTTCAGTGGAAATGAAATGAACTGAAACTAGAGGAAGGTTATTTAATGAACAGTCATCATTCACAAGAATTCAGAAGTTTGGAAAAATATCATTACAAGAAACCCCCAGAGACTAAAATCATATCAGTAGAAACTGGAGAGGTGATGGAATATGTTACTAGCGTAGCACTCAATCTGTGTATTACCTATGGAAAATGCAGAGGGGAAAAGGGAATCCCCTTCAGTAGGGATGGTGAAAGACTGCTGTTCCATGGGTTTGTCACCAGTGTCTATGCTAGGTGGCTGCTGATGCCTCTGATGCAGGCTCTAGTCTCCATTAACAATGAAGAAGTGGAAAACATCTCTTTGCTTCCCTAGGCACATTCCCCATACCCAAGGTAATAAAGGGAGAAGGACACCTCTGTAGGATAATTAAATTTTCTCCCACTGTGCCACAATAGGCTGCTGTGGTTGGAGATTCCTGAAGCTTGCTCTGGCACTTCTGATCTGCCAGCCAGGGAGCCATGGGAGCTACAGCCCTGGCATGGGACTACCATGATCTGCCACTGCCACCTCAAGGGAGAATATCACTAAGAGCCAGGCTATGTCTCTCTAACTGATCCACCTGTAGGCTGGTACAAAACTGACCTGCCTGTTGTTTGAGACAAATATTTGGTGATTGGTGGCTCCATGGTAGGCATTCAGGATAAAATGGACTTTGAACTGGAACGTGATACCCTCACTTCCTTGTCAGAATGGCTGCTAAGTTTGCTTCCTTTATCCTGTATTTAAAACAGAATTGTAAACTGGAATGAAGATGCTTTTCTATCAAGTGAAATAGCTAATGTTCCTGAAGAAATAAAATGCTTCTTGTCATGATGAAGGTTGGAATCTAGTGATGGAGAGTGGAGGTAACGATAGCTGATGTCGTCCTTAACTGAAAAGAACAGGTTGTGGCTGATCTCTGATGTTTTTACTTGATACAGGATGACGGCATGTGCAGTAACAATGAAAAAATACGTGGAGGAGAATGTTTCCCAGAATTCTTATACCACAATAAAATATTTCATGAAGATGCTAAGCAGCATCAGTGAGACCCTGATTTTTGTGTTCATGGGAGTGTCTACAGTGGGGAAAAACCATGAATGGAACTGGGCCTTCATTTGCTTCACTCTGCTCTTCTGCCTCATTTGGAGGACACTGAGTAAGTCAGCTTTTGCAGACAACCTTCTCTGCACCTCTGAGAAAAACTCTTTGGTTCAAAGTTGGGTCAGAAAAGTCTGTGGGGACTGGCACAACTGGTTTAAGAAGAAATTTACTAGGTTGATATTAGTGACAAGAAAATTTCAGAAATCTACACACAGAAAAAAGCCCCACACAAATCTGAAAGTCAGTCTCCAATCACAGACTTTGTTTAGGTGAAACTGTGTTTTTTTTTTTTTAAGCAATATTAAAATATTGTCATGATTACGCTTACAGAGATATTTATAATTTAGTATATGCCCCTTGGGTAAGTGGGCCTCATAATGATTTCACCATACAATGTCATTAACTTACAAATTAGATAATATATATCATCACACTTCCAGTGCTGTAACACTACAGGTTATGTAGTGGAGTGCTGGAGGCATAGAAAAAGAGGGAAGGTGAAAATTAGCACTTACAGATAACTGAATAAGGACTTATACCACATATGGGTTGAAAGCACTATGCTGCTACTCCTCACAAGTCAAGTCCAAAGTTTTAAACTGCTAAGAAGTAGTGTCCATATGAAATTACTCCATTTTTGCACATTGTATGTCCCATTCCTGCAAAGGTCTCCTACTCCTGTACCTGTGGTACTGGGATTCCTCTAGCATGGGCAGGGCAGTTTATAGATAATGTCAGATGAGTTGTGGGACAGTTTCTCATTTTCTCTCAATGTCCAGGATGGGTTGAAAATAATGCTGAAAAGAGAGAAGGAATAAGAAGTCTGGTGTTGGTGTTCTGGAGGTGGTAGCAAAAAGAAAGTAATTACATATTTTCTTGCTATATCTGGACCAAGCATGGCCTCTAAATTTTTAGAGGATTGCTGTACATTTTGAAATATCCTTCTGATTAAGAGAGAAAGGGTGCTCTCCTGATATAAAAGTGGTTTTCCAGCCACATGTCCCTCCTTCTCTCAGACACCAAGGGGAGTGCTAGAGCTTTCCAGAGGAAGGCCAAAATATTTTCTGCTAAATTTGTGTGTTAAAATGATTTCATCGTTTTCTCTGAAGCTTTAATAAAGTAAAGAGTAGTGGCCTGAGGGTGATACCTCACATAGGCTGTTTCAGTCTGAGTACCTGATGTCTTGCATAGTTATAAGTAGTCAGAAAAGGTCTTGCATAAAGTGGTATCCAGCAACCTACATAAGAGGATACTGTTACTGGCTTTACCTCTAATAATCTGAGTGTATCACTGACAGCTGTGTAAAATAACACAGCAATTATCAGCATTTGTCAGCATTCATGTCAGCAATTTAACGGTTTCCAGATAGGGTACATATTTCTTCTGGAAGGTGAAGAAAATTTACTAAATGAAACAAATTGCTAAAAGTACTCTGTAAAGACAAGTTGCAGTTCTTACAAAGTCACAAATTGTCTTATTAATTTTTAATTTTATTAAAAGTAAAATGAAATTTGAGAAATAAACAGAGAATTAGAGACACAATAAGCTCAAGGATTAAAAATTAAAATGCTATTACTCTGTCTTTCAGTGAACCTGTCCCCAGGACTTGTTGGTAAAGCACAGTTCAAACAGTTTAGGCTGATACTGTGTGGAAAGCAGGAAACATTGTGAGGGAAGGCACAGAGAAAACTCATCCAGCTCTTTTTCTTTTCTCCAGAACACTTTGGAAAAAGCTATGCAGCATAAATATAGGAAGTAAATATTTTCCCCTAATCTCTCTTCTAAACTGTGTTAATGAATTAAAGTCCTGAAGCCATTAGGAACCACAGTATTTTAAATGAGATCTTTCACACAAGCCAAGTTTAGCAGTTGGTCAAAGAGAAGCTACAAGAAACCAAAACTGAAAAAAACTGCAGGCTGTCAACAGTTCCCTAGCCAAGACATTGTTTTGATTTTAATATTTAATATTTTCTTTTTATCATTGATTGATAGCTATGTTTTTTTCCCTTTCTAGGTGTATTTGCTCTCTTCTACATCAGTAACAAGTTCCGAACGTATCCTTTCACCTTCAAAGACCAACTCATTATTTCTTACAGTGGCCTCCGAGGAGCCAGCAGCTTTTCCCTTGCATTCTTGCTTCCAGTGAATCTTTTCCCCAGAAAAAAACTATTCATCACTGCGACTCTTGTGGTTATATATTTCACTGTGTTCATCCAAGTACGTATATTTCTTCACGGAAGACTTTCATGTGATAGAGGTGGCTGAAAGCTTCATAGTGAAAATTGCATTGAATTCACTCTTAGGCTAGCACAAGTTATTGCATTTTAGGGCCAGATTTAGCACTGCACTGTGTAATTAACCTTTTTAGGGCTTTTAGGTAATACAAAAATTCTGTATTGAAAACATGTATCTTCTAAAATATTCAGGGGTAAGGGCACTTGGTGTCCAAAATATCTTATGTTCATTCCACATGCATTTCCGGGTGCTTCCAATTTAAGAAGTATTTTAACTTTACATTTCAGCACTGATTCACTCTTTATTAATGATGTATCTAAAACTGAGCAGAAAACTGTATGTCTGTTCTGTGACAGATTTTGAATTTTATACTTTTATCTCTGCCTTTCTTGAAGACCAGATACAAATATTTTAAAATCCTTTATAAAAGAATAGCCAAAAAAAAAAAAAAATGAAGTTAATAAGTGACATTTGTAAGTGTATGTGTCTGTTTTAGATATTTGGGTTATTCCACCTGGCTTACTGCTCTACCTGGAAGAACTGAAACTTCTAGAGAACTTGTATCCTATAATTTGCATTTTCCAATACCAAAGTGTCAGATCCTGTATGGTGCCAATGGGGCACTATGCACTTGTGCTAAGTAAGGCACTTAGGTTCCACCAGAACATTTCAGAAAAAACCCAGTTTGTTTCTATTTTCCCTTTTAAATGGTTTTCTGTAGCAGTGAAGTAAAGAAATGGAAAAAACTGAAAATTGTTTCTAAGTGAAAACCCCCTGGAATGTTTAATACTGAAAATGTTGAAGTAAATGGTTTCAAGATTTCAAGACCTCACAAAGATATTTTCTTTCAAATGACTCCTCTTTTGAAGATGATTGCCAATCAGTTACTTTACATAATTAGAATATGACAATAAATAGAATCTCACTTTAAAAACCCTGTTTATTATGTATCATTTCCATGCTAAGACACAGCTTTCCTAACTGATTAAAATTATCCCCTTTTGCTTCCTTTCTGTTTTTGCCTAAAAGATAATTAACAATTCAACTCATTATTCCAAATGCAGGGAATCACAATTGGACCATTGGTCAAATATCTGGATGTTAAAAAGACGAACAAAAAGGAATCTATCAATGAAGAAATTCATGTGAGAGTAAGTTTTTGATATCAGTATCTGGTATCCCAAAAAGAAAAGAACAGGTATTCTAAAAGAGCTGGAAAGAGGGATGCACTTGGAAACCTGGCATTCAGTGGATTTGGACACTCAGTGCTCTTAAGAATATATGGAGGTAACCCTAAGCATGATTTTCTAAGATATTGCATCTCATTTGTATTCATATTTATTATCATATTACAGTATCGTTCCACAAGTGTTATGGTGTAGTAGGTCCTTTATTTATTGGTACTGTGACCATGGGAGGACAGAAGCAGAAATTAAATGTTTGCAAAATTCATTCGCCATCCTTCCTAGCTTAATCAGATACATTTGTTGCCATCTTTTGAATGGTTCTAGACACACTGAAACCTTGAAAGTCTTTAATCCAGATTTATTCAACTGATTTGGACCAGTTGGACTGCAAACTTAGTTTCAAGTTGTTCTGAGTAATGACCTTTTCACCTCTCAAACATTCACTTTACTTCACAAATTACTATTAAATAAAATAACAGAAAGTTGCTCAGTCTGATTTAACAATGCTCTAGAAAAGCTATGTACATTCTTTCACAATAGGGAACATGTTTGAAATTAACAGAAACAATGTACCTTGAAATGAAGCACATGCAGAGACATTAGCAGAATTAGAGCATCACAACTGATTTTGAATTCAAAGTGAATTTAATTCTTATTTGATCTTTTGCACTTAAGCTTGAAGAGAACTTGCATAGAAAAGCACCCTTATGACAATATATCTGTAAGGATTGGCTTTTTTCTGTCTCTATAATGATAGACACAAAAAATGACTGAAGGTAATAGTAAGCAGTGACCAGTCTCACGTCATTCTGCAGAACCTTAGAGAACTTACCAGCCAAGATGAAGGTGTTGGTATGTGGTCCTGTGCCTCTCCCAGGAAGGTCACACATGAGAAGGGGAAACTTGCTTGACAGAACCAAGAATTTATATTTTGGGTTCAGTAGACAAAGAGCACCAGATAACTTTTTGCCTCCATTAAGACACTGCCACTGCAGCCAAGCTGCCACAGTGGCATGTTTATCTTGATTTTTAGAGAAATGTATCTGCTTTCAGAATTAACTTACATGCACAAATAATAAAAAAAACCCATCAAAATCCTGACAACAAGTGTTTATTTGAGATAAACTTCTTTTCTCATAATGGCTACTTAAAATTTTTCCATGTTTATTTCTATAGTTGATGGATCACTTGAAGGCTGGTATTGAAGACATATGTGGACATTGGAGTCATTATCAGCTGAGAGATAAGTAAGTATCTCTTATTGCTGTCTAATATAATAAAATAACCTATCTATCATGTAAAATATAGTAGGTAAATAGAATAGGAAATTAAAATGCTGGGGTCATGTGCCATACCTCTTTTTAGAAGCTGAACTCCTGAGTAACCATTAACTCTTGAGAATGCAATGCTCATACATTGCCTGCTGAACTGGATCTGCACGAGCAGAAAATAGGTCTTCAGAAAGAAAAACATAGCCTGGGAACTTATGCTGCAGACATTAGCCTGTGCCTAGCCTTGGTATAAACCTAAGACCATGGGCAATGCTTCTTTTACTCTGGGTTTAAAACATAAGCTAAACATGGTGTCAGTGCTTCACTGACTTTTGCTGTGAGCCTTCTTTTGCTCCTCCTCTATTTACCTCCAGCAAATAGGATCCCTTGCTGGTGAGTAGAGACTCAGTAATAATTACTTACCTGTCTTTATGGGTCTTTGCATTCAGTAATATAAAAAATAAGAGTGCTGAAGGGAACATTTGAATTTAAGTATCCAGTAGCATAAATAGATTCTCTCAAGCTAGCCTTTAGTCAGAAAAGCAGGGTCTGCATTGTCACTCCCATAAGCTGGATGAGGTGGTTTTGTGAAGATTTGTGGCTCTTCCAAGCACTGCCCAGAAGAGATGGATCTGCTGTTCTCTTTACATCTTCCCTAAGGGAGCCCTGTGGACACACTGGCCACCACCACAGCATGTGAAGGGAAGTAGGGAAAAGACTGATTTTTCTTTCCCCCAAACATGTTATTATGATGCTGTGGGCTAAAAGTTATCCCTAGTTATGCCTAGGCTTCTGTGCTGGAATCCTGTCTGACCTTTGAGTGTTGGACTCCAGTAATCCAGCAAAGGGTGTCTGCTGGGACTTGTGGCAAGTCCTTTTGTGACTGGGTTTCTCCTTATGGAAACCAGGGATTAAGAGTGGGAAGAGGGTGACTAGTTTGCATCCAATTATTTTCCCAATGGGGAATAATGATATAATGTATTAGGGCATATCCAGAAACTAATATGTCTTCTTGGCTCTGACAGTACAGAGATAGCTTTAGGACATCCATCTTCTGGGACCACACCATGGTGCAGTCAATAAATTGAGCAAATCTCTGTTGGAGCAGTAAACCCAATGAAATAGCTGCATTTACACATATCTGTGAGTAAATGCTATCCCTTTGTCTCACACCTACCTGATAGCTCTGAAAAGAGAATTTTGCCCAAACTAGCCATAAATGTAGTATTTTGTTTCATGGATGGATTCAAAAAACCACCATGATGAAGACATTTAATGTAAGAAGATTGTATTAAAAAGTATTCTCTAAACTTTTGTATTCAACTTTAAAGTTGTGTATCAGAATTAATTACCTAAGCAATGACAATCCAGGAGGCTTTCTGTTACACAGGAAAACATAAAGAGCTGTAATCCCTGTGCAAACATTTGTGTACCTACCTCTGCGGTTAATGAATAAAAAATGGCCTTTGCAAAGGAAAAAAAGATACAAATCCTGTAGTGCTTTTCTCAACATCGTGGAGGACTTTACCTTGCTGTGGTAAACTGTTCCTTTGAAAGAAACAGAACTGTTGCTCTGCTGAAGATCTGCTGTTGTTCTGCTAAATGTCTGCCTGAAAGCATGTACCTGTTCCAAGGCACATACACACACATTCACATTCAAATTATGCCACACATTAGTGATATTTTACAATCTGCAGCATGCAAGCACATAGTATTTTGGGGTCCTTTCAATTTCTCTGTTATTCAGAATACAAAGAAATGTATTTTCTCTGCTCTAATTGTCAGGATTCAAAATTATCAGCAATGTAATGGGCCCTAACTACTGTAACTGCTGGGCCACTTAGAGCCTCATTGGTGGCTGGCTGAATAGGACAGGATTACAGTAAGAGCAGCTGCTGCTGTTATGCCCTACTATAATGCAAAATTTGTACAAAAGCATGGAGACTGGCCGTATTCTTTTCTGACAAATGTGGCAGTGTAATATGCAAACATACACACAGCCCTCTTTTTTGCTCTGATTGCAGCTTGTTTCTTTCTTTTGTCTAGCGGGCTCTGCAATCTCTGTGGACTGGCAGACTATGCCAAATATCCCCCTAAAGGTCTCTGCTCACCAGGCCTTCAGGAGTCCACAGGTGCCTCTAATTTGTATTTGGTTTCCACCACTGAATTGTAGATATATGCATTTGAATGAAGATCAGCTTGTACTACAGAAATGAAAACGTATTTCCTTTTCTACACTTTGATTTTTGGTATCTCTTTTGCAGATTTAAGAAGTTTGACAATAAGTATTTGAAGAAAATTTTAATTCGGGAACACCATCCCAAATCCAGCCTTGTGTCACTGTACAAAAAGATGGAGATAAAATTGGCCATTGAGATGGCTGAGAGTGGCTTGAAAATTTCAAAATCACCCACTACTTCTTTACAGTGAGTACCAACCTTCTGATCCTTTGCAGAATAGGGACATGTGGATGGGGATGAAACTGAAGAAATACCCAAGGTATTCCATTACTTAATTGAAATGTAAGAATAAAGAAGACAGTTATGAAAAGAGAAGGTGCGATCTGGTGTTCATCATATTTGTGCTTTGCTCAGAGAGTGAAAATTAAAATCCTGGACATTTCTTCTGTTTCTTTTCCACGATGGGCAGTCCTGAAGAGAAATCATGAGTCAGGTACAGAAGCCACTCTGGTTGCTTTAAATCACAGTAGTGGCTCAAGACAGATGTCCTTATCACTTACCTGGCCAGTGGGTTTCCTTAATCCCTGCCAGGTGCTGAAAGACCTGCAGGCTGGCTTAGCATGCAGGTCCTGACTCTATTATCCCAATCATGAATTTTTTGCTGAGAGCAGATTTCTTTGCAGGACTTGCAATTTTTGCTGCTCCTGTTTGCAATCCCTGAAACCACCTTGCCCTGTTTTGGTATTACCAAAAGAAACAAATTTGTCTAATTAAACATTGAGAACAGCCTGCTGAGAAGGACTTGAGGATACTTGTGGTGGAAATTTTGGACATGAACTGTCAATGTGCACTCGCAGCCCAGAAAGACAACCATATTCTGCATCAAAAATAGTATGGCCAGCAGGTACAGGGAGGGGATTCTCCCCTGCTACTCTGCCCTTTTGAGACCCTACAGTGCTGTGTCCAGCCCTCAATGCTAGGAAGATATGGACCTGTTAGAGCAGGTCCAGAGAAGTGCCACAAAGATGATCAGAAGGCTGAAGTACCTCTCCTAGGTGATAGAGAAGGCTCTGGGAACACTTGTTTGCAGCTCCTCAGTACTTAAAGACGACTTACAAGAAAGATGGGGACAAACATTTCAGTAGGCTTATAGCACTAGGGCTAGGAGAAGGTAGATTCAACTAGGTACAAGAATTTTTTTATGATGAGGATGGAGAAACTCTGGAACAGGTTGCTCTGGGAGGTGGCAGGTGCCTCATCCCAGGAAACATTCAAGGTCGTGGGTGATGGGGCTCTGAGCAACCTAGGAGAGGTTGTCTCTTGCTCATTGTGGTGGGTTTGGAACCAGATGCAAGTTCTTCTATGATTCTATCAAACAGTAATGCAACTTGGCATCAGAGAGACCAGGGGACAAAACTGGTGGGATCTCCAGAGAGAACTGAGGGAACTACCCTCTAGGAGAAAAATTGCAGAAGTCTTCTGTCCTGCACACTATAATTGATATGCATGTATTTATCCTTGCCCTGCAACATACTGTCCAGAGCACGGGTATTGCTGCAGGCACTTGCTTCCATAATTTCTTTCCTGGTTTTTGCTGACTACTGTTGCTGCTATTGCCTTTTCTTTCCTGTTGCATCCTTAAACCACTCTTCATTTCTCAGCAGCCTCTGGTAGGGTCCAGCATATTACCTTTTTTGAGTGACAATCTCTACCTCTGATAACAGAAAATCCAAATATCAACTGGATATTAAATTAAAATATTTCTTAAGATTAATCATAGGCTTAATCATGTCAAGATCAATCTGCTTTCTTGAACTGATGTCCTTGTGCAGTGTAAGAAGTAGCCCTTTTCTCTCAAAATTATTATTTGCTGAATGGATGATATTAAAAGACTATATGTATGTCAGGCTCCTTTCTGTCTGCTGTAACCCCTTAACCATTCTGAGCCAAGAGAAAATGTGCAAGGTTGTTAGACTACCCATGGAAATCAAACTACATCCCTCTTCTTTTCCTGAGGGAATGAGAAAATAAGAAAAATTGCTCCAGCATAGCTCAGAAATTTTCTCCTGAGCTAGGAATTTAGATTGAAAAATATTCTTTAATGAACAGCCGATATGATGGACTAATTTTTGCCATCTTTAATCTGGCTATAATTGAATTTTACTGTGCATCATCCCCTGATGAGAAAGGCTTTTTAAAAATGAAGTGTCAACTTCAGAAAACAGCCTGTGGCTCAAAACCATTCTGATCATGCAGGTTATGGTAGTGTACTAGAAAAATACACGTTTTCCCACCTCTGTTCATTGATAGGTGTCTGCTGTTGAGCACTGCAGGAGACAGGATATTGAGCTAGTTGGTGGACCCTGGGTCTGAGCAAATACAGTAGTTCTTGTTGTCTTTCCCCATAGCAGTTAAATGAACCTGTGTAAAAGGATTTAAAATTTATAAATAAATTGTCTGATTGCTGTCAGTGATTCAGTGTGTACATAAAGTCCCTGTCTTCAGGGAAGATACAAAACTCTGTCCATGAACAAGAAGAGACTTGAAATAAAATTCCTATGTATTGCAGGTAAATCATTATTAGCAGTGTCAAAGTGGTGAGAAAATTCTCAATCACATTTCTGATCAGTTTTTCAGCCTTTGTGCACATAAGATTTACTTTATAAGAATCAAAGCAGATCTCCAATGCCATGAATTAGAGAATTACATTCATGCTGGTGTGATTCCTGCAGGTGGAGTGGATGTCCAATTTACAGATATTATTCCCAGTGAGGAGTGAAAAAATTTGCCCATGGATTTTGTAACAAAGAACCCCCATTGGAATGAAAGCAGAGCATTTGGTTATGATATTTTGGAGAATATAAACCTTATAAATAAGGATGGTAATGACAAAAGTGGAGTCTAGGAGATATTATCAAAACTGTGAGTTTATGGCTGTTTTTTGTAGGAAATACGCCCATTAGAGAGAAAGATGGTTTGATACTGAGGTCACCTAGTGCTGGCTTCATATTGCTGCAATAATGACTTTGGTAAATCTTAGACTATATCAATACAGTACAGATCAGAACTAACTGTTGTCTTATCATTTGTGGTGGTACAGTTACGAGAAAGCTGAGCCCAATAATGTTATTCCTTCACAGGATGAATGAAAATTAATGGAGGTTACAAAATTCAAAATTTTAGATATAATATAAAAAATATATTACACAGATTGTGTAAGTATCAATGTATTGAGTGTCAATGTATTAAGTATCAACTCTCTCCATATCTAAGGAAGAAAGAAGTAATGTCATGGCAGTCATTACAGAGAGACAGTTTTCATGCCATATTGTAATACAACTTTTTCTTCACAAATATATATCATGTGCTGTTCTTTGGAAGCAAATCGTTGGAAGATTTAATAAGAACAAAGAAATTGTTTCAATAAGGATTACTTTTTGGGTTTGGTAGCATACTGAACATTTTGGGGTTTTTTGAAAGCCCTTTCTTAATGTATTGCAAAATGTAAAAGCAATCCTTATTACCATATTACATGCATTGTTATCAGTTAGGTAGGTTAGTTTCCAATCCCATGAAAAGAATGATGGTTTTTTATTTGTGCTTCAGAACAATATAGTTTATCTTCCTGCTATTTTTTCTTACTCAACTAAGACTCAAAGAATTTTATTTGTTCTATTTATTGCCTTAAAGAGCAAAATAACAAGGTTTGAAGTAACTTAGAACTGGCTACTTTTGTGCTAGCATGTGGAAAAAGTAAAGAGATTATCTGATAATCTCCCCAGTAGAGTCAAGCTTTTTCCTGTTTAGATGTTTTCCGCTGTTTATTCCCAACTGTAAGGTATAAAGACCCTGTGGACACATTTGGTGAAGCACAAAGCAGGGAGGCAGTTGTGATCTCAAAGCCACCTCCAGCAACTGTTCCAGTTCCTTTTGCATTACACAAATGAGCCAAGCCTGTATTTTAGAGACCAATCCTTGTTGACAGTCCCCAGGGCTCGTGCTTGTGTACATTTTCCCAGGTCCAAAGGCACATCAGAGGGAAATGCTGAGAGCAAGGAGTCTGGCTTCCCTGCTGTGGAAGGCAGCATAAAAGGGCTGTGCCCCAGTCTGAGACACACTACACCCACCACAGAGTAAAGGTACAGTGCACCCAAGCCTGGAGAACTGGTAGCATCCCCTGATCCTCTCAGTGTGCCTCTGAGAACTGAAAGGTGAAAAAGGAACCAACCAACCAATGCACCCACCCACTCAGCCTGGAATTGGGTGATGGTGAACGTCTTTTTTCCCTAATGTTAAATAACTAACCTTGTTATTATTGCAATTGTTGAGAATTGATGACTGTCAATTAAATATTTTTGGGGAAGGATTTATCAGAGCCAAGATAAGATTTCTGGTCAAATCCAGAAAGGCAGTCCTTTTGTCACACTGACTTGCCAGCAGCTCAGTGGCAGGCTCATGGGTTGCTCATGTTACAGTGAGGTCCTTAATCTGTTGCTTATCCCAGTCCTTACACCTTAACCTGCTGTTAGTTTCTCTCTTTGTTTTTATTTCACAAAAAAAAAAAAAAAAAAAAAAAAAAAAAAAAAAAAAAAAAAAAAAAAAAAAAAAAAACAACTCTTTTTTTTTTTTAAAAAAAAAAAAAAAAAAAAAAAAAAAAAAAAAAAAAAAAAAAAAAAAAAAGTAGTCAGATCTCTGTTTTATTCTGATGGCAGAATGAAAATACTTTCCAAAACTACGAAATATATCAGGAATTAGTTCTTATATTCCAGGGGCTTTGGACAAGGGTCAGGGTGCCAAGGATCACTGTCTACTTGATGGTAAGAGACAGTAAAACATAGAATGCAGGCAGTTCATTTTGGTCCTAAAAGTTTTCAAGATATTAATGGTAGATTATAGGACAAAACAGTGGCGGTATTGTTAAACTAGATGTAATTGCAAGTTCCAAACTTTTTCCTATGCCTACATCATAATCACTGTTTAGCTTGGATCAATCTTCCTTTCCCATTAAAATTTTTAATTTATTTTAGAGGAAGTGTGAGATAGATGCACACAAAACTTTGGCAATACTGTACATTTATCGTCATAGATTTTTTAATTGCACAATTTACAGACAACAATTTAAGGACATCACTTTGCTGAAAAATAGCACCTGCAATCACTTTTAAAAATGTTTATTTTCTAAGAGGCAAGGAAGCACAATGGAGACAGGATAAAATCAGAAACAAGAAGACAAACTCAGACTGATTCATCCTGAATGATCACTATCTATTTCCCTTTCTTTTCCTGGGAATTCATGTGAACACTAACTCTCACAGTGATTGACTGATTTAGTGAAACCTGATAACATTTCAGAGCAGCCCTCCTTCACTGTTTTGCTAGTGAAAAAGCCAGGCAGCTACAAGTGACTGTGGGCTTGTCAAAGTTTTTAAAGACATGAAGATCACTATCTTTTAGGTGGTTCTTTAATGTCAAATGGAGAAACAGGTTCAGGAGCAAGTAAACTCTATATGTTCTCCTCACCACAAGGTGTAGGTGTCTCAGACTTCATAATTGACATACTCCTTTGTTCTTAAGGATTTTCTTCACTCTCTCACAGGGCTAAAAACCAGTAAGATGAAAAGGTCCCGACCATTCTGAGGTCTTTATTCAGAGAGAGGAGGAAACTTGCAGTGCTTTACTGAGCTGGTTGTGGCCTAATCTAATCCTTAAATATGAACTTCCTTATGGAGGTTTAAGAAAAAAGAGTTTCTGCTGCCAGCTGTGTGAGGGTTTAGGGCCCAATCTGACTATCTACTATAAGGATAAAAGAGAAAAAGAGAAAAATTCGACCTTTTAAAATTCATCTTTGGATGATTTCTAGGTGTTGCTGGCCACTGAAAGGCTCTACATAGCCTTCTGTTCTAGGACTGAAATAGACCATGCATTATTTCATGGGATTAGTATTTAATCGGCTCATTAATATCATATTTAATTTTCCCTTTTATTTACAGGAGCGGCAGGAACCAGCGTGCACACAGGCTGTCCCCGGCAGAGGTGGAGTCCATGAGAGATGTCCTGGCACACAACCTGTACCAAGTGCGACAAAGGGTGTGTGAGCCGCCGCTGTCGCGCTGTGTTTGCAGACCCGCAGCCCGTGTTTGCCCTCCCCGGGGCACCTGCTGGGAGCGGCAGCCGACCGGGGAGGGCCAGGAGGGAAGAACCCCGGGCTTGGGCACTGGTCGGGGTGGAATAAAGGAAAGATTTTTTTTTTTT
>WEIU01008034.1:119243-138487 GCA_013389925.1 Aegithalos caudatus | reverse complement strand
TTTTAGGCTGGTACAGTGCCATTTACTCAGGAATTTAAATTCCACACTGATTTAAGGTGAACTGGCCCAGGAAACTCATGCCCAGAAGCTGAAGATTATTATTCAAAATCCAGAGAGGAAATAAGAACTCAGAAAAATTAAGACTATTTCCTTGGGCAGAAGGATAGAGGACAGATGGGTTTCAGGAAGGAATAATAATGAATAGCCCTTACCTTTCACAGTAGAGAAAAATAGGAGATACAACATGTTGTGGTTTAAGCGCAGCTTGCAACTCAGCCCCATGCAGTCACTCATTCACTCCCCCATGGTGGGATGGGGGAGAGAACTGGAGAAAAACCTTGTGGCTTGAGATAAAGACAGTTTAGTAAGTAAAGCAAAAGACACACACAAGCAAAACAAAACAAGAAATTAATTCACCACTTCCAATGGACAGGCAGGGGTTCAGATATCCTCAGGAAAACCAGGCTCCCACATGCACAACAGTGACTTCTGAAGGCAAACACCATCCCTCTGACTGTCCTCCCCTTCCTTCCTATTTCCCCAACTTTTATTGCATGGCACTGCACAATATGGGATATCCCTTTGGTCAGTTGGTCAGCTGTCCTGTCTTGGCATCCCCAGCCTGTTCATTGCAGAGGTGGGGTGAGAGAAAAAACAGACGTGTTCTGTCTACACAGAACTCTGTGTAAGCACAGCTCAGCAATAACAAAAACATCCTGTTATCAACACTGTTTCCAGCACAAATCCAAAATACAGGCCCATATGAGTTAGTATGAAAAATAATAGAAAATTAACTTTATCCCAGCCTAAACTGGCTTACACCTGAACAGAACTTGCTAATCCATGAGAAAAGTAAGACAAGAACAGTCATAATAAGAATGTATTTTAGTAGTAAAAGCAACTATGGTCAAACAGAATATTGCAGGAAAAGGGAGGTTTTTGTTGAGGTCAGTAACATGTGAGTAGTTGGGAGTATCTTCATATTTATTGTATTTTTATAAGCTGTTAGATATTTTTGCTCTTATTGCAGCTACTGCTTTTCAATTAATATCCCTGGTGAGTAAGAATGTGTGGTAAAAGAAAAATCTCTTCCTTAGAGGATTTAGCAAGAAAGATGCAGCAGCAAGGGGAGTGCCAGCAATTAGGACAAGATAGCAGCTTGTGCAGGGAGCATCCAAGTTGTGGTCTCCAGAAATACAAGTTAACAGGGTGCACTGGAAGGAGGCATTGCTGTGGTCTCTCCTCAAGAGACAATGGTGCCCACCCCTGAGCAGTCAGGGCTGCTGCCATTTGTACAGTACCCACAGGGAAACTGCAGGTAACAGGATAATTAATGCCAGCAAGCAGGATAGGGAAGGATGCTGTGAAAGACCCAAAAGAATTTCTGAGTCACACTAGGGGAAGGCACTGGCAAAGGATGCAGAACCAGGGGTTGGGGGAGGCAACTCTCCTTATAGCATGGCTCAAAACTCCAGGAATGGAGCAGGCATGTGTCTATCGAAGCCAGAGAGAAGCTGCAACAGATGGAAAAGAGCAAATGTCCTGGCCGGAGTTCTAGGTGGACTGATTTAGTGCTGTGCATGTGCCAAGGAAGTACACCAGCTTAAATGACAAAAGTTCAGAGGTGTTCAGAGCAGCACAGGGAAGTTACACTAGATTCAGGAAAGTAGGTCAGAGTTTCAGGCTGGAGAGGTTTATAGCAATCATGTTTAATGTGAGAAGGATAAAATTCATATTTACGAGAGAGTTAGTCAAAGAGAGAGGACCAGTGATATCTGTAGGGGAAACCATCAAATTGCTGTGGATGCAAAACACAACTCATAAGTAACAGAAGATGAAAAAAATAATGAAATGTGTAGTAATGCACTTCCCATACTTGGGAAGGTGTTTCTATATAATGAAAAAGTTTCAGTTTACTCCTTTACTTATTAGGAAATTCATCTAGAAGGTTCTGTACATGTCCCTCTGTAATTGGCTGAGTGCCAAGAGAGAAACACCTGTTGGACCTTTCCTCTGTTTGTCAAACCCTTTAAGGTTTCCTATTGGAAGTTTTCAAATAGAGCCATCCTCAAACACTGGGTAGAAAAAGGGACAGAACAATAGAACCAACAGCATTATCTAGGTGTTGTAACTGTGCACGGCTTATATTTTTTTTTTCTGTATTATTTTCATTCATTTATTAAACCCTTTTGATTTACAAGACACTCTAGACCATGTTGTGTCTTGCTATTTATTATAGCCACAAATCTGAACAGGCTGGACCCTACAGATCTTATGGTATTCACCACCATAGAAATGCTCCTTATTTTCTTGCTAGTGTGTCAGTTTTGAGAACTAACACTTTCAAGTCTTTTCTTCTGCAGCTGAAAAACTTAGACCCGAAAACCTCACATTTTATTGTCATATGTGAGTGGAAACTACTATTTAAAAACCTGTGGGTGACTGGAAAATAGCAACAAATATTTTCAAGCTTCCTTTTTTCATATGTGCTCTTTTTAAAATTTTCTATTTACATATATGCATAAAACACAAATACTGAGAGTGGAAAAGCAGATTACGTTATCTTTATGTTTTGTTTGCTTTTTTTAGGTAGGCCTATTTTTTTTTTTTTTTTTTTTTTTTTTTTTTTTTTTTTTTTTTTTTCAAACTCACTATACTTAGGAACCTGAATTTGGGGTATTAGGTTATATGAGTAATATTCTGAACCAGTTAAAATGACTGGAAGTCTATTGAGCTAAGTTGTCTAGGTAATTTCATTTTGAGAATCTTTCTTAGTGTTAATCACAAGTGAAACTCCTTTTTCTTTCCTTCTTTGGTTTCACAAGTGTTAAATTTCAAAAGTGATTACTTCTTGTTTATTTCTAGTCCACCCATCCTTATGGAAAAATGTGGCTACTTTTCAATCATAAGAAAAGTGAGATGGACTGAAGAAAACAATGTCAAGTTCTGATTTTCAGTTTTCTTTGGCAGGGCAGATTGCAGCCTCACCAACAGTGAACAGCTGGTCAGGAGCAGACACTCAAACTGAAAGTCATCTCTTACTTTTTTTCTACCATTCTTGTGGCAAGAATGTTGGAAAAAAGAAGAATCAGTCAAGAATAGCCACAGTGAGCTGTGGGCACAGGTGTTAGTCATCTGCTACATCCCTTTTATGTGTGCAAACACAGGTCAGATTATTAGACATCTGCTCAATGCTTTCTCATCAGTAACCTATTCTGCTAAATATAAAATTATCGTAAAATATGCTTGAAGTTAAACTGCTGGCACACGTACCAGGTATTAATTTGAAGTCATTATTTGATACTAAGCCTAGCACCATTTGCTCCTTGCACTAATGAATCATCAGCAGTAATAAGAGGTGAAAATAATGAGTTATGCATCAATGTCAAAAAAAAAGGGCTGTTAGTTTTTTTAGGATATCTTGGAATAAACCCTATAACACTTTAGATAGCTATAAGCATGACTTTACTTATGGGTAAATGTGTTGGAGTGACTTTATGATGCTGAATTGTATTCCCAGCTGTGTACTCTGCTTATGCTGGATATTGAGTTCTGTGCTTTTAAATCTAGATCTGAGACTGAGGCAGGGGAAAAGGAAAAGTAGTGGAATTTTTTTGTGGCTGTATTCAAAAACACAGAGATAAGAGCTTCAGCTTGCTCTCATGGACTGTGCTGTCTGCAGCACGGACAGTGGGAGAGAGCTCTCCTTTGCTTTTAGTAAGTTTTTTAGCTAGTTGAGGCAGAGAAGTTCCCCAGACTGTGGATTTCTTTTCCTGGAACAGTTCAGCCCTGCTCTGGACTGAAAACTCAGAAAAATACCAGGAGCTCATGTCAGGGGTCCACTGGGGTCCAGGACACTGCATTCCAGCACCGTAGGGACTGAAAGACACTCAGTGAGCCAAGAAACACCTACAGAGGACTCTCTCTGAACTACAGAAGGAGTTTCTGAATTTGTCATCTCTTCAGAACAGCAAGGGATTTTAGTTTAATATTATTCATTTTTTTATGCTTGTGAATACTTTGCTTGTTAAATAAACAGTTTTTTCCACTTTTCTCAAAAGAGGTTATCTTCTGGACAGGTACAGGGAAGGGGTCCTGAATTTTGCCCTTTAGGGAATCATCCTTTTGGAAGTTCCCTTCCAAATTTGTCCCAAACTAGGACAGTAACTTTCCCATCATGGAAGCTTGGACTGGGTGAGAAAACAATATGTAAATGAAAGTCAGCCACCCACATATTTCCAGCTTCAATATTACATGATGATGAATGTTGATAATATTTGCTGTGGCGCACAGTGTGTTCCAGGTGCTGTATGAAGGCAAAGCACAGACAGTTCAGTGACAGGGCATCCCTGAGATTTATGCCAGTGTTGAAAGCCAATGTGTGAGGCAGAGAAAGAAACTTGCATTAAAATAATGAGCCATGTGTACATGTACATGTAACCCAGGAACAGTGCCAGGAACAGGAGACATTGGTTCCTTGACCCTAAGTCTACCTTTACTTCCCTTTTTGCCTTCAGGTGACTGAAACCTACAGAAAGGAACAAAAGAACAGGCTGAAATTTTAATTCATCTCATACCACAAAAAAAGAAACAATTCACACAGAAATTATTTAGGCACTACTTCAAGCCAGACATGAGGACTTGCTGCTTACAAACACCCTGTGTGCTAAAACATCATAAAATTTTGCCACGTTTAAGATACATGTACAAAATATATGTAATGTAAAAACAAAATAATTTTCCACTCATTTTTCCCTTGTGCATTCACTGTTGTTTGTTTTGTACATAAAACTATGTATGTTCTGCATGTTTTGCTTAGTTCCAAAGGCTGGTGACATGGTAGGATGTGAATATACTGTTGCAAACCCACTTTTTTTCTTGGAAAATGAAACAGAAACTCTTGGAAGCTGCTCCTCTTCCATTTTGGTCTAATGGGGATGGGAAGCTGGAGATATTTAGCACAGGTATTAGAACTAGGACAAATCTCTTAGAGCTAAAGACACTCAGGGCTAAGGCATGTACAGGCCGCAAGCCATCTGACTGGCCACGCTCGGCAGAGGAATCACAGAAGCTCTTTGCTCCCTGGATCAGCAGCCAGAATTTAGGGAGGCCCCTTGGGGCACCTTTAGGGTAGCTGGACAGAACCCCTGGGGCTGAAATTGGTGGCTCAAGGCAGCCAATGGCACTTAGGGCAGAAATCGATTGAACTTGTGCATAGCTACCTTGCCATCAGTGACCTGATAAACAACTCTGTCTCCACTGACTCCAGTGATTGCTTAGACACCTACCCCATGTGTGCAGACACCTTAGTGTCTTAGTGAACATATGAATGCAGCTTAGTGTGCCTGAATTAGTATTCCACTGACCTGATCCTTTTGGCACTTGTGAAAGAAAAGTGTCCTTTCAAAGAAAGGCATTACAACTGCTTTATCTTTGAGACAGATCTTCTTTTCCTCCTCAATAAATAAGCTATTTCCATATGTACACATAAAGCACATATACACTGATATAAATATACATATTTTTATATATATATATCTTTAACAATGTCTTACTGTGTGCAACTCCCATATTCTCTTTGTTTCTAAAAGACTCTCTGCCTACAAGTGTATTTGGCTCTGTCAGCTGTAATGGCTTTAGTGATAGAAAATTGCAATGCTCACATTAGTGAAGCCTCAGATGGACCCTTTGGCTTGAATTCCACTTAATGATAAATATTCCAAAATCATTCCTCATCATTTTCAGAAGTATGCAAACATAGATTCAAATGAAAGTGATGACTGCTGACATAAGTCTTAGCAATTTGAAGGAGCTTTTTCAGGAGCCTTTTTCTTATTTTTCCATAGTGTACAAATGCTGGATACTGATTTACCAAGAACTGCAGAGCAGATAGAAGAGCTAGTGCCAAGATCAAATTTTTGTCTTGTTCCTAGGTAATGTAAAAAAAGATAGATGTAGTGACCAAGCTCAAAACTTCATATAAGCAAGTTTGCATGAATTAGGTTAAATTCCAAAGCTCAACTGAGCTCATTTAATTATTATTTTTGTTATTGATGGGGTTTTGTTTTAGTTTGTTTCGATCTGTTGGGTTTTAGCCTTCTATTATGTGCAAATTTTCCTGTACTAATTTTTCTGTCTCTAAAATAGTGGATAAACTAAACTTCTGCTAGATGACAGCATTAATTATGCTTTATCTGCTGGAAGGGGAATGCTTTCACCAAAGAGGAAAGGAGCTGCAGTGACCTCTGTTGATGGAATTAAGCAATGTGTTTAAAGAGCCTAAAAGGAAAGGTGACACACATTCAAATTTTCTGCTGTAAATCAATAGAACAAAAAGGAAGCTGTGCTAAGAAAAAACAACTTTCAGGCTGAATATGGAAAAGACTGACACCCACACTTAACACCCAGCGAAGTCAGAAACTTCATCAGGGTAGTTGCCTTTCTAAAAATATTTTTAGAAAATTTGATTTTTTTTTTTTTTTTTTTTTGGTGTGGGATTAAAAACCATTGGCATAAATACAGAAGACATAACACAGAAGGGAGATGTGAGTTTTTTTTCAGTGCTATAGTGCATTCCAGGAGTTTATATCACCAGAAGAAAACACTGTGCCTCCATGTATTACATGATCTGAATTTAGTGACCAGTACCCCATGCCAGACTGACAGTCGGTATTCTTGAAGTTTAGAGGCAAAGAAGTTTTGCAGTTGGCAGGCTGCCTGTGGCAGAAAGAAATATCTAGGAACTGTCATGCCTTTATGACCAAGAATTTGGAACGTGTCTTTATGGGCTTGTTCTGATACAGGAAAATAATTAAACACGTAAATACCCTCAAGGATCTGGACCTTAATGCTTAACTTTAAGGTTGGGAGGAGTCTCACTTGAGTCAAGCATTTAAGGATTCATCTCATATGAATAAAGTTTTTGAAATCAATAAGAAAGCTTCCATTCAGAGCTAAGTAGTTTGTGGAAATGGGAGTAGTATGTCCTTATTTTTTTTCAGACTTGGGCCTTTGCTAAGGACTAGTCAGTATTAAACAAAGGCATAAATAAGGGGCAGAGCTTTGTGTTTTTAAAGTTATTTTATGTTTCCAAACTGCCCAGTGAACAATTGGTACCCACACTGTTTGTTTTTGCCAAGAGCCACAGTGATAGAAATTGGTATTGGTTTCCTTCAGTGTCAGAAATTCTTCCCAGCTCAGGTATTTCAGCTTAATAATGCCTGAACCAGAGCCTGAGAAGTTTTTTTTTTAGTATACTTTACAGAACCATTGCTGTGCCTAAAACATCCTTCTCACAGAGACAAACGGATATTGTTAATGACATTTTACTGGTATCTACTACGGTATTCTCATTCAGGATTTGTAGAGAATGATTTCTGCAAGTGCAAGGAGGGGAAAATACCAAGTTCATTCTGTTTTTTATTAAAAATACTAGAAAATGTGCACAAAGCAGTATCTTATTTTGATATAGATAAATATAAACCCAAAAATAATACATCAGTGTACTATGATATGATATCATCAACTAGATATTAATGGTGTACTTGGTCTGTCAGTTTAAGAATATCAAGATACACAAACGGTAAAGATTTAAAACTATCCCTGTTTTGCATATGTTATAGATGCCATAAATATTATGGTGTCTTTATACAAATTTCAGAGTAAAGCCAAATATTTATAGCTGCCTCTTTGAGAACTACATGCTGCCAGGCCTGAAGGAAGTATTGATGTATCTTCTATATATAATTAATTATCCTGGTGAAGATTTTCATTGACTACTGGGAAATTATGTCTTTCTCTGCATGAGTCTGAAAATTTTTTGTGTGCAATGGTCAGGATATGAGGTATAGTTGGGTAGTAGCAAAGATTTCTTTTCCTCAGTATATCATCATCCCACACACAAACCTCTACACATTAAAAGACACCAAATACCCACTCACCATGCTAAATATAAACCAAGAAAAGACTACTCTTGGAAGAGTTATATATTAAGTAAATTAATTCTATGTTAAAATAGCACATAGAACCAATCTATATAAGAAACAAATTTCTCTGCTAATTGTTGTCCTACCTTGTGGTAAGAAATATTTTTAGGTTGCTTGACATAATTATGAAAGGAATTTTTATGACAGTGTACATAGCTACAACTTTTGCACTGAAGCTGAAATCACCTGTGTTCTGACATCTGAGCTAAAACTGAGTTTCCACATGTACTAGCTTTGTGACCTCAGGTATCATTTTAGGAAGCACATTGTGACTTGAAAGCAATCAAAATATCTTATTGCTGCTTTCTACTGTGCATTCTTATTACCCAGCATACAGGATTTATAATTTAGCTCTTTTCCAGTTTAATTTTATAGTGCATTTATGAACAAGTTCCTGAGCTGTTATTTATGTACCAGTCTTTAGAGGTCATCTCTTTTGGCTTATCTTATAGAATAGAAAGGAAAAAGTCAGCAGTTATCTTTTTATACGTCTGCAAAAGTATCTTTTTCATACAATTATAACTGTTTGACAGGAATTTGCTCAAAGTTAATGAATATCTTTGGATAGAGATTAAAAATGGAAAATTACATCTTCAGAGATGTACTTTTCTTTAAATTACTAGTATGTGAAAACTGTTTTGGAACTTTAATTGCTGCTACCGGCTTACTACAAAATAAACTTTGCAATAAACCTTGGCAGATCCTTATCTATAACCAAAAAATCTCCACACTGGCAATAGCATAGTGTCGGGTGAAATCATATTTGGATTTGGATTTTTTTTTTTTTTTTTTTTTGCGACTGAATTCAAAAAAGCAGGAATTTCTCTTCAAACAGCCCTGAACTTCTCTCTGTATGTAGAGATTATCTGGATGCTGCAGTAATTGCTGGTTTGGTTGACTGCTTGATTTTCTACAGTGTGGAGACTTACATACTTTCTGGTTTTGGCCTTACACAGAAGCATTCGGATATGATTTCTCAGGGTAAACTGGACAGCTCAAACCCAGAATTTGAGTGACCTCCTGAGTTGGAAGCCAACTTCCATTTTCAGTGCCAGCTCTGAATCATAACAATTATGCCTGTTTCCAAAAACTGAATCTGAATCTGCCATTTTTTTGACCCTTGTGATTTTGGCGATTTGTATCTCTCTGTTCATCCTATTTTAATGTGATACAGGTGAGAGAATCCTGAACCTCAATACCAGGAGAGAAGGCCTTATCTAATGCTCCCAGCGAGGAGACAGCTACAAAGGTGGTAGGTAAAATCCCTTATCATCACAGAATCACCGAATGGTTGAGAAGGGACCTCTGGAGGTCATCTACTCCAAACCCTCATCCATGACTCCCCTCTAGTGAGTAGTCAGCTGGAAAATACCTGGAGAATGCACACACCTACAAGTTTCTTAGCAAGGGTCAAAACTCATATTCCATCCCAGTACTGTAAGAAAATCTTCAGGAAAAGAGATACATGCAGTGAGCCATGAAGGAGGAGGCACCCTGCCTAGGCTGGCCTGTGATATTTTAATAGTAGCTGTGTGCAAGTGTGGGATTTGAATCCACCACATTTGGCTTCAGATGTGTGCCCAGCTTATCGAGGCAGGGAGTGTTCTGTGCTCAGCTCTAGGAGGCAGCATCTACAGGCAGTGATTTATGGTCCTGGGTAGCAATAAGCAGGCCTTTTTGAAGTGACTGCTGCTTTCCAGGAGCCCTAAATAGGTCCCAAGGTGCCACTGCTACAGGACAGAGGAGGCACCCTAAAAATAAAATTATAATTACATTTTTCTGAGCAGTTGAAGGGGGTTTAAGAGATTTTGGTCTTTTTTAGACCAGCATCTGAACACATTTTATGTGATGCTGAACTTGAGAGCAGTTGTTAAAAAACATGCTGATGCTTTTTACTCTAGTTCTGTACCCATACACTTGCTTGGGCTCTAAAAAAGCAGTATATAGAACCAGAGCAGCTGTATCTCTATCATGAGCTCCATGCCCATGTTCATTTAAGAAGCCCATCCATTTTGCCTTAAGAATGCATCTGCTCACATGTGTATGGTACTGAGCTAGTCTGGGAATCCTGCTGCTAGGACTGGACTGCAGGATCAAAAATTTGTTAGCTCCTCACTACAGGACTTCATAAACTTTGGGTTTCGAGGTATTTGACTTCTGTGGTAGAAAACACAGGTCAGACAGATTATTCTTTCCTCTCTAAGGTTTTTCTGTTAAACAACTGCTCTGGTTTATTTCAAGCACTGTGGGATGGTGTTTGGTGCCATTACAGGACTGGCACCAACATGCTGGTCTAGCTGAGATGAGAACCAAACTGCTTATTTGACAACTCTACTTCACCACAAGACAAGCAGAAGTTAATTGCACAGGACAGATATACAGCCTCTGCTCCTCTCCTCAGAACTGGCATTTCCCAAGGCACCTGCAAATGGAAAAGGGGATTTACTTATTTCTAAGTATCAAGAGGTGATAAACCTTGTTGCAAGTTATGTTAGAAATTTTTGCTAATTCTGTATTTTGGCAGTGTGTTCCTTCCTCAGAAGGTATAGATGGAGTGTCACACAGGAGGAGTTAAAAAAATACTGGTAGTTAATGGCTGTGAATGTAACTGCTCCACCTTTTTTTTCCATGACGCAATGTTCCAAGAGAGACTGTTGCATAAGAAAGTAATCAGAGGCAGCTTAAATTACAAGGAAATGGATACAATCTTCTCAATAAAGTAATGCTATCCTAACATGGCTACTATGAGAAGATTTGTTTCTTGTAGGCATTGGACACACTTTACCATTCCTCTTCACTTTTCTGCTGGTGTACTTAGGATGGTTTTCTTCAGGGTGTAGTTTTTGTTTCTTGAGGTTTTTTGTTTGTTTGTTTTCTTCCTAGGGTTTTTGTTTGTTTGCTGTTTTCTTCCCTGTGCAGCCTTTTCTCTGATTAAAAAGTATGTTCACATTTTGTGCCCATATATAATTGTGGGATCAAATCCTACTGCTTTTTTATGACTTTTAAATGCTTGCAATTTAGTTGAGAACTCTAGTATTAAAGTATCTATGCCTCGCTGAAATGATTTATAAGTACAGAAGCAGATTCTATTTGCAAGATTTGCAATCATGAAAAAAGAGAAAGATAATTTCAGACCTAGGACTGTTTATTAGAGCTAATTACATGGAAGATATATAAAATATTAAAAAAATTATACTCATTTATATGTGCATATATATCTACATGTGTGTTTGTGTGTAAATGTATTGCTATAGATACTAAATATATAAAAAATGAAAAGAGGCTGTCTTTAGTCATTGAAAAAGCTGTAAATTTGTTCTCTATTAAACTATTACCTTTTGAGTATAATCAAAACTCGGGTATAGATAGATGAAGAGGTTATGGGGTGTTGGAGCCTGTGATACTGTGATAACCAAAGGATTGTCAATACTGAAAGTGTTTGTCAGATCTTTTCAGGGGTATGTTATGTGTATCTTGCTTTTAAAATTTTGTCAAATGCTGAGAAATTTTACTGAAGGAATTTCACTGGGGCAAAGAAAATGTGACGTCTTCTTCATTATGCCATGTTCAGTTTGTTTCCATACCAGTGGGAAACCAGTAGTTTTTTTAACAAAAATTTCCACTCTTCTTAAAGCTTTCCAAAGAAGTGTCCACATTTTCCATTCCTGAAAGCTCCTGTATGCATCTTCCCAGTTTAAAATGCCACATAAATTCTTTGAAAAGTTTTATAATATCAGCAATTTTTGCTATTATTTTCTTTTATTCATTTGGAAAACTCTCGTAATGGAAATGTTGTACTCAACTCAAGAATGTAAGAGTATTTCTTGATACTCTTTTGGAATGTTAAATGAATCATAGGGTTCAATAATACCATCTTTGAAATAACGAGAAGTCTCTGTCTAGGGAAAAAAAAAAAAAAAAAAAAAAAAAAAAAAAAGATTTTGATGCCTGGCAGCTGCATGCTATAAGCACTACAACTTTGCTCTCTTAGCCCCACACACTGATGCTACTCCACTTTGGAACTGCTAAAATCCAGGCTGTAGGCTGGGGAAGGCTTCTTGTGAGGCTGAATGTTCTACCCTTTATATGTGGAGCACAGAGGCAGAATTTAACAGCTGTAGTCCTTTTGACTCCAAATTCAGGCTTTCTTCTAACTCTCACAGTCTCTCTGACCATTCTACTAAACACACCTCCTCCTTAAGAAGCAGTGGGAAAAGCAGACTTTCCCATGATATGTCTTCTTGAATGAATGAATGATTTTCTTTTATTTCTTACCTGATTGTTTGTGTTAACTTTCCCAAGGACAGGATTATATGAAGAGGTGAAGAAGATTTATTTTTACACATGAATCATAGGAACAATGAACTGGACTAATTTTTATTGAAAACAAACCCCACATAACATTCTGTGTAAAATTTAAAGCCGAACTCCACCAAGTCAAGTGGAAAACCCGTATTCACACCAGCTGCCTTTTGGTCATAGAGCCAAGCAGCCGAGATAAGCACTTGAAGATTCTGCAAGGGTTTATAAACCTTCTGCAGTGAAAATATAGTGACATAAGAGATGCAAGCAGTGGCTAACTAACTTCAGTGGGTAGGCTGGATAAAGAGAAGTAAGCGATGGAAAACTGAGTAGAGATAAACAAAACACAAAGCCAGCAAAAAGAAGAATTAATCAACTCTTGAAATGCATCTTTCTGAACTCTAACAGAAATTTATATACATCCTATAAAATTACCACCTATTATGTGTTAATTTTTTTTCTAGATAATGTATATTTACTATTTAAGTCCTGCATGCACAGTATTAGTAAGTGTACAGACACTTCTCTGGCTGACCTCTGCAGCAATTCACGATTGCAAAACACCTTCTTTGTACTGAGGCTACTTCAGCTGTCAGGAACACTTCCCTGGCTTCAGCAGGATACATAGAGCATTATTCAAGACAGAGTCAGCTTTGAGGTTTGTAGAGAATCTAAGGTAAATTTTTATACCTTTGTTAAAGGATGATTCCTCGTAGCTAGTGATGACCTGAGGAAGCACTGGGTGCATTTATTTGTATTTTGCAGGTGGGTTCTTGGAATAAAGAGGAGAAATGAGGAGATATCAGAAACAAGGTAAAGATGAGAAAGGGGCCATGGGATGAACAGCTCGCTATGCCACATATTAATGCTGTTCCAGCTACTGCTATCAACTGACCTTCATCACTGCCACAGGATGGTATTCTGTAGGCATCCCAGAAGATATTTCTAGACTCCTGCTTAAGATCTGAGTCCTCTTTAAAAAGTCCTTATCAAGGGCCTAAATGTGACCCGCAATACCTATTCAAACCAGCTTGTGTTGGTGAAAGGGGAAGCAGTGTTTATGCTGTGCTCAGCTGAGAATAAGGTGGTAGCTGATTTCCTGCAAGACAGAGAACAGCCTCCACACATTTTTTGCTTGCTTCAGAACTGCTTGAGAAACACTGTAACTTTTTTTTGAAAAATGAAATTCTTCAGGAAAAAAAAATCCAGAACCCCTCAGCATTTTTGAAAGCAACACTTGTTCAACACACTTGTGCCATTAACCTAGTGGCAAATACTGAGTTGGAAATGTAGCTTATCATGACTGGGTCAGTCTTTACCTTGCCCTTTGCAAACAGAGGCTACACCTCTCCACTTCAAAGGTTGTCAGAGTTGTAAATATGGGATACAGCACTAAAGGAATCACTTCAGCCTCTAATTTCAATGCTTGAACTCATGGAAAAACATTAAGAAATATGTTTATCATATCTACCATAATCTATCAAACTCTGCTCTCAAGGGAAAATTCTCGTTGTTGCTGATGACATTGTAAGGCTAAAACTGGAGGCGTTCTTTTAGTCATTAACTTTATTTGCCCCAGAAGTTAAACATTTAAATTAGGATTTCTGTATTCATGGCAGTGACAGGTGTTAAGCTTGAGAACAGTGGCTACTTTTGACAGCCAGCGTGGGGACATAGCCTCAGAAATCATTCAATGACTAAGTGTCCTGGTGCAGAGTGAGCTAAAGAGGGGATTTACTGTTTAAACATTAAACATGTTGCTTAGCTATTAAACAATTAGCTTGTTCTAAGCCTTAAGAGAAGGAGACCAGCCTGTCATCTTGAATTCTAGATTTTCAGCAAATGTGTCCAACAAGGTAATTTTTCAGTGATACCCAGATCACCTGAAACAGAAGTAATAAAAGGAAAAACAGTACAACCTCTCTCTGGGCATCTCCTCTTGATTTTGCCTGTCTTATGAAAAGAAGGGCACTTTACTTTGAAATAATTGGAGAAATTAACTTCATGGTTTTTCTTCCTGGGTTATATATGTCCCTCTGGAGCTAGAAACTTCACTTAGCCCTCCTCCAGTACTTTATGACAGGTCTCTTTTTTGTTATTTGGGATGATATTTAATTCTTATGCCCTGCAGTGCTGTTAAAACCTCTCTATTACTTGGTATGAGGCTTCCTGGGTGAATCTGCTCGAGATGTTTACTCATGGTGAGCAGAGTGCTGTGTGCACACCTGCTGGCTGGGGAAAGCCTTAGGAAAAGTCTTTAGGAGAGTGTTCACATGGGTGCAATTACTCTGATACTCAGAGTAGTCCTGGCTTTGGGGAGGTGGTTGCCTGTAATCCACAGAAGCAGCAACATGTTGCTCCCTCAGGGCTTCATGCTGGAATAACTGTGACTGGTGCTGTGACTGATGCTGAGAGTGGCCTAAGGAAATCCCAGAAAAGCAGAGTTCATCACTCTGAATTCAACACTTCATTTATGGGATTGCTTTAGAAGATTTAAAAAAATAGCTATGCTCCTTCCCTCATGTTCTGCATCTGTAGCCAGGCAATCTGCTGCTTCTACAATTCCTGGAGTCCTGGAATATCAGGCAGCTGATGATACCTGTCCCCTCTCTCAGCTCTTTCCAGTTAAATAAAACAAGTTGTGCAGACACAACAGCTAACAGAGCAAGGGCCTTAAAATGGCTAACCAAAGTTCAGACCTGCAGAGCTAAATTGCTGCCATTAAAGTGCCTACATGAACAAGGTATAATGCCTCTGGTGGACCTGGTTTATGGGGATGGTTGCTAAGCAGTCCTGGAAAGGTCTGTGGAAAAACACATCCTCAATGGACTATTGATTTCAGATAATAAATCATTTGGTAGTTGAGATATTCATTCACTAATTAATGGATTTAGAGACAGATCCAAGGCCCTGATGACACAGCCCTTATTAAAAGAATCAAACCCCTAATGTAATAGGGTTTGAGAAATGATTATAACATAATGCATGTAGGTGAGTGACCGGCCCCTACTCCCAGAGAAAATCACTCTCAGTCAAGTATGTTTGTATCTTATAATCCTTAAATCTTCATTGAAGTACCTCTAAACAAGTAAAAAAACCCAAAATCTATGTCCCCTCCTTGGTGTTTGCTTTCATTTAACTCCTGGAACATCATGGTTGCATGTAATTGTGTATTTTCCTTTCCTTGTGTAATTGTGATTCCCATACAGCTGCAGATGTCAAGATGAACCATCTCTTTGGCTGATGCAGCCCAGAAACTTCCTTCCTTTTTCTAATGGAAATACTGGAATTTTTTTTTTTTTAGTAATACACATATATTTCAGAAAGGTGGTCTGTGTTTAGGTCTCCTGTGAGTTAGGGGAAAATACTTAAAATACTTTTGGAGAAAACTGGAAAAAGTCTGTGGCTGTTTTGGAGAGCTCACTAGGAAGAATGATGAAATTTACACTTTTCTTCTGAACAAGCAGCACAGATTTTACAATACTGCTGTATGGACTGTGTCAGAGGAAATTTGAGAAGGATTGACTTAAAGACTTACTTTGCGAGATTAAGTCTCTCTGGACAGGGCTAATTTCCATCAAAATAAAACATCAGCAGCAGTGTACAACTTGTTTTAAAATCTGCTGAAATTGTCTGTGAGACTAGAACAGCAATGAAAATTATGGATAAATATTTGTTAATATGTTTAGGATTGTCTCTCCAAACAATCTTGATTTTTGATCATATTTACAAGAGAAGACCTAAAACATTTATTGTAGGGGATCCAGTTACTGAAATAGTCACATTAACATTCTGAAATGCTTCTCTGATGAGCAAGACAGGTAAGAACATCAAGTATAAAAATATGACTTCATGATTTTTAGGGAATCCCTAAACGCATTTATAAATTTATAAATATAAATTTATGGTACAGTGAAAATTCTCATTGTTTTCAAATTACTTCTTTTGCTTTTCATTGTGAAAGCAAAGTTTTTATAATAGCAAAGGATTGCTCTTTCTTACGAGGTAAAGCTGGATTAATAAACACAGACAACATACAACCCTGTAACTCAAAGCCATGCTTCCAATAAAAAAATCCCTGTACCTACTCCAAAAAAAGTAAAATTAAACTGTCCTAACACCTGTATGAACCACTCAAGCTACTGCAAACTTGTGTGGTATATCTGCCAATGCCTCCCTTTCCCAAAGAGCATTTTGTGGGTACCCTGGGCAGTCCCTCACTCCGGTGGCAATTTCCATTAATAATAAATGGATTAAAAGATAAACAAACTGAATGATGTGAGTTAGCATCTTGATGTATGAAGTAGCATGCACTTTGTCACGTGAAATGCTGTTAGCACTGTATCTGGTGGAACAGACAATGCCTGCGAGCAGAATTAAGGAGATGAAAGTACAGCGGGGCGCAGATGGCAGGGCACAGCGCGGGCGGGGAGGCAGCGGTGGGGGCACTGCGGGAAGGTCCTCTATGGATCAGCTGGAATCAGGCAAGTGCGGCGTACGTGCTTTCTGTTTGTGCTATCATCGAAATGGTGCGGAGCGACCCGACAGAAAATTGTTCTGAAGTGGCAGCAGATGCATTGAGCTGTCAGGCGCAGAGCCATGACGAGACACCGCGGCGCCAGGAACACACCTTCACGTCTCCCCTATAGCACTCCCTGAGCCCCCCCTTTCCCTTCTAGGGCAGCTGTAAAGCTCAGGGATGTTTTTCTCTGTATGGTGAGGTCCCCAGTCGCGGCTTCAGGAGAAGCTGCTCCTTGCACAGATACCTGCAGGGCTGGCACAGTGCGAGGGGCAGCGGAGGGGACTGAAGCTTCTGCTGCTGTCTCATACAGCCTGCCTGGGTGAGGCAGAGGTAATAAGAATATCATACCCCATTCTGCTGTCTTAGACAAAGCTCTACCTGGATTCAAAGACCTCCTACCTGTGGAGAAACCCTCAGCATCTGTGGGGCCAGGGCTGATGGCAATGAAAAGCAGCATGTGTCAAAATATTGACAGAATCTTCACAAGCACTTCAGTACCTCACACCATGCTCAACTTCACTGCAACACTTTCGGCTGCATCCAAAATCAAAAAGGGTCCACTCTCCTGCTGCATCATTCTGTTCTGTAAAGGCAATTCCTATTCAAATGGTGGATATTTTGATCTATACAATCCATCCATAAAATACATTACTTAGATGTAATAATAGACTATCATCTCTGATAATTAATCTCAATTCCCATTTTCTTTATTGTCTCAGTGTTTTGGGCTCTGTCAAAGCATTACTTCCTTTTTTATTACTGGCATGTAAGTTTTCAGGCTCAAGATTAATGACATCTTTCCCTCATTTTTTTATTCGCATTTACCAGCATCTAATTTTCTTAATATTAAAAGAATGTTAGCCCATTAGCCAGAACACCAGCAGTGTCAGAGCTAGAAGGATTTCTGCTGTCTGTGCCCTTTTATTTTTGTAGTTGAGGAGAGTAAGGGGACAAATAACAGCAAATATCTGGATGGTGTCCCAAGGAAGGGTCTGTTTTCCCATGTGTGGGTGAAACTTTGTGACTAAAAGCGCATGACCTGGGCGCTGAAGCATCTCTCTGTCTCTGCCAGCATGCAGCAGCCGTGCTCTGTTATCCCTCACTGCCTGTAATGAACAGGGCAACAATGAGGAACATTTTCCATGAGAAGGGACCTTCCTCCACTTTTGTATGACTCAGTCTTTTCCCACTCAGTCTTCTTTCCCCCCTTATGGAAAAGTTAAATTCCTCAGGCTGTTCACAAATCTCCAAACATTGGTCTGGTGGCTGGTGCCCCTGAAGGGCTGTTTTTAGTTCCCTGCTCTACAGTGTATTTTGGCTGTGCTATTGGATGGGGGTATGAATTCCAGCATAGATCAGAATGATGAGGTGATATCAGAGAAAAGGGTCGATGGGATAACTTGCTTTTGCCAATACTTGACACTACTGAAGATAAATTTCAGTTCAGTGCAGCATCCTGCAGGTAGATAACTAAAAGGGATTCTAGGAGAGCAGGTATTTATGCTTTCATAATTTTATTTTTCAGAAAGGTTTTCTTCATCTACAGAAAAGGTCATAAAATGAGATATGCAAGTACATTACATCCTGTAATTTACATCAGATCTTGTAATTTTAGACAGAATTAAATTAATTATTTATAGTAAATAGTGCTATCACCTTCACCTGAGGGTGAGACTTCTCATGGATAGTCTGACTGGGACGAGGAGATTCAAAAATGAAAGACCACTTTCTTTTTGTATTCCTTTTCCATACAAAGGAAATGTCCTCAGAATTGGCAGTATTTATGTGCTTTTCTCCTATATCAGAGAATCTAATAAAACAAATAAAAGAAGATATGAAGATAATGCACCAAGCTAGAGAATTAGATGGTGTATATACTGGTTTGACATTAAAACATGTTTTCATGACTGAATTGTAGATAAATAAAGAATTTTTTTTTTTAATTAACATCATGTCTTAAAATTTGTCATTAAAACCACAGGCTTAGTGCCCCTTTTCAGGTTCTGAATGTGAATGACAGCTACAGATATTCAGCTAATTGATTTTGAACTTTAACACCCTACAGAAACAGCCACTGATAAATTTGTGGAAAAAATCAAGTTCTGAAGGTAAATGACAACTACAGATATTCAGCTAATTGATTCTGAACTTTAACACCCTACAGAAACCGCCACTGATAAATTTGTGGAAAAAATAACTCCTACTTCCTGCTTTAGTTTTATTGGAAGGCAAGAAAGACATGCTTTGCTATAGAGGCATGCAGAATGGTGTGCTCTAAAGATTTTATGAGTTTGAGCTTTGGAATACTGTCTTACTCATAAGTAGTGAAGTCATGAGTAAATCACTGGTGAGATTCCATTCTTTCAGAAAATACAGAAACCTGGTGCTCAGCTCTTTAAAAACAGGATTTTGCCAATCACGTGTTCAATATTTGC
>WEIU01008034.1:54790-117026 GCA_013389925.1 Aegithalos caudatus | reverse complement strand
ATGACCGGGCGGGATTTGGCTGGAAGAAGTCGGGGGTCCTCTCGGTTAGGAGAGAGAGGTGCGGAGGACGAAAGAGACTGGTAAACCCCGGGTTAGGAGGACCGTAAAACCCGGAGTTCACCCGGTGCGTGACTGACTTTTTCTTGATCGCTCTGCTGTCATTTGAGCACGGTCTTCTTTTTCTTAAAATAACGCCGGGTATAATGACAGTCTCAATGCAGAACAACGGATCGATGAAAAGCAAATATTTATAAGGGTAGAGTATGCCTCTTCCTTACTCTGCTTCTCCACCATTCACTTACGTCCCGATAAAAAAATATAAAAGACGGCACTGTAAGAGTAAGAAAGGCCACCTCTTCCCTCATGTGGAAAACATTTGCATTGCATAGTTTCACTGATGTTTCACAGCCTATATGTCATATTTTTAGTTAGCCTCTCTGTCCCAAACAGAGAAATGAATACAGCAGAATAATCTAAAGAATGTCAGGTAATGGCATGCTAGACAGCTATTTAAAATCCAGTAAATCTATATGAATTTTGAAGTTTGTAGCTTCTTACCTAGAAGATAATGTAAGGAATAAAGCTCTGGGAACAAAAATAAGTAAGTTAACCTACACGACAGTTGTTTCATTCAACACTGTGACTTTGCAGCACAGATTATCAATAAAAATACCGTAATGCTCATTCTGATAAAGCCTCTTTATCAATGTTAAAACTTTTAACCTCTGCTTGTGACATTTGAATAGACTGTGCCACAATTTGGTTAGTGATCAGGTAATTAGGATTCTGAAAAAAACCCAAAAATTTGTACTCACCTCCTGCCATGTCTAACATTGTAGTTGGGGGCCTGATCCTTGACCCAAGTAACTTGGTCTTCTATCATTACTTCCTGCAGAAATGCTGTGTTGCAGCCATTAAGCAGGCATGCATCCTGATGCATGTGTCTTAATACATTAAAGGTGCATGTTTAATCCTAAACATGCGTTTAGGTGTTTGCAGAATCAGGAGAGTTTACAAATATGTTAAACTCAAATATATCATGAACTATAATAACCAGGAAATAAGGAGTTTGGTAGAGAATTTAGCCTGTTGAGTACTGAAAATTGCTCTGGCTTCTGAGTTTAGATAAAGCAAAAACTCTTGAATAAGCTAAAACTATTGAAAAAGTTTCTGCTTTATTAAAGATTTTTATTAAAAGAGAAACCTTTTGAAACATTTAATACACATGCAGACATAATAATATGTAAATATACTTAGATTTAATTTATAAATATATAAATATATAATTTCTTTATAATATCTACAATTATATATAATTGTATATGTTATATAATTTCTTTAAAATGATACACTCTTACTATCATGGTATTCTGCTAGTGCATAGGCATCTAAAAAGTTTAAAAAAAAAAGAAAAAAAAAGAAGTTGCCTGACTGATTTATTTTTCCAGTCTGATTCTAGTAAGTAAGCAAGCAAACAGCATAGGTGAAGAAAAACACACGTAATTTAAAAATCCTTCCAGTTACACCAAATGAAAGCAAGTGTGGCTAATCTAGGGCATGCTGTTGTCGGTGCCTGTGTGCGGAGCAATGAGGGCCAGATCCAGGAGTGGCCCTAGGTGTGGCAGTGCTCAGCTTCACCACACCTATCTTCAGGCGCCCTGACTCCAGGACTGGAATTAGGAACATCCAGTTCTTGCTCCTGGAGCTCTGTCTGTGCTTCCTTATCCAGTGAGTGCATCAGGTAAACCTTCCCAGGTCAGGCTCCCATCGATCCTAAGTCACATTCCACACCAAATTTACACTGGTTTATGCCTTGTTTTCTATTGAAAGTAGCCCAGAGAGGCAGTTTTGAACCACCAAGATACCTAAATTATGCTCTGCCATGTCCTACTGGTTACTAGGAATAAGCCATGTGTCTCAATAGGATGGAGATGGGTTTCCCAGCCCATCTCACTGCCTGTGGCCCCTGGAGGGGCCCTCTGAGAGGAGGCTCTCTGATGCATTCCTCTCCTCATCATTTCCTGCTGGGCAGCGCAGGCATCTTGCCCCTGACATGCCAAGCAGCGTGAAATCCACCTTGAGACTCCCGCACTGCCCAGGAAACTTCGGTGCTTAATCTGGCATCACAAATTCCTTTCTGGGGCTAGGCACTGAATGCTTACATTTGGCACTGCCAAGTATCAAACCTTTATGAACTGATCCCTAAGGTCTTTTCAGCTGTGAGGAGCTCAGAAGATAGGGTCCTGTGTAATAGCAGCTCTCAGTGTGTGAAAGATCCCAAAGAATACTCAACTGCAGCACCTAGTTATGAATCTTTTTAACAAATATATTTTAACAGAAGTGCAACTTCACCAGAGCTGAAATGTTCCAGCATTTGCTAAATTTTATAGGAAATTTACCTGAAAGGTTTGTCTGATCCTGCCTGTGATCATGTCACTGTAAACTTGGTTTAGAGGCAACAAGAAAGGCAGCATAAGAAAGGAAAGCCTGAGATTGTCAAGCAAACTTGACAAGGTACATTTTCACAAGGATATTAGGAACATGGTACTTCTTATTGCAGTATAGGGCATGAGCACAATTTGAAATCTAATAAATTGCTTTGAATTGAATTATTTTATGACTACCTCTACTTATTTCTTATTTTATGTGTTGATACCAGAAGTATGTTACCCACATGCTGGTGGACTCTATGAATATACTAGGTGGGGCCATTGCACCTGAATATGCCAGTCTCTAAGCAGTGAGACTAGTCTACATAATCCCTAGTTTTGCTTAATTTTTATGCTAATAAGCCTACAAAATATTGTGTAACTGATCCTGATTCCCATTATTTCTATGTCTAAACACAAATACACAATGAGGAGTGTTTCTTCTGGCAGTTGGCTGATACCCTTCCAACCCTGCTCTCCTGAAAGAAGGTTTAAGCTGTTCAGAGGTACTCAGTAGCATTTTCAGCATCAGAAAGCACTGGAATTTACCCCAAAACAGAAGGAAACTGGGATTCTAAGGACTTTTATCTTGAAATATGAACTTGACTTTAGATAAGTATCCTACTGCCATTTTTGCCATGATATATGGAGGATGCTTATTCAACATCTTCCCTGCTGTTCGAGCTGAGTCACTGCATAACCTGAAGCCCAAGGACAGGGTCAGAGGAGAAGAAAGTAGCTGTAGTCTTGCATTCAGCATGAAAGTCTGAGTATATCTGTACTGCAGGGGTTCTGCTTCCAGGGTGATCCTGACCCTGTGGCTGTGAATCCATCAGAGCAGGGAAGGTGTCCCTCATTGGGCAGGGCATATGTTCCTGAGTTGACATGCACTGGATTCTGAATCCTCACTCTCTGCCTTCAAATCAGGAACCATGGCCTGTCCCTAATCACCCTTGCATACTTTTCATGTAGACAGGAAGTCTTCCAGGAGTTTTGATGCTGTTTATATGAATAAAAACCATATTTAACTTAGTGGGAGGCTTTCCATTACTTTTAAGAATGAAGTGGAATCCCAAATCTCTGAGAGGCTATGAACTTTCCAGAGTGATTTGTAAAGAAGAAAATATTTAATTTTTTATTTTATTCACAATAGAAGTTTTATTGCCATAGTATTAAAACTGGTTGGGATTTTTTGTTTTTATTTTTGTCAAAAGCTGCATTTGCAAAATTTCTCTTCTCTTGAATTTTTGTTGAGGAATGATTTAAAATTTACTTTTGAAGTGTTTTAAAAACCTTTTGGCAAAACCCAGTTACTCAGGGGAAACTTCCTGACTGTTGTATTGGAATTGCATTCCTGCCATTGCAGAAACTAAGATGAATCATAAAATGTTTATGTGGAAGTGGTTGAAAGGTGAAGAGTCAAGTCTCCAATTGCAAATTCATGATTTTTCCACGATCATTACCTGTTTTGCCAATATAGGACCAGAACTGGTGATTCTGGTTTTGAAGAATGACATTGAATTTGGCAGGCCTTCTATTAAGTCACATAGGTTGTATTTCTAATTATTTAAAGCAGTCTGTGTTCATTCAAAAAGGGAAAAAAATGTAGTTTGAGCTGCTTGCTTTTATAAACAGCTTTAATAGTTACAGAATATGTAAGTAAAAAGTCCATAGATTAAAACAACTTTTTTTTTGCTCCTTCTTAACCGTTTGTTTTTTCTAATTTTCCTAATTATAAGCAGGCTTTCTTTTAATTGGAAAAAAAATCCATGGTGAAAGGAGAATTGACTTAAAAGGTGTTACAAGATGCATAACCCTGAAACTGGGAAGCTGGATGTAAACTATAGCAAGATTGCAGTAATTTAACTGTTTCGACTACAGGTGTGATTTTTACTGAAATAGTTTTACAGAAATAGACGCCCGTTATTACCACACCCAGTGTTTCCGTGCAGCTCGCATTTAAAATAATTAAGATGCTTTTTAGTTAGGCAGGGATTGTGGGATCTTGTGGGTGTGGATCAATTTCTATATAATTATATGGGCCAAATATAGATAAGGAGGAGTCTGGAAGATTGGCATCACTGGGACCTGGAATGTGACCTTGGTGCATAAGGTTGATCATTCCATTAGATTGGCCAGACTAAGTTCCTTCAAAATGTTTCCCATTCATTAACAAAATTATCCTTAAAACAGCCAACTTCTCTAAATAATCGGAATTTTTAAATCAAAACTGCCTGGCTTTGGGAGTTTTAGAAGGCCAAATAACATTCAACCTCTAAGTCCTCATTCAGAACCTTTTAAAATTAATTTCTTCAGTACTTTGCAGACTTTTATGAGAGAATCCTGATTCTACTACAATTCATATGATACAGAAGAAGGAACATAATAATGCAGGCTACAGCTTATTGTCACTTCATGGAAAACATGTTGATTCTTGTGAAATTAATTTGGAGGCTCCTCTAAAAATAATAATTGTGTCTGTAAATGCTTCCTCCTGGTGGTAAGGGAATTGATCATGAGTGACTGGGTGGAGGTCACGTGCTTGTTCCCCTCACTGGCTTTGAGACTCTAAAGGTAAAAATGAAATTAAAACACTCTTTAAACTCATTTGTGAAGCTGTCCAGAGAGGAAGCAGTGGTTAGTATGATTTTTTTTCTCTTTCTAGATGAAATTTATCCTAGAGAAGTGTTTCGATTTTGTTTCTGGAGGATTCCACATAAAAAACACAAAACCCAAACCCCACAGATTCACAGAGAGAGCCCTTGCACACGGTTGCTCCATCCAGCCTAGCTGTGGAGTGGAATGAATGTCTAGCTATTAATTTGTCTTTCCACCAAATCAGTTGAATTAACTATGCTAGCCAATGTATTTGCCTTGATCCGTTGTGGATGTCCAGTTCAGTCTTTGCAATGAAAATCAAATTGCCTGGCAATCACTGTTTGTTTAATATGGAAATGACAATAACAGAATCCAGAATAATCTTATGGATTCTGTACAAGTAACCATTTCCCTTTCTTCTGTTTGAATTTCCTTTGAAGGCTTTCATCTCTATCACAAGTTGCCCTCAATAGTACCTGAAAGCTGTCTCCTTATTCTGGTTGGATTGCTTCTTGGTGGGATTATTTTTGGAGCAGAGGAGAAGTCCCCACCTGTAATGAACAGTGATGTGTTTTTCTTGTATCTGTTACCACCTATTGTACTCGACGCTGGATATTTTATGCCAACTCGTCTGTTCTTTGAGAACTTTGGTACCATATTCTGGTATGCTGTGGTGGGCACACTCTGGAATGCCATTGGCATTGGAATTTCCCTGTATGGAATTTGCCAGATCAGTGCATTTGGTTTGACTGATATCACTTTGCTGCAGAATTTGCTCTTTGGCAGCCTCATTTCAGCTGTGGATCCTGTGGCGGTGCTAGCCGTCTTTGAAAATATCCATGTCAATGAGCAGCTTTATATCCTGGTGTTTGGAGAGTCTTTGCTGAATGATGCTATAACTGTGGTAAGTTACTTGATACCTGATTAATTGATAAAAATGATGAATGATTGTTTACATGCCACTCCATTGTATCTCTTTGTATCTGGTTATTGCAGTTTTCTACTAGATAGAAGTCAAGGAGTGCTAGTGTGTCTATCTAATTCTTTAAACCTGAGATTTAGAAACCACAGTAGTCTTACCACATGAGGGTAATGGTAGCATATTTACTGTAGGGATTTTCCTACTGATCACTCTAGTTTCTATATCTTTTTAATTTTATTACTTCCATAATCTAAAACTGTAGGTTTTCCTCACCTGCAGAAGTGTTGTTGGACAGGAAAGGGGAAGGGCCAGTATGGGGTGTCGTAGTGTGTTAATGGGAAGGATGGCAAATCATGGAGATGGCATAGGACCTTGCTGAGGTTGACTTTTTGCATATGCCCATCCACTTGGAACTGCCCTGAAACCATCAATGCATGTATCCCAGGCTACAGATGAGATATGACAGCCACCTGGAGGCAGTAATTTCTAATCATTAACTAGATGAACTGGGGTTGTGGTGCTGACCTGAGGACAGCAATCTGCAAAGTTCATTTTTCCCCCTAGTGTCCCTCATTTGTACTTGATGACACTGTCTGGGGCATTGCTCCGATTTATCCATACTTTGAAATCCTGCCCATGCCAACCATGTCCAGCATGCTTTCTGTTTTGTGAGACATAGAAGTCCAGTTTTTCATATGCTGGAAGGATCAGAAAGATTAATGAATGGGGCCTGCACTTTCCTGTCTCTGTCTCTGGCTTTGTATTCCAGTCCCATTCTATGCAAATTGTCCTGTTTCCCCCTTTTCTTGGAGTTTGCCTGACCTGTTTTTTTTTCCTTTTTCATAGACTTTACCTTACCTGCTTAACAGATGTATGTGTCATAATTTTTTCTGAGCCTTGCCACTGATAAATTCTTATGTGTCTGTGGGAATACTATATTATTTTTTCACTTATGCTGCATGCTTTACCTGAATCTGTTGCTATCCAGTCAGCTGAATCACATCTTCTCTTGCAGGCTTGCCTTAAAGCCTAGCTTTTCTCATTAGCTTAGAGCTGGAACTGCCTGCCAATGCTAAACTGGTACTTTAATCCAGTCCTGTAAATAAATAGGTGTACATACTGAGTTTCAAAAGGATTAGCAGTTCAGCTGTGGCTGGGTTTGTCTCTAGACTCTCTAATGGCCACTTGTGGGATGAGTGTCTGTTCATACTTTCTTTTTCTGGGGGAAAAGGATCTGGTTATTTAGAATTTGTTGTTTGGTGGATTTTTCCAACAAAAATCAGTTTTTTCAATGCCAAAGTCAGCCACTGAGGCAGCAGCTAATACAGCATGATTTGCTAGGAAAACTCAGCATCCTGATCACTGGCATATTCATATGTGCTATTTCCCAAAGGCAAATTTATCTCAACCACCATTTTTGTAGGGACTGGCATGGCAATTTAATGTGCAGCTTTCCTGTAGGCCTCATTATTGCATTCTCTGGAGGTTTCCTTATGGCCTGCCTCCCCAAATGCCCTAACAGAGAGAAAATAATCTGAGGAATCTGTAGGGACAGTCCAGTAATGCATTAGCCTTACATATATTTATGAAGGAGTGAAAGGAATGTAGAGTACCTTTGGTCTTACTGCCTATCGCTTAAAGGTAGCACTTGGACAGAGATCAAGTCGTTTCCATATGCACAGAACTGGTCTGCTAATGATTCCTTGTTATGTTTTTGCACACCTGCAATCATGTGATTATACCTAAAATGTGACCCAGGCCGTCACACAGATTCCTGCCCTTAGAGGACCTTGCCTTCTCTGCCCACAGCAGATGCTGCTGGAGCAGCCCTTGCCGGGTTACTCAGTCCTGTGCTTGGAAGAGGTGATGTTTTGTACTCTCCTTCCTCTGTCCCTGTCTAACAGGGAGCTGACAAGACCAGTAGAGTTCAGAACCTTTCAGATTTCATCTGCTGGAGCCCTTGAGTCCCACCTGCCCTAGCAAGAGCCTGCAGTGGGATGTGGGGATGAAGCAGGAAGGGAGTTCAGTGCAGGTTGGCCACCCATGGAAGCTGCTAATTCCTATGGCCACTGCAATACCAAAAAACAGGGGCTATGCAGATAGGCAGTGCAAAACAGAGTGGCTTTATTAAATGTGCTTTTATTAGAATAGCAGTGTCATCTATGCTTTCCTTTCCAGAGAACATGCTCCCACACCTTCATATTGTATACAAAGAAAGGTGTGTTTTCTCGGGAGTATCAGTTCTGCTGCATTTTTCAGGTGGTCTTCCATGCCTAATCGTTTTTGAGATATGTCTGTGTGTCTGAATGTTCTTTTCCCCCCACTGGTGGAATTTTGGAACTTGAATTTGGCAGAGGACAATGTTTGACAACTGGATTCTTGATCAGAGTTGGTGCTTTATCAAAAATCTGAGTCAGACATAATGAGCAAGGTGATAATAAATGATAAGATTACAGCCGAGTGTTAGCAGTTCAAACTCCAATTCTGGGCTTAAAATCAGAAAGAAAGAGTCAGTGTCATTATAATAATATTATTCCCATGTTAGAAAACATTACAGCAGTATTTTGTACTCTGCATCTGCTGACAACATTATTTTAGAGTGCTTTAAAGTAATTTTAGAATTAAAAACTGAGTAACTGAGAACTGATGAAAACAATCAATTAGTGTTTCAGAGATACTCTGAGACAAGATTAAAAAGTGGTCAGTGACTAGTATTGCTTGTTGCGACCTTCAGTGACTTCAGCTGAAGGCTATTGAGTAAATGAAAATCTTGAACTTCAAAAAAATTATCCTGTTCTCACATCAAATGCATTAAAAATGACCAGAGTTGGTGTTTGATGCACCTGGAAGTTTAGAAAGCTCAGTAAAACTGAACTGCCATAGAGTAAAAGAGAAGCAAACTTGATTTTGATCTTATTTGCAACAGTGTAAATAAAAAACAGGAATGAGGCTAAAATCCTGTTCATGACATTCCATAGTTGTAGCTGCTGCTTATCCATGGCTGAGGTAAAAAGGAGAAAATTGCTTTTCTTCTTTCAAATAATTTATGGCATTAGACTTAAGATTTATGAGGATGCCTCCATGTAGAGCAGCAGGCTCCACTCTATTTGCAGGGTGAATACTTTGCTGTGAAGATGAAGTGACATTATGAAAAGTTTGGATAGATCAAAATTCTCTGCTTCTTTACAAGAACCTTGCAGTTCTCTTACTTTAGAGACTAGCCTTATATTTATTTATATAGTTACTTTTTAAAATATAAGAAATATTTTTTAAAACTCCAATTAAATAAAATAATCTGCTTCCCTAATATGTACCAAGACAGTATTCTGCCAGGTCAAATTCTGTAGGTGTCTTAGAGAAAAACATAACTCTGGGATCGTCCCAAGATTCAACAAGTGACTCAGGGAAACCGCCCACAACACAAGTCAAGGGTATTCTTCTCTATGTGATTAATGGAGTCCTGGGAGTCTGTGGAAGGAATGAGAGGTCCTTGTAAAGTGACCAGCAAAGGCACTCCTTCTGTCAGTAGGTTTAGTTCTGGTATACTTCTCTCTATGCAAATCCCTAAGGTCTGCGAATCAAAACAGGTGGAAAAACTGTGGAGCCTATGACATTGCTTTTATGTCCTGCACAGTACATAGTAACAAGGAATGGGGAAAAAAGGCTGGGAGTCTACCTCAGGGCAGCAAGGGGTTTGTCCAGTTGTAAAAGGACACTGCTCCCAAGTGGACTCATCCTGAGAGTATCATTGCTATCAAATAATTAGTTTATAATCCTGCTCTCATTGTATTTGCTGCTTTGTAATGAAAATGACTGGTGACCATTCTAGGTTTGATTTAACCTTCTATTTCCATGCTTGCTCTGGAATATATTTTCTCTTTTCTGTTTCAGTTCTTTCCTTTCACTTAGCCCAAAGGACCCATAATAAGTCATGCCTTTGCATTAAACTTTTGTTTCTGTAAGACTTACCCAGTTTTGACTAAGAAGGGCTGAACAGCTTGTGTTCTGTCCTGTAAGAGAGAACAAGACTGCAAACATCAGAAATCCTTCCACAGCCACTACTCAAACACCTACTTTGTTGGCACAATGCAAATACTGATAAAACATTGTTCTCTCAAATAGCATTCCTGATAGAGAAAGCTGTTTGGTGTACTAAGAGGTTCAGAAAGAAAGCAGAGATTTAACTCCTGCTAGCTGTCTAAGATGAATGGTCTTCACTGGCTTAGTCTGTGAACCCACTGAGGCAGGAATAGGTGCCTGTGACCAAAGTTAGCTCTGTATAAGGGGCACTGCAGCCACCCTGGTACTGCAGGGCTGGGAGCATACATGCAACGCCAGGGAATCGTTAAGTCTCCCAAGTGGATCTGCTGATGGGGCAACCCTTTAAAGTTTCTTTAAGAGTAACTGGATTGCATTGGTTTTTGTTTTGGAGAAACTAAAATACTGGATATTAGAGAAATGTGGACTTTAGATTGTTCTATTTCCTGTGTAAAACAAAACGGGTCTCTGGATAAGAAAATAATGATGATCCCATTGATCTAATTTGTTTTTGGAGGACAGTTATAAATGCTTTAAAAATTAAACTGGGCAAACACGTGGCAAAAGGTTTTTCAATGGCAATGAAGTCCAAATCTCTAGAAGTACTTGACATTTTGAACAGACTTTAAACCATTGGATTCCTAATGGTCAATATTATTGAGAAAGAGCACTGGCTTAATGAATACCATGTTTCTTTTACTCCTTGAGGTGGTCACTGTCCATTCCTAGCTGCCTCTCCATCCCCACCTACCCCAGAAGTTTAGATGAGTCTGTGGTCTAGTTCAGTAGTCTACGTGTCAGTGTCATGTAGATCAAACAGATTTGAATATAACCTGATTTTTCACTNCCCTTCTGTTGTATTTCTTTTAGTCTGGGGAAAATCTCAAATGGACATTTGTGGAGAAATTAGGAGCTCTGTAAATAAATAATTTTAAAGAAGAATTAGATAAATTTATGCTCCTGACCCCCAGAGCGGCAGGGTTAAGAAATCTGTCCCCTTTGCAAAAATGGAAGCAACTATATGTATCTGTCTTTGTGTATCTTCCTGTTATATATGGATGACAAATATCATGCCAGACATAAATAACAGCATATGTAAAAAGCAAATTCAAGGTAGATAGAGAAATTCAAAGTTCAACTTTTAAGCAGAGGAACATAATGACATGAAGGGAAATTGGGAATAGTTCAAAGAGATAATGTGCTTTCTTTTTCCTCATAGGTCCTGTACAATTTGTTCAAGTCTTTCTGCCAGATGCGCACAATTAAGGTTATTGACATATTCGCTGGGATTGCTAACTTCTTTATAGTGGGGATCGGTGGAGTATTGATTGGAATCCTTTTGGGATTTGTAGCAGCCTTTACCACCCGTTTCACCCATAAAATCCGAGTGATTGAGCCACTCTTTGTCTTCCTGTACAGTTACTTGTCATACATAACAGCTGAAATGTTTCATCTCTCGGGCATCATGGCGTAAGTACCCCAAACTTCAGTAATCATAGCATCCAAGTAAGAATGCCAAAGGAAATTGGAGAGAGGATCAGATTTTGCAAACCTTGCCATGTGGCATTGTTCCACAGTGCATGGCAGAGTTGCTCGCTTGAGGATTTCCGGCCTCTTCCCTCTTGCTTCCACCCCATTCTCTCAGCTTGCCACCACACCAGCTGTGTCACTAAAACTGCTCATGGCATCACATCATAAGCCGTATCTTTGAAATGTTCCAAGTTAAAAATATTCACTTGTATTTTCAGTGGGCTTATTTTTAACCCCGGTCACTTTGGTGACCTGTGTCCTAATGTGACCCTTCAACTAGGCATAAGGGCATGGGTGAGGAGTGGCCCACGGTGATGTAGGGGCAGTGGTGGCAGGGAGGGAGTGGCAGTGATAGCAGGGAACTTTGTGAGCTGCCTTCACTTTCGATGCCAATATATTGTGAAACTGTGTTTAACAGTCATGTGAGCAGCCACTAAGTACCATTCAATGGAGACAGTGTATATATCATTAAGGCAAACTTCTGTTGTGTTACAGGCACAATGAGGATTGGGTGAATGTAAAATTTGCAGTTCAATGGTAATATAATCCTATAGTTTAGTATCTTGATACATGTGCCTGTGTGTTACAATGTTCTCTGTATACATTCTTATGTATAAAATAATATTTTTCTTCCCACTTCCAACAGATAGAGATATTTTCACTTCTGATTTTCCACTCCTTGTCTTCACTAAAAAAAGAGCACAGCCTCTCTCTTCACTCTGCTTATATTGTAAGAACTTCAACATCAAAAAGAGCCTTTATGAGATTTGATATAATTAAATGTTTTGCTCTGGTTCCAAGTAATATTTTTAAAGTCAACTTTCCTTAAAGACTTTTATTGTTCTAGTGGCAAATATGAGTCATTCAGGCATGAGGAGCAGAGCCTTTTGTGTAAGCTCAGATGTTACTGCTGAGTGTCACTAATACTCGATAATACCTCATCTGATTATTATCTTTTGGGAAAGTGAAGATAGGTTTAATATCACATTCATACCAGTATAATTTTTTCTGGGGCTGGAAAGCAATTTACAAGGAAACTTACAGGTGATGATTTCAGGAGTATAAAAATAGGAGTATGCCATGAAACCACAGGGTTTGGAACTTCAATGTAAGTAAAGAGCTAAAGATTGCATGGGTTTCTTTCTCTGATACGAGCCTAAATAAAGCAACATATGCATCCACTTTGACCGAGTTCATAAATGTGCCATCTCTTTTCATAGCTTCTATTCATAGCATTTGTGTGGTTTCTAGTTTCCTCCACCTCTTAAGCCAAATGTCCTTGACATCCTATGATCAAATAACTTAAAGGGTTTCTAAACCAAAAACGTGTGGCTAAACTGCACATGGAAAAGATTGTGGCAGTGTTTATGAAAATACTGATTTGGACCTGCTGCATCCAGGACACAATGGAAAAGTCATGGTGGATCCACTGGTGGGTCAGTGGACCCACCACATGCCAGTGCCTGTCACCAGCCCACCAGTACTTCCCACAGCACTAACAACCCATTCATTTTCGTTTGTGCAGTGGCCCCTGAATGGGTGCAGAACAGAAGAGGAAACACAAAGTATTTTTGCCCTCAAACAGCATGATAGAAAATGAGTTATCTTTAAAATGTTCTGTCTGTTTTTGTCTCTAAGCATGCTATTTTGTAGCTGACAGAACTGTGTACAGCAGTAACATCCCGGCTGGGATGAAAGGGCGCTCTGCTGCCCTGTAGGGTCTCAGCTGCTATAAGCCATAAAGCTTGTCCCCTCCCAGCAGTGCTGCTGACAGCCTTGGAGCTCCTGCAATCTCTGCATCCTCTTGGAGTAAATCTACCCTGTTGTTGTCGCATTTATTTGGCCTTTGAACTACAAAAAGTAATTTGCTCTGTGTCAGTGCAAAAATGCACACCAATGTTGAGTTCCCTGTTGTTTTCTGCAGCAGCTGACTCATGTAAGGATTGCTTGGATCTGATTTAAAAGTCAGCCCTCCTCTGAGCAGGTAGTTGGAGAAATGACCTTGGAATGTCCCTTACAACTGAGATTGTTTATTTATTATTTGCTTCTGCTATTTACAGTTCAGCCTATGAGGAATAATTGCCTGTTCTCTCCTTTTACACCCATATCCACGAGTCTGTTAAACTACTGATTTGCACTTCTTTCATAACCAGGTTTATAAAGATACTCAGGGAGACCTTGTGGTTACATGCTGTACCATACTTTAGAGGAAGGACATGAGCAGGAACGTACAGTGTTACCAAATAAATAAGATACACAGATTGCCTCATTCCTGGGCAAGTAGGAATTCACTGGCAGAGGAATAGAAGGGAATGAAAGGCACTTGTCCCTCTTCTGATAAGTTTGTGTACTCATTCTAAGGACAAGTGATTCTTGAAATGTCCGTATATAACCCCTGCACCAGGTTCCTTGCCTGAAATAGTGAAGAGACTGAACCATGTCCCTATGAGCTGCAGTGAGAAAATCCTCTTCAGAAGGAAAGAGTTTCTACTGTAACTAGAGCTGGGCATGAATGAGGTTCACAGATGTAAAACATACAAGTCCAAATCTGAACTTTATTAGCTTGCTTCCATTTCTAATTATAATGCTGCATTTTCTGCTTACTAATTTCTCATAAAGGCTGTGAAGCAGCAGAACTTTTAATACAGGTTTCTTTTTTTTTTTTTTTTTTTTTTTTTTTTTTTTTTTTTTTTTCAACAGTGAATTAGCAGGCTGAAAGGAGCAAACATTGAAACTACTGTAAATTTAGTAGGTCAAGGAAACTTGAGGATTGAACCCAGTGGCCTAGTTTATTGCAGTCCTCACAGAAACAGTACTGTTTATACAGTGGGACTTTTATTCTTCAGAAGTACAAAATGTTGCAGGTTATTTGCAATTAAGTGCTTTTCCCTTCCCCTTCTTGACCAGGGTAATTACTCAGATTTGAAAGCCAGAATTAATGTATGTGGATAAGAAATGTAAAACAGAACACATCTAAGCTTTGGCTTTGACTATTGTGACAAGAAAAGCTTAGTTTGTGAAGAACTTATTATAATAAAGTACCCCCACACAATTTTCAAATGAAGGAGACTTCAACATTTCTTTCTTATGTAAACAAATACACCTGATTCAAAGTGAGCAGTGATTATCTGCAGAATATTACTTACCTTAAGAGTAACATATCATGTGCATCTCTATTTCTTATAGTATTGAACCAACTCCTCAATTTCTTGACACTAATTGAATGAGTGCAAAATGTGACTGAAAATAAGAGTGTTTTCCCTTTAAATTCTAGTGGTTAAGTATGGTAGGTGTTTTAAGTTACAGCTTGCAAGGATTCTGATTAATCTGGTAACAGATTCTTATCAGACATCTATTTACAGTGTCTCCATTACCTCAGGTTCCAAAAACAAACCATGTCCAGAGCATGATTCCCTGCTCCCTGTGCTGCAGGGCTTTCCTAAATTACTATAATCATGAAAATAATTTATTTTAAGAAGGTAATAAATAGTACTGTGTGTTTCGTTGTGCCTTTGAGGCAGATCTGACAATTCTAATGCTTCAGGTCACTAAGCCCTTTGCGACTCTTAAAATGACTGTGGGCCTAGAAATAAATGGTTGTTTTCCAGCACACCCACTGCCTTCTTGCTCTTTTGCATTTGCTGTCCCTGCACTTGCCAGCTCCACTAAGTGTGCCATGGCTGGAGTAGCCAGGCTGCATCAGACAGTTATCTGTTACTTGTTACACTTGTGCAGATAAGCAGTGTACACACAGAGCTGTCACAACCCATGGCATAGCCTGAGATCTTTGTAGGTGTGTCAGTGCAGTGAAGACCTGGTTTGCTACTTAGTATGAGACTTCTGGAGGGTCAGAGTGTTGAGTAGATGTGAGAAGATATGTACATGTACTTCTGTGGTTGATCATCAGAACTGTGTGCAGACTGAAGAACCTGGGAGGGTTTGACAGCTTCTGGGCTTGAGTGTATGTCCTGACCAAATTGCTGCTTGTCTGGACAAAATCCATGTGTGTGCCAGGTTCTTTCCCACTTTCTTGCTCAGACATAATGTGGGACTTGTTGTAAGTCCCCAGTCTGTGTAACTGTAAGATCAGAACAAGGAAGAAAGCTTTTAAAAGCATCATCAGTTTGTCAGTATTGGCAAAAAATTCAGGACCTCTGTTACCCTAACCATGTACTCAAACTAGAAGTGTTAACCTTAACTACTGAGTGTTTCAGGGAGAAAGCTTGCATGCTTATGAAATGTACATTATATCTTCCACAGTGGACCCTGTGTACCCAGCATGAGCTCTGCTTCCCAGGCAGCATGCCACCTGTGGACCACATTGCATCTTCCTGTACAGAACTGTGGTCAAATGTGGAGAGGGCTGACAATTATATCAATACTAAATATAGATGGAGGTGTGGGATAGCCTTAGTGAAGCTTTCCTCTTTCTTAGGCTTTGAGTTTGCTTAGGGTTGGAGCTAATCTTTGCATGTCAATGGACATTTTATTTTGGTCTGACTAGATCTTTCTCCATCACCAAGTATAGGTGGACAAAAATGCAGGGTGAAGGTGAAGGTGCAGGTTAGGTGCATTGTTCTGCCTGTATTTGTAAGCCATGATCTGCTCCATGAGACTGCATCTGTCCCCATATCACATCCTCTTCCTTGGATTTTATTCAGTCTGATGTACATTCAGGGCATCTGCAGCTTGGGAGAGGTCAACAGAGTACACTGTGTCCTCTCCTAATGTCCATATGTCCTCCCAGGCCTGTCCCTCAGAAGTATTGTTGCCCACCCACTTTGAGGATGTAGATGTGGCTCCATGTGAGAGAACAACACTTCTGGACAAAACTAACTTTAAATAATCAGGAGAAATGTGTTCAGAGGCTGCCAGTGACTACAATCTGAGCTGCTGCTACAGACTCCCTCTTGCAAAATGCAAGGAAAGTTCACTGTATGAAGGTCCCTTTGAAGTTACTGCTGCTTCTGAGATTCTTCCTGCTTTGCAAATTTTTAAAAATATCCCTTCTTTAGAAGAACCCAGGCATGTGTGTTCATAATGTCAGTGAGGTTTTTCTGAGCTCTGCCTCAGTCTGCCCTACAGTTTACATTCACATTCAGAGATGTTTGGTTCAGAGTGGTTCAGAGATGGGCCTCTTGGCTTAGAGGCAGGGCATGCTTAGCAGAAGAATTTCTGCAGTGAAATCTCCACAAAACTTGTCCTTCCTTACACTGAGACAGAACCTTGAAGTTATCCTCCAGCCAGCTCTGCTAACTACCTTTAAACTGTTAAATGTGTAGCTGAGTGGTCCTCAGCCATCCCTGTACTGTGGACAGCCATACTGGGCAAGTGATGTACAACCAGTAATGTCATTCCTTGTTTTTCCTGAGGATTACAAACTCTGTTTACTAACACAGAAAATGGACTTGTAGGTGCATTCACAGTAAGCCCTTTCTTTTCTCTCATGTATCAGCTGAGATACCCACTTCATTCATTTGTAGATGCTTTAAATGTGCAGCAGCACCACTGTGATTTCTGGTGGTGTTTTTCTCCTATTCAACCCTATGTGCAGGCAGAGCAGGCCTAAACTGGTGAAGGATGGCAATTGCTGCTTACTTTGTTTGGAAAGAGGTGCTGGCTACTGTCACTGCCATTTGAGGTGGGGCAGCTGCTGGTAGGGAAGGAGGGAAGTCCTGCCCTGCCCCAGGATATGAAGTTTCCACCCTGTCTATTGTCAGTCAGCAGCAAGAGATACAGCAACTCCTGTTTTCCAAGGCTGTTCCTGTCTCTCCTCATCTCTGTGCCTTTCAAAACAGAGTTGGAGTGACCCCTTCACAGATCATGTGCATTTAGTATGTGAAAAAACTCTATACATTGATGTCTTCTCAGAAAACTTCCCATTGCAGGAAAAAAAAAAAAAGGTGCCCAAAATTGTAGGTTCACCAAGCCTATAAATTTGAGATTGGTTATGGAATAAGTTATGCTTTGCATTTTAAAGGGAACCATGGAAAATGAATAATATTATGTAGATATAAGAGAGGCTAAAAAAAAAAAAGCCAATGAAATATGGGATAATGTTTGCCTTTCAGGATTACAGCTTGTGCCATGACTATGAATAAATACGTGGAGGAAAATGTTTCTCAGAAGTCCTACACAACGATAAAATATTTCATGAAGATGCTGAGCAGTGTTAGTGAGACTTTAATCTTCATCTTCATGGGTGTGTCTACAGTGGGGAAGAACCATGAGTGGAACTGGGCCTTTGTTAGCTTCACCCTCCTCTTCTGTTTAATCTGGAGGGCACTGGGTAAGCAAGTCTCAGACTATGGGTCAGTATTCTTTGTGAGTAAAATGCTTTATCTCTTGTCAAGTAGAAAATGCCAAAACTTAGAGACCCATCAGTTTGTAGAATGGTTTTTGTATTAGTAATGTGCCCTATATTGCAGGATCTACTTCCACCTTCCCTGAAATGGAACTTAAAAATCAGTTTTGCCCTGACCCTGCTCACCTGCTTGTTAATCACAATACATGTATTTAAGTAAACATTTACTTACAAATAAGCAAACTCGGTAAAAAGAATTAGCAGTCATACAGCAATTAAAAAGGTTGTAGGAGGTTTTTGTTTGTTTGTGGGTTTTGTTTTTGTTGTTTTATTTCCTTTGTTTTTTGTTTTGTTTTGTTTTGTTTTTTATTTATATTTACTAGCTTTGGGATTTTCACAGTCATTGACATAAACAGTTTCAAACCAGGAAATGCTCTAATTGAAGTGTAAAGAAAAACTCCTGTAAGAAATTGATCCCTCCTGAATTTACAGTACTAGCTCTTTTTCTTTTACCTGGAAAGCTAAGTGCAGGTAGGTCTTAAATCTGATCCTCTCCCCAGCTTCATCTCTAATGATTCAGTCCCTGCACATGTAAAGGTGGGTCATGCTTTAATCTGCAATCCTACATCCAGCTCCCAGGTCTCCTTCCAGAGCAGAAACCTGGACTATTTTCCTACTGCACCTGCAACCCCACAGTCAATACTTTATGCTGAAAAGCAGCCAAACAGCCTGATTGCCATCCAGCTCTTGCCCCCTGTGCTTGATCCCTTCACCTTCCTTTATGCCTTTACTCCAATCTGCCACATCCCTGGAACCTTTTTCCAAGATACACCAGCATGCACTGGCGCCTTCTCCCCCAATTCCCGGTCCTGAATCACATTTCCTTCTCTGTGGGTAAAATCGAGTGAACAGGAGTTTTCAGGGTTCAAAACACAGATTGATGGAGGGGACAAACCAGTTTTCAAAATCACCTCAAATTCTGTTAAAAAGCAATTAGGAGTCTTGATCTATACTGGCACAGAGAATTATTTCTGTTCTAGAGGTGCAGTCTAGCAGACAGCTGTCTTGTGGAGATCTATTAGCTGCTTCAGGTCCTTAATCCAGCTGACCTGAGGTGTTTAGCTCACTAAATATGTTCAAAATTATGTTCCTAAGGCTTTTAAATTTAATATTAAGGTATTTCAAGCTGCTAAGTAATGTTTCATTTCTTCAATAATACATATTAAGGAGGAAACAAAAGGTAAGAAGCAAATAGAAGTGTTTTTGAGCAAATATTAGCACTATGGACTAGTTCTGTGTAATTTAAGTTCCCTTTTTTCCCCTCCTCTCTGTATTTCTGTTTTTTTCTCTCAGGTGTTTTTGTTCTGACTCAGATCATTAATGTATTCCGGACAATACCTCTCACTTTTAAGGACCAATTTATTATCGCCTATGGAGGTCTCCGAGGAGCAATTTGTTTTTCACTTGTGTTTCTTCTTCCTCCTGCTGTGTTTCCCAGGAAGAAATTGTTCATCACTGCTGTTATCGTGGTGATATTCTTTACCGTTTTCATTCAGGTAGTACCTTTCTTCTCCTAAACTTCTTCTTTCTCAGACAGGCTGTGAAGAAGACATGGGGAGAAAAACAAATGTTCTACTTTTCTGTAAGGAACATTATTGAAGGTACTCGCCATAGTCATAGTAGAAAAAAATGCCATGCATACCACAGGCAGGTAGCAACAGTATGCCAGATATTAAATACTTATGCTAACATATAAGTAGTATTAAGTATTTAAGACTAGTGAGGTTGGAGTAGAGACAAAAGATAATCTGGGTACAGCTTCAGCACTAATTCCTTTTTCTAGAACGTTTAAATTTGTGTGTTTACTCAGGAGTTTAGCATTGGATATAGTGCACAGTGAGCTAAAGACAGTGAGGGCCCAGACAGGTGAACTGGAGTCTGGGTGTTAGGAAGTGATGTGCAAACCTAGCTGGACATCCCTAAAAAAGCACCAGGTGTGTTTTAGGACTTGAAGAACTTGTCTCTGATGGCCACCTGGCTATGGAGGCCTGGTCAAGGGTGACCAAGAAACTGAAACCTGCAAAATGTAGAGGAGGCCAAGCCCATCAAATAAACATATCAGATTAATTATTATCTGAAGCAGTGAGAGAGATGGCTGTTAATGAAAGATCAGTGAGCGAGTGGCTATTAATGAAATTTCAGGTCTATGGAAAAAAATAGAATTTTGTTACTCTTTTACATGGAAAAAAGGTGCTGTGGGAAGCAAATATCTGTGCTCATGCTTGGGAAAAGGGGCAAGGTGGAGGTCAGTTAGTTGACTTTAACTATGAAAACTAATTTTGAAGGACTGAATCATTTAAAATATGGAGATAAATGGAATGTGGTATGAGATGCAACATGATTTATCAAAGAAAAACCTGGTATCATTCTTCCATGAGGCAATTTATTTTCTAGAGTAATCTCATTTAACAGGACTATTGTAAAATATTTGGGGAGGGGGCTACAGAGGAGATTGTTAGTGTAACTACTCATTTAACTGAGGTTTAGATTGGCATTAGGATGACTGTAAAATGAATGAGGAATGAGCTTACAGTTTCTCCCTTAAATGGAAATAGAAGCAAATGGTTCTGTGGGTGTGAAAGGATCTCTGGGGGTCTCTAGTCCAACCCCATGCTCAAAGCAAGGCCACCCTCAAGTTAGATCATGTTATTCAGGGCCATGTCAAACTGAGTTCTGAATATATTGATGGATGGAGATATCCCAGCCTTTCTGGGCACCTGCTTGAATGTTCCACCACCCTGGCCAGATGAGATATAGGCTGATGAGATATTATTAAAGGAATTCCTCAAGGATAAGTTAATACATTTGTTAATTGACCATGGCACAGAAATGTAGGAGTTTTTGTTGCTGATGTTTCTTGATGACAGATTTTGAAAAGTGTTCTCAGGGTGGCAGTGAGATAGAGTATCTTGTAGAAAGAACTGAGGGCCAATATGAAAGGAACAGAATGAAACTGAACAGTAATGTGTGCCAATGTGTTCTTGCAAGGACTTTTCTTATGAGGAATTTCTTTTCTCAAATGGGAACCTTTGATTTGGAAAAAAATAGAAAGGGAAAAAGATGCAGGTGTCCTAGTTGACAATGGGGTAGATTTTAAGTCAACAATAGAAGAAAGGCAAATCTGATCTTAGGGCACACTGAGACAGGTATTTCCATTAGAGCATAGTGGCATGTTCTGGAGTGGTCATGGGACTGGTAAGCCTGTCATATGGAAGGAGACCAGGATGCCTTGGCCTTAGCAAGATGAAGGAGAAGAGGGACTATAATTACTGTTTATATGAGGGAGTGAACGCTGTTTAAACTAAAAGACAAATGTTGGCACAAGAGCAAAGTGGTACAGAGTGACCGTGATGCAATTAAGAAGCAGCTTTCTAATTATCAGAACAATAAGGTTCAAGATGAGTGTTCCATTATGAGCAATGGGGCAAAGAAACCTAACTACTTTTAAGAGAAAGCTTGATTCATTTATGAAAAGACCTGGATGTCTGGGATAGTAGGGACTGGTCTCAACACCACAGGAGATTCATTCCTCTCCCCTTTGCCAGTGTGTCTGTACAAGTAAACAAATTATCTTAATTCTTCCACAAATAATTTTTGAAAACCATTATATAATTCAGGGCTAGCCAAAACTTTTTGTTCTTTCTCTGAGAATCGTCAGGCAAGGATACATATTTACAAAAAACCTTAGTTTCATGATCTTAGATATGAATAATAGCACTGTTTACATATCTTTGAATACCTATTTTGTAAGTAATCACTGAAAAAGAGGACTTAACAGGTTCGTCTTGAAATTACAGGGAATCAGTTTATTAATGCACATTTTTCTAACACATAACAAAACTGAAAAACTGTTTAAAATTACTATGGATGGGCTAGGTGATGTATTCCTGATAGATTCTTTTAGGCTGATCCTCATGGAGCTCTCAGTTCTAGGGTTCCCCTTTCTTCCTCCTGTTGCATTAATGGAGTCTGAGCTTACAAGGACTTCATAGTTAAGTGCAAAACCTGCTAATCAAAAGAACGAATTCACTTTTGTAATTATTGTGTTATTTTTTTCTTCACAGGGAATAACTATTCGCCCACTAGTGGAGTTTCTTGATGTCAAAAGGTCAAATAAAAAGCAGCCTGCTGTCAGTGAAGAGATTTATAACAGGGTATGTTGCAGCCTCAGTATCATAGGTGAAAAGAAACCCTTGTGTGGATGAAATTCCTAGTCATGTTCAGAAAGGCAAGCATTCAGCATCAGTATTACAGAGAGGTTGTACTAGGTTTCTTTTTGATAATTATAAGCACAGTAATTGTAAAGCTTATATTTAACTTTTGGCAATTAGTGAAATCATTGTTATGTATCATTATTTTGGAATCTCTCACTTTCTTAATTGTACAGATCTAGAAGTAAATTAACTTTCTGTAGTTTATTTCACACATGAGATACATGTTATTTTATAGTTCGGCTACATCAGGAAACCTCTGGCTTTATTTAATTACATTGTACTATTTGATTTAATCTAATTAAACAAATGCAAACTTAGCTTAAATGCACTCTTAAACTTACTGAACTCTTACATCATCAGCCTTTTTATGGATATATATTTGGTACGTGTGTCTCCAGTTATTGGAGATTATTAGCAATGCATCTTCGTGAACGTATTTCTCCTTGCAGCATACCTGAGGCAAGCAGTTTGAAATTTCAAAATTGAGGAATATTAAGAGCCACACTTGGGAAAGAAGCCAATCTAGTCATCTAAAAGTCTGTCCTTTTAGAGCTTATCCTTTGGACATGTCTACCAGGGTTTTTTTCCTGAGACTGAGAGACCCCTAAAATGGTTCCTGAATTAAAAGCAAACATGCTGCCTCTGGGATCAAGTGCGACCTTAGCTGAACTGGTTCACTTTTTCATAATTGATAATAGACTCAGGAAGTATGTGTTTCTAATATTAGGTGGACAGGATGCTTTAAGATGATACAAATTCCTAAAATAGGAGCTGAGGGCCTAATACTGGCTCTCAGTTCTGTCTGTACATCCTGAGGAGCTGGTGCTGATGTAGGGAGCTTCTGTCCACTGAGATTCTCTTCTCCACGAAGTCATACTTGCCTCACTGTCAGGCCTGGGCAAGTTCCAGGCATAACAGCGAGTGGTTAGGGAATTTCAAATAAGTGAAAATATGGGAAAAACCTTTATTTCAGGCAGGAGCTGAGCAAGATTGACATTGAGGAAATTAGCAACTGTCCTTTTGTGGCTGTGAACTAGATAAGATTCAGGGGGAAAGAAACAGATTCTATCTTTGAGCTTGATTTGGACTGCTTTTGGTAAAAGTGAAGCATTGTCCTGAGTTGTGACTAGATGTCTCTGTTTTAGAGTAAGTTGGAAACTAATAAGGTCTAAGGACAAGCCAAGTGATGTCTGTAAGTTTGTGTAATGAACCAATGTTTTTCCTTTAGTTCTTTGACCACGTGAAGACTGGAATTGAAGATGTGTGTGGACACTGGGGTCACAACTTCTGGAGAGATAAGTAAGAGTGGCATTTGAAACTGTTATACAGGAGAGGCTGAAATGGCTCTGCAGCAACAAACAAAAGCTGTTTGGCATCATATTTAATTTTCAGCATTTATTCTTGAAAGCATATGGTTGTTTTTAGAGCATGTGGGTTTCCAAAGGGAAAGTAGCAAAACAATGTTTTTTACTAAACCACAAGCAAATAGAACAGAACCTCCAGCTGGGAAGAAAGGCAGCCCTCTGATCCCAGGGTGCAGTATGGAACCTCCTGAGGCTGCATGTTTCTGACTGTTGCAGAGCATTTCCTGTATGTCTGCAGAGCCTTTCATCCCCCCAGCTGTCTTCCTGCAAACTGTATTTCTTAGGGAAGTTAAGTGATGGGTTAGTTTCCTATTTGATGGTAAACATACAAAAGCTATTGCATTTCTTCTAGAAAAGATCAAGGCAGCAGCTGGCATGAGATACATGAGGGATCCTAATGGTTAGGCAGCTCCACAGCTCTTGATGGAATTACTTAAGACTTAGTATCAGTTAAGAAGATTACCTCTGGCAATACCTGAATAATTCATATTTTTACTTTATCTGCAAAGTCATAATCATCATCATTAGACTGAATTTAATTCCTTTTACACCCAAATTCTTTAGGCCCAAAGCATGGGCACTGCTCACCACCCTCTAATCTGTGCTCCAAGAAGAATTTAAATGTTTTATATGAAGAGAGAATAGCACCAGCAGGAATGGTGGGAGAGCCATCTCCACATGACTTGGGGACAACACAGTGAGGACACTTTCCTGGCAGATTCATGACATGGGTGCAATTTTTCCTTTATAAGTCTGGTTCTCCTCCAGTCTATGTGAGATCTTTAATGAAAAGATTGCAAAGGAGTGTCCCACCTCTTCATGACCTTCACACCCAAATTCAAGAATAATTTCAGAATGTCTGGAGGGCAAAATATCTTCTGACAAGCAAAATCAACATCAGCTGCAATCCATATTTTTTCACAAAGCATCCAAGAGACTGCAGTTGCTTTAGAGAAAGGAAGAACTTCTAAAGTTTTACAAAAACAGGCTAAAATTTCAAAGAAAAAGCACTTGATGCAAATTTTGGCCCTTTATTTGTTATTACAGTAAATATTTAATGTTCTCTTTGTCTTGATGAAAACAGAGAATTAAAAATAATATTTTCTAATAACATAGAATACCTAAAAGTTCAAAGTTGCTTCTAGGGAGACTTCCCATTAACATATTAACCAAAACACAGCTTAAGACTGTCTATGTGAAGTAAAGTTGAAATTCGCCCTTTCTTAGGTTACTCAGCATTAGGTTGTTAACATGAATGGACACATTCCCAGACAATAAAGTCCTTTAAAATTTCATTAACTGCAATATATTGGCTTTCCTTACCTATGCACAGTAAAAATTAACTGGTTGGGCTGGTTTGCCTCATGTACAGGTTTAAAAAGTTTGACAATAAATACCTGCGAAGACTTCTAATCCGTGAGAACCAGCCCAAATCCAGCATTGTTTCTTTATACAAGAAGCTAGAAATCAAGCATGCCATTGAGATGGCAGAGAGTGGAATGATAAGCAAGGTCCCATCATCAGTGTCTCTCAGGTAAGCAAGCGATGCCAGCATGGCCAAGCATCTCGGCCGGGTCACATAATTTATTTCACAGCTCAGGCTATAGGCAGGATAATCACTTTGACTTAGGATACTTTGTGTCCTAATGTCACCAGAACAGTGAGAGAACAGTAAGAGGATGTGAAACAAGAGCCTTTTGCCTGTAGCTTCACGTGAAGTGCTGTGTTCTTCCAGGGTGTGCACTTTTACTGGGACAGCTTCTCTCTGGAACATTGGTCTGCCATGTAGAGTGGAGGTGGACTTGATCATGTGCCTGCCTGTCTGCTGAGAATAGCTACCAGGGAAACCTGAGGGGCATTCTGAACAGTACCTAAATACAATGGACAAATTATTGTAGTTTTTATCACATTTTGTGTCTTACCACAGATTCAAATGAAATAAAGATTTCATTTTTACATGTTACATTTTCACCTATTACTTGGTTGTTTTGAAATGTTGTTTCCACCTCTAAGGAAATAATTCAAATATCATTCCTGACTATAAAAATAAAAATATTCTCTCTCCCTCTCCTTCCCTCTCTCTCTCCCTCTCCCCTATTTTCCTTTTTTTTTTTTTTCATTCTGCCACAGTGACTATCATGAAGGAAAAATAAAGCCCCTTTCTCCCACTGAAATGGAAAACATGCGAGAAATATTAACAAAGAATCTCTACCAAATACGACATCGAGTAAGGATGAACTTTTGCCTACATAAATATCCCACTGCTCTTCTAATAAACTGATTATCTTCCTAATACATCTTTGAGCTAGTACATTTGCTCTATCATACAATAACAAATAATTCTCTTTTTACTTGTTGCCTTGAATCCATATCCTGTCCTATGTACATCATATTCATATTCCCTTTGTGTACTTGATCTTATACTATTGATAAGGCTTAATGTTTTTGTCTTATTACCTCTGGTGTACCTACAGTATTAAAGTAGGATCATAGGTGCCAATTCAACCCAACACTGTCTACTTGTATCAGTATATTGCTCACTTCATGATACGGGATTAGATTTCATATTTGCCTCCAATAGTAAAGTTGTTTGTATTAAGACCAGAGATGATGAACTGGAAAAATAGTGGAAAAAAAAAGCAAAAGGACATTTCACATTTATCCTCCTGTGGCTAAGTAGTTTGAATGCCTGAGCCCTTGGAAAACATTCAAAAATCGAGCAAGCTTCAGCTTGCTGGATGTAAAAACGACATCCCTCTAGGGGACTCATCACTTTCAAGTACGTGTCCTCTACTGACATACTGACCAAGCTACTACAGTATGGGGGTAAACACGGTATTAAGCCAGCTTCTCCCATTTTGTCTTTCATTATAAATATCAGCAGGTTAAAAAAATGAACCAAAACCAACAAAAAAGCCCAGGTGGTTGTGAAGCAGATGAATAAAAACATTCTCAGCATAATTATTCTTCGTGTTCCTAATCATCTGCAATATGATCTTGTTCACAAGGATTTATGATGCTTATTGAAGCAAAAAGCCTGTTTTCCCTGTTCATATAGTCCAACACATTTGACATCATGCTTTCCAGGCTGTGATCACTGCTTTTCTGTTTCAGACAATGTCCTACAACCGACATAGCCTGGCTGCAGATGCAAGTGAAAAGCAGGCCAAAGAAATTCTGATCCGTCGTCGGCACAGCCTTAGGGAGAGCCTGAGGAAAACAAACAGCCTGTCAAGAGAAAGACCGGTACTTGCATTTTGTGGTGTTTTTTGTGGGTTTTTTTGGCCTGCTTGTTTGTTTTTTTAATTTTAATTTTTATTGAAAGCAGCTCTTTGTAGCTAACTGTCATGCAGAAAAAAAACGATCTTCTGACATGCAGGAAAAAAATCCTGAATTTGGAAGACAGCTGCGTATGTAATATCACACTCAGACCTTTAGTTGCACACATGAGCCCCTTAATTTGTGTTGATACCTTCAGCAAAGCTTCAGTCTTGTAGAATGGGATATGGGAGTGGGATCTGCTGCCATAATTTTACCTAGAGAAGCTGGACAGGCTCTGTACACATTGTAGGTATGATCAATATTCTCTATCAGTATTTTGCTGATGTGTGGATGAATAAAGGTTAAAAATGACTTTGAGATAGAAAAGCTACTTACAATAAGCTCCAAAATATAGGAGAGGACTTTTGACCACATCAGTCAGAGCAAGCTCTTCACTTGAAAAATATTGTATGCTCTTTAGTATCCACAAAATGTAGCCAGGCCTTCAGATTTTGACACTGGTCAGGAAAACTCCTTCAACTTACAAGGATTGCTGTGGCATGATAACATTTGGCTTTCTGAGGCAATACTGCAGTTGTAAACTTCCAACCATATTGGAATGGAGCACAATAATTAGGCAGGGAAACCAATCCTTCGGGTCATATCAGGTATTAAGGAAATTAACCATCCTGTGAATACGTATTTTCATGTTACAGGAATACTTAGTGACTGTGGTCTTCATTGATTGAGGCTGGAATAATGTCTCCGAAAGGGCTGTGTCTCATAGATGATCATTACCAGAGCTACTGTGGTGATAATTATGACAATAAGACTGTTTCAGATTTTTTTTTTTTTCCTCTCAACCACAGTTACATACATTATCTTTATTTATACAATTAAATTATTTACTGTGTGTAATAGTGAGGAGACTCAGCAGGACTTTTGGGGCAGGGAGAGAAATAGGATGTCTGATAACTTTTTAAAACACACCAGCTATAATTTTAAGAATAATTATCTTTGGATAAATCCTCCACAGAAGGAAGAGCAGAAAGAGGAAAAGAATAAAAATACAAAGAGGAAAAATCTCTAGGGAAAATAATTTCCTTTCAGGTTCCCTCCAGGTTTGCCACAAGTAATGGTATGAGCATAGGAGAGCTGGTAGACCGTAAAGATTTTAAAAATCTTTGTAGCAAATGTTAGAAAGGATGTACTTGAGAAACTTTTGAATTAAAAAAAAAAGCAACTTGTCCTGGAAGTACCTCTCATGATCCAGGAAGTGTGGTCTGTTCTCAGAGCCTTTAAATCTTAGTCTGGGGAAAACAAGGATTTTATGCCCTGAACTGGTAAATCATCATGCTGGTGCTTAACTTCCTCATCAACTTCAGTGTGACAAGTCAACTGTATAAAGTCATTTATATGTATAAAGAGCTTGCAGGATCAGAATACAGATTAGTTCTTGAGCCCAAGCTTCAGTCTCACCCACATTTTTGCAGCTGACTAATAAAAAGTTCTAAACAAGTTTTAAACATGGAGCTGCATGAAGTGCCGTGCTTGCGGCATTTGCCTTTCTTGGGAAAACCTGTGCAGGCAAGGTTGAGGTTAGAGACCATACATTTATTAACTCTGATCTCAGAGGGCATATCACTAGGCTTTCATTTGATTAAACTGCTTGAGATTATTCAGTCCTCACCTTAGCACAGACTTCAGCCAGCAATCAGCACTGAGTGTGTAGTAAAAGATCACATATTAGCTAATCTGAAACAACTCTCCAGCCCTTTAGCAACATCAACCTGTTCAAGCCTCAGTTGTGTAGCTTAACATGCATTATGCGGGTACACTAGGTTGCAGTGATTTAAAATGTTTCGGTTTTCTTTGCATGCAGGCTGCAGCAAATACAAAAAGATTCCTTTCACTTCCTAAAAACACTAAACTCCCGGAGAAACTACGAGTGAGAAATAAAACATCTTCCAGAGGTAATGATATTTTTTTGCTTTTCTCTTACTGTGCTGCAGTCATTTTTCTTACATAAAAGGAAGGATTTTCTATGGAGGATATAGAGAAATCAGCAAATTAGAGCATTTAAAGCAGTGTCCTAAAGCAGAAATGTGAGTGTAGAGAAATTCCCTGGACAGCAAGGTTTTGTTGGGCTTCCTCCCTTCCTCTTCCATGTTGGCATAGTCCCCCCAGCACATCTCCTCGTGTCAGCAAGCAGCAGCCTGCTGCACTCGTGTACCAGGAACACTGCCATGGCTCATTCTCCTCATCTTTATTCCATAATGTCCAGATATCCTTCCTGTATTTTGAGCCTATTTGGTTCTTTTCTCTGTGGGGTCAGGGTAGAGGACACTGCTCTGAGAACCAAACCAGAGAGGGTGATGAGGACATTAGATCTAGTTTATTGTTCTCATGCTCAAAATGCTGTGGTTTACAACCAAATTGCAAATTTTTTCCCCTGCCTAAACTCACAAAGGTTTTATACTGTAGTTCTAACAACAACAACAACAACAGTCTCTTGGAGCACAAATATTTGATGTGAAAACTTTTCCCAATTCTATACATTACTTTTGATTGTTAATGGTTTCATTGCCATGCTTATATTGTACTCAGGAGCATTTTCTTTCATGACAAACTGTCATCAAGACCTCTTGCTGGGAAGAAGAAATCTCTGCAGAGTTGCTAAAATTTCCTGATCTCTACCCCAATTAATTTTCCACTATTCCCAATTAATTTAACAATAGACTGTGTTTCTGTCTGTTATTAATGATATCTTTGCTCTCCTGAATGTAGGATGCCTTGAATTCTGTAGTTAATCTGCAGAGGTCACCTACTGTCACCTAGAATTAAAGAGAAAATATGCCTCCAGATTATTCAATTGTCAAAAAATATATTATTTGACATATTTAGAAGGGAAAAAAGCCTGAAAACACAGTCTGATGAAGACCTTCCTTGATATATAATTATCTGGGTGAATGGACAATTACATGGTGATATGTTTTGTTGACCCCGTCCTCACCTTTTTAAAAGAAATAACATGAAGGCTACTAATCTAAGTTGTTCCTATGACAGTTACACAATACACAGTTGTTTACTTTGATATATTTAAAACATCATATCTGATTTAAATCTAAGAACAAATTTGAGGCATTCATAAACTATTGGTAGAATTATTATCAAATGACTGAAGTGTGCAAGTTTTGATGAAGATGTTAATTCTTTTTAAAGAAGTCTCCTGGGGATAAATATATGCACATGTGCATATCCACACAACCTCCAGCTTGGTTTACCTGGCAATGATCATTTAAGGGCATTCCCTAAACAATTATGCCAGCTTTCCCTAGAGCATATTCTACCCTGTTGTGAGTGGGAGGAAGAGTCTGCAGCACTTGAACCTATAAGATTTGCCCTGTTGATTTTGTTTCATGTCTTACATTCAGCCTTATAAAGGATGGGATATTTCCACCCATATGTACATTGACTTTGAGAGATCCTTTGCCTGGTAGAGTATTGATGCTCCTTTCCCAAAGTCAAGTCTCTAGAGCCCCTGTACATGTTGTGCTCTGGAAATGCCTCTTGGTTTAGATTTCGTGAGATGAGGCTCAAAAATCTAATTTTGGTATCCTGCTTGAATGTAAGCAGGGACTAGACCCTAAACTCAGAGAGAGGCAGGTTTTTTTTTCTGTCCAGAGAACCAGACATTTCCCAGAACTGGGGAAATATCACCCCAATCAAGGGAGCACTTGGCAGTCAAGAAGCAGCTGAGTGAGGCCTTTCTAAAAATTACACTTTTGAGGGTAGGGATGTTTTTAAGTCAAATCTACCCCCTATTTTGGAAAACTTAAGAGGATGTTACTAGGTCTAATCAGAAAGTACTGAATAATAGAAAACATGGGGAAATTATTATATGGTTGCAAGGGCTCAGTGTGCTGATACTCAAATATTCCTGAAACGGTTATATTCTACGCATAAAACTATATTTTTGTTTTCAATTAACAGTGGGTGACAGCAGTGACTCTGAGTTGGATGCTGCTACCACAGTGCTCAATCTAAGGCCCAGAGCAGGGAAAATCTTGAGAGACCAGAGACTGAGACAACAGAGGCCACTACCTGAGTTTAGGGTGGAGTGGAAGAACGAAGTTGACGGGAGCCAGGACGGACGAGGAGAGCAGCAGGATCCAAGCACCTTGCCTCAGCCGTCCATTGGGTTCAGGCAGCCGCTGCTGACCAGACCAAGATTTGGCACTTTGAGCAGGGAAGATTTGACTGCAGACCACGGGTCAGCAAGACCTATGCCACCACCACGGTTAGTTAGGCAGGCATCGCAAGGGGACAGGCAGAGAAATAAGCCTGAGAACCAGCCATACTGAACACAGCCAAAGGAGAACTATCGACAATAAACCATGGACATACTGAATTAGGATTCTAAACCATCTGATCAGACTATGGGATCCGTCAAAATAACAAAACAAGCCTCAGTCTGGGTCTAACCACTTCCATTTGAGTTAAGTCAACTCCGTTAACCAAGTGAAAGGAATACTGGAGCAATTGCAAATTTAAAGACATAAAAATATATATCTCTTTTATAAATAATTTTTGGCAATGCTTTAATTTAATTATGTTATTTCCACTGTTAAAATAGTATGGAAATGTGCCTTATCACATCATCTCTCATGTAACCAAGTCATGAAAGTTCAATACCCAGTTTTCCATTGAAATCAATGCTGGAAGTTCAGTGATGAATGGATTCTTAAAAAATACCCCCAAACTTGTGTATCATTTCAGATTTTATTTATAATCAACAATACTTGTTTTAACCAGATCTTCAACATGAATAACACTGAAAATTGCACAATGCACCTATCATATAGACTTCTAAAGAAGGATAAATATATTCCTGAAGCCTAGTTTGCTCGAAGACCTCTGATGCAGAAAAAGAGGAAGAAGAGAAGAAACAAACTGTAGGGGCAGAATTGCAAATACGGCTTATAAAAAGGACTTGCAACAAAGACCTGATTAGCTTGAATTTTTACTTTCTGAATTTTTGGCAATATGTTACCTCTGAAAGGTATCACCAAAGAAAAACTGAATTACCTTGGCTTTCACTTAGGTCAGCAAGAACTGAGAGCACTTAGTAGGACACCTTTAGAAGGCCTAAAACCAATGGATAAATAATGTTCTGAATTGAAGTTGCTTTTTTGCACCTTAGTTACTTGGTTGCAATGTAATGCAAACAGCAGTAGAATAGTTGCAGAGCACTGCACGTAGACAAAGCGAGCAGTCTCCTGTTTGAGTCAGGGACCACTGAGACTCCAGAAAGCTCATTCAACTCATGCTTGTGACCTTGGTTAATTTGTTTTGCTTTTTGTTTCCTCATCTGTAAAAGGGGAAAGATAATCTTTTCTTTGTCTGAGCTATGCACTCCAAGATGCAAAAATGTTCCATCGAATTTGTTTTTACAGAAAAGTAGCACAGTGGGGCCCTGGAATCAGCTGAAGTTACTGTGCACCTTAATAACATGGACTCCTTGATCCTAGCATCAATGGTTGCCATTTGAGGGCGTATGGGAAGGGAGGGTGCACTAAAATAAATGATACTTAACTGTAGCTCTCAGGAATTTGCACTTTCTGTCCCACTTAAGTACTGAGCTTGCTTTAGCACAGATACACATTTCAGTACAATGCAGAAATAATTTTCTTTCTACTTGTTACAAAATTTATAACTTTCATTGAAGAATGTACACTGTGAAATCATAACTTTTCTCTTTCATTAGCACATTTCTAAATCTGTGGGCAATAAGATTAATTTTTTTTAATTTAAGCTTGTTTTGAAAGAACTATTAAAAATCAGTTTCCTTTTAAAACCACAAAGTAGATTTCTTTCAAATGTTCATGGGTGGGGGTTGATAAATGGAGATTTAAGACTTTCCTTCTTCTAACAGCATTTCCAAAATACTTATTTCATATACGTATTTGAAATATCAAACCTTCCTAAACTCTTTCTTTTTAGCACAGGTAATTTAGTGTTGTTCCTCTGTTCCAGCTATGGAAAATTCTGCTGAGTGGTAAATGCACAGTCTAAGCTGCAGAGGAATGGCTGTGTGAATCCTACAGACATATAGACCTTAACACTATAGTTAAATGTTCATGGTTGTTCTCAAAAAATGATTATTGTGGAAATCAATACTTAGCTGTCCTCTTATGATCATCTCCTATTTGGAAATAAAATTGGGTTCAAACAAAGCAAGTTTTAAAAACATATTTAAATTTTTCTTTCAACAGAAAAGTACTCTCATCTGTAAAATTGTCAGGGAATGCTATGTCACTGCATTGTTTGGATCATGTTTGAATAAGAAAAAAGCCTTGAGTTTTGTTTTCAGTTTTGAGACAACATCCTCATTACAGATCAGGGTGTTTAGATTAGCTGTTTTATATTAGGCCGATCTGAAGTCTGACCAAAATAAATAAATGTGAAATGCACATCAACATTTAGTTTACTCTCCATGGAGTTTTCTTGTTCGTGTGCTGGTAATGACCAAGCACTTGGCTTCTATCTGGGGAGAGCTGCCTTTCATTTTTTTTTCAAACAGTTGTTATTTTTTATGGCATAATTTTAAATAATGAATGCAGGTTTCAGGAACCTTACTGCTATGCTGGTTGTCCATTAATGCAGGGCATGCTCACATTATTTGTGCTTAAAGTGGTGCCCCATAGTACAAGCACATCAAATTGAAGGTCATTTTTATGAAACACGGTCTTAAGCTCTTGGTGCTCCAAAACATGATAGCATATTTTTACCTTTCCAAAGCACTTTGAAATCCACAGAATAGCACAGAATGGTCACACTGTGAAGCAGAATTGCAAATCTCCTGGGACTCTGTGTCCTTGAGGGCACCCTCTGACTTCCTCACTTCTCCTCTTCCCACCCTTTTCAGGCTCTTCCACTACTGCTGGATCAGACCCTCCCCATGTCTGGGAACTGACTTCCAGGTACTCCTTTTCAGCAGCAATGACAGCAGCAGGTGACACAGGCGTTGTTCCAGTTAGCCCTTATCATTCAACTCTTACTCTGGTTTGGGTCAGAGGTTCAGAGGTTCATCTTTTTTTTTTTTTTTTTTTTTTTTTTTTTTTTTTTTTTTTTTTCCTTGCAAAGGAAAAACACATGAGCACTTTTTTTGAGCCTGCAGAGGAGGAGACACATCCTTCATGTTGTATCAGTTTGTCTGCTGGAGAATGAAATGCCCAATAAATCTGTCCTCGAGCACCATCTGATGGGGAAAGTCATGTATTGACTGAGGACAATGTTTCTTCCTTTTTCAAGGAAACCAGATCTTCAGCAGTGACTGGGAAACTTGCCAAATCCATGTACAAATATTTTGTTTCCAGAGGGATTCCCCAGTACACCCTGAAGTATAGATATTTTAATGCATTTTTGATGAAGGAAGTCCAGTTTTAGGGACAGCGGGAAAATACAATTCCACTCTGAATTAGGATTTTCAGGATTTCCCCATCAGCTCCTGAGAGGCCTATAAATTGAAACTGGGTAAGAAAGTAGGTATAACAAGGTCTAGATGAGATAGACACCCAGTTACCTTTTTTAGGCAGATACTTGAAAAGAGCCCCAAGAATAATTTGCCAAAAGAGCTAAAATTTTAAGGGCAGTCCTACTTTGTACTAAAGTATAAAACAAATTCCACTGCCAGTTCATCAAAAGAAAACCTTGCTGCATAACAATTTAAAATTTTGAGAATATCCTTCTGTACTAAAGCCACATAGAAATCACATGGAAAAACAAAGTTTTTTTTTTGCCAAAATAACATGCCTGCTGTTATGAAGGGTATCTTGGGCTCTCTGGAAACAAACCTTCCACCAACTTTTTCAAGAGCTGCCAAGCTCACCAATTCCAGACATCAGCTGACACTCCAACATGGTTTAGTTGGTCACCATTTCCAAAATTGTCCAAGTTCTGTTAACATCCCCCAGACCCTGAAGAAAAGATGATAGTTTTGAAATTGGATGTTGGAATGCTTTTTGTACCACAAGAGCTCTGATCCAGTAAAAATATCCTTGTTAATGTGCATAAATTTGGCATCCTAATTACCACAGGTTTTGTTTCAAAAAGTAATTTTTTTGCCACAAAAGCAAAAGAAATTTTAAATATTTCAGCTTACTTCATTTTTTCCTCTCTGAGACCTCCTATTTATTAGATATTTGACAGAACAGGAGACTGATTCTTAATGTGTAGCACATTTCAAAAAACAGTTCCTTGGTGCTGAGATTTAAAATTATTAAAAATTTGAATTAATTTCTCTTTGTAAATTAAACCAGAAGTTTTTCAAGACATCCCTTAAAAACAAGCTGGATACTCTTTCTTTTCTGAAAGAAGTCTGACCTCCTTTTACAATCATTTGATTTTCAAAGTTCAGGCTTCAGTACACTTCTACAAGATTCATGATCTTACAAGATTCATCATCAGCTCTTTGTGAATTAGTCTTCAGTATTATAGCAAGAACAGCACAAGCAAGTCTTGGGTTTTCAAATGCCAAAGTGCCAGGCTATAAAGGATCATTTATCCAAGGGTATTCTGCAACACCCATAATCAGATTGGCTCTGGAAGCACCCACAGAGGTTCTCAGCAGCAGGAATATAATGGCACTACAGAGAACCTGAAGTAATGACCAAGCCAGATCATAAACAGCACTTGTCCTATTTTCTTGCTGCATTATTTGATCAATAACCAACTTGTTCTCAGAAGATGAGAATGGTACTGACCACTGTGATGGTGCTGCAGTGTGTAAAGAAGAAAGAAAACTGGACAAAACGTAGAAGTCTGCTAACAGTCTCTGACTGAGCCAATGCCAGCTGGCTCCAAGGTGCAGCCACTGCTGGCCAAGGCCACAACAATCAGTGTCTAATAACATATTAAGAAAGGAAAAAAGAAGTTATTTTGTAGAAGCAGTTGCTGCCAGAGAAGAGCGGAGTGAGAAACAACCCTGCACACACCAAGGTCAGTGCAGAAGGGGAGGAAGTGCTCCAGGCTCTGGAGGAGAGATTCCCCAGCAGGCTGTGCTGAAGACCATGATAAGGCAGCTGTGCCCCTGCAGTCCTTGGAGGTCCGCAGGGAGCAGATATCCACCTGCAGTCTCTGGAAGACCCCATGTCACAGCAGGTGGATGCCCAAAAGAGGCTGGGACATCATGGGAAGCCCACACACAATCAGGTTTTTGCAGACCCATGGAGAGAGGAGCCCATGGTAGAGCAGCTTTTCTGGCAGGACTTGTGGGTCTGTGGGGAACTCACACTGGAGCAGTCTGCTCCTGAAGGACTGCACCCTGTGGAAATGGACCCACGCTGGAGTGGTTAGTGAAAAACTGGAGGGAAGAACTGTGAGTTACTGTGGGAAGGACTTACATTGTAGAAGTCTGTGGAGGACTATCTCCTGTGGGAGGGACACCACACTGGAGCAGGGGAAGGACCCTTCTCTCTGAGCAGCATCAGAAACAACGTACGACAAACTGACCATCTCATAACTTGTCTCCCTACACTGTAGCAGGGGAGGAGATAGAGCCCAGGAAGGAGGGGAGGGTGGCAGGAAGGTGTTCTTAAGATTTATTTTACTTCTTATTATTCTACTCTGATTTTGATTGTTAATAAATTCAATTATAGTCCCAAGTTGAGTCTATTTTTCTCATGACAGTAATCAGTGAGTGATTTCTCCCTGTTCTTAACTCGTGAGTCTTTTCTCTCCTCTCCTCTGTCCACTTCCAGAGGGGAGTGACTTTGGTGGGCACCTGGCAACCATCGGCCTGGGTCAACCCTCCACAACTGGTGTGTTTGTATAGGATCTCTTCAAAAGTACACAGCCTAACCCAACAGGAAAAAATATCTTACTTTTGCTTCATCATTTAAAAGCAACAAAATCAGTACATATACGCAGCCTCTTCAACATGAGCTGATCAAAACTGTCAGGAAAGTCACTTACCAAAGGGAAAATTATGAACAGCAAAGACCAAAAAATCCCAACAAACCAAATCAAAACCTAACCCTTTCTACAGGCCAAGAAAACCGACCCAAAATAAAGTAACAGCAAGCAAGAGAAAAATCTTAATTTGCAGTGGTTTGCTGGCAGAAACTGTTTTCCTTTACTCCGTATTCAGTTCTGGTTTGTTAGTCTTCTACAGAAGGTATTACAACTGGATTCAAGAAACAGCTGACTAAGTCAGTAGTTTGCCCACTAGACCATGGCCAAAATTGGCTGCAACTGCTCCTTCCTAAACTTAAAATGGGAAATCACATCTCTGTATCTGCAGGAATGTCATTGAATCTTCACTCTCTGAACTTGCATGGTTATGGCAACTAAGAGGCAACATAAGGCATGCAAATGTGGTCTCCAGGAACAAGGAACAGTAGCTTTAAAGACTTCATCCCAAATTGCAGAGTTCTCCATTTCATTTTATTCCTTCTTTTTCATTCACTGCCAAGCCACTTCTTGATCAAATCCTTGGTTCTTGTGCCCTTTATGAGAAATGTAGACAGGTTCAAATGATTTTAACCACAACTTGAGTAAGAAAAATAAAGCATCCACACCTCATATTGACTTGAACATTTCTATTTTGTGCTGTAGCTTCAGCTGAGGAAGATGGTAAAAAAAAAAAACACAGTGACATAATGATACATGTGGAATGTCGCTTCATTTTATTTCTCATCCTTAAAGAGAAAAAAATACAGTGCAATTTTTCCATACCTGTACAGAACAGAAATGTTTCTGTGGCACTTCAGGAATCATTCTGGCCTACAAGTAAAAAACTTCTGTAAAATGTGTTGCAATGTGTCCCCAAGACCACAGGCTTCCACAGATTTGTCAACTGTGAGGTTTCTATAACCAATATTCAGTAGGGTATGTATGAGGATAGATGTTCACAGAAGTCAGATTAAATCAGTGCAGCGATTTAGAAGGGTAAATGTTATATTATGTCATATCAATAAGTATTGAAAAATTACTAAATCATTCATATATATTAATTTTTAAGGCTTTTTTTAACCCTTTTCCTTAGCCCTTTGCTAGAGATGCATCACAGAATTCCCTTACTTACAGATGGGTGGTTTTAGGTAAAGAAAAAAAAAAAAAAACCCAATTTAAAAGATGCAAAGAAGGCAAATAGGAAATTTAGAGCAATAATGTTTTGGGCATCTACCAAAAAAAAATAAAGGCAAGAGAAGGAGGTAAGAGACTTGAAAATACCTCAAGTTCCTAGGGAGAAATAAAACACATTTACTGTAATAAAGAACTCTGAGGATATGTACTGAAATTGCAGTAGGAATAAGACACTGATTATGTCAATACATAAAATTAAAACAATTCAGAGTCCCATATATGAATTCCTATGGTGCTGCCACTGGAATCACTGAGGTTTCAAAAAGTGTTTGAATGCTAGAAGGCAGTGGAAGAGGTAAAGAAGAAAATGAAAATGAAACATGCAAGCACCATCCATGGTCACCTGAAGCAGGAAGAGTGTCTGCAATGATGTGTTTGAGGAATAACTAAGTGGCATAACCCCCCCACCCCACCAAACACTTATATAATTGAATAATTGAATTTGTATTTTTATCAGGTATTTTAAGAAAGATCATAGAGAACATTATCAGAGCAAAATACATTTTTTCCATGTTGCATATGAAATACAAACAATGGTGAGTGGCAGGTAATGAGCTTGAAAAGTAAATAACACAGGAGTGCTACAACTCTGTACAGCTCTGAGAGTAACCTCTCTTCAGTTAAGCCATGCACACAAATGAGGACTAAAATACCAACAGAACTGTATTTCTCTTGTCACTGAGGTGTCACTTATGCCTGAGATGAGACATATGAGATGAGGATACATTAATCCAGATCCATGCACTATGCTACATGCTCAAACCTTTACAGTAATTTGAGAGAATTAAGAAGGAAACTTATTCTTGAAATGGAGATAGAAAAATTGCACAGGAAATATAAATAAATTACGACAAAGTTCTTCAGTAGAAGTTATTACTAAACAGAAGCCACCAGTTCAAATTTCAATAAAACTTAAGTTCAGCCTCAGCTTCAGTCTGAATAGCCTTGTATTATTCTAAGACTAGGTCTCCTAGTACATGAAGTTAGCATATACCCAATTCTGTTACTTGGGAAAGTGCAGGTATCAGCATGATCACCCTGAAGTGCCTAAACATGGTTTGTAGAAAGGTTTGTGGACAAAATATGCTACACGAAAATCACATAAGCAAGCATCATGGTATATAACTGTCATAATAGACAAAAAGAAACAGACCACAGCATAAGAAATTAAGGCCAAACATATTGCAAATTCTCCTTCTGATTAAATAACAAAAACTCACATTGATTCACCTTTTTCTTAACAATCTTTCAATCTAAACACTGTTTCAAAAATTAGCTACAAGCAGGATTTGTGCGTATTTCCTGACATTCTTTTTTTCTCCTCCAAAAAGTTTAAAAATCCATTTAAAAAATCACAGCCAGTACAATATAACAACATCTGCCACTCTTAGAAATGTCCTGGTTGTACCTGTTAGAATAACATCTGTCTAGACTCAACATCCCCGCAGCAGAAATATGTATATATACTTGCTTCCATGAGAACATAATGTGCTCTCTTTAAAAATCATGTAATTACTGTACAAGCCTGGCAGGTGAAGATACATCTGTGCAATCCCATATTGTGACTACTGCTTTTTTAACTTCACGCTTCCATGACTACGGTATTTTTGTTTGTTTGCATTCATTATCACAATAGCAACTAATGCCAGTCCCACGGCTAGACTTGGAGGGCCACAAGGACTGAACTCCTGAGCAATTCCAGAAAGGACTGGGGCAATAATGCGTCCCACTGATGTCACCGACTGTCCAACACCCAGGAGTGTACCGCTGGCCTCGTTCCCACCGACAGTCAGTTCCAGATCAATGATACATGTACGGCCTATAGTAGTTGAGAAGGCCAGGAAGGTGGAGGACAAAATCACCATCCATATGTTCAGTGCTGATGCATACAGGAGAATCAGCACGCAGGTAAAAGTGCTGGAGTGCAACAGAAGTCTGTAAGTGTTGTGCTGATAGAGTCTTGTTATTGGTCCGAGCAGACAACCAGCCAGGACTCCAAGTGCACTGCTGTAGCTTATTAGGTAGCCAGCAAACAAGGGTTTCACTCCAAATCTCTCCTCCAAGGCCAGAGTAAAATTACTATAGTACAGCAGGATAGCAACAGACATCAGGAACCGCACCAAAAATACATCCCACAAATTAGAGCACGCAATTCCCTTAATCTTCTTCAGCACTGCTGCAACTTGGACCCATGGAGACTGGAAAAAACTTCTGTTTGTCACAGCACTATTAGTTGCTGAGTTCAAGTGAAGGTCATGATTTGATTTTGCTGAGAAACTGTTTGTTCCTTTGTCTTGGTAATGGTCCCTATTGCTAGTGTTTTCTTCACTCCAGGGTAACATCCAGACAAGACCTATACAGATCAAGAAATTAGTTGATTTCATTCAATTGCATCAACTTTACATGGAAAACATTAGTTTGACTGTAACGATTTAAAAAAATACTTCAACAATACTTGTGCTTAAAAAATTTGCAAATATTAAGTCTAGTGTTATTCATAGTATTGGTTCAATTTTAAATGCAGTGAAAGCAAGAAAGGAAAGCACTGAAATGCCACACTCACACCATATAAACAAATATGACGGCTAAAGCCAAAATTCTAATTTCTAGTCTTCACTTTTGGGCACATCAAAATCTCCCATTTATGTCTGAGTCTAAAAGAGATATAGGCAAAACAAAGGAGAAGCACCTGGAGGATAACTGTTTCAAAATTCCCACCCTTCCACACAAGTTCAAATTCAAACGCATGTATGACGTATGCTATTGGCATACAAAATGTTTATGCCTTAAACGATAAACACACTATGAATTCAAGGAATTACAGATGGCTTAAAAGGACAAAATGAGGAATGAAGAGACCCAAGAAGCAAGATGTGACATGCAACTTACCACCATTCAGAAGGAAGATAGAGGCACAGATGAAGGATGTTTGGTAAAAGCCACCTTCAAACTCTGCAAGGTAGCCACCAACAACAGGTCCCAGAATGAAGCCAACACTGGAGGCTGCATTGAAGCGCCCCATTACTAAAGGGCGATCCCTCTCCGAAACCAGGTCAGACAGCAGGGCTTTAGAGATGGAAAGTGTGTGTTTGAAAATACCTGCAACAAAATATAAACAAATCAATAAACATGTATTTCTTGGAAAAAAAGGAAAAAAAAAAGACAAAAAAAAAAAACCACAAAAAAAAAAAAAAAAAAAAAAAAAAAATATATTTTTTGAAAAAAAAAAAAAAAAAAAAAAAAAAAAAAAAAAAAAAAAAAAAAAGACAGAAGCTACCCTCAAGTAACAATGGTCCAAATTTGTATGATTTATATTTTTTAAATTCGATTCAGCACAAATTCTTCAGTGCTAGAGTAAGCATCTTTGTGGGGTTTAGATGCCTGGTGTGTTAAGTCTTGACATTTCACATTATTTTCAGGAAAAAAGCATGCAAATTCTTGATTTGTAGAGACTTTTCCAATACTAAGTATCAGTTGGCGCTACTGGGTGATGATGCTATGCAGCCATCCATATACCACGATCTGTCCTGCAGTAATTCTCAAACTGAGACTACATGGAATTTAAACTGCAAAAAGTCAAGTGTTTACTCACCTACAGGGACTCTAGAAATAGCAAACAGGAACACTGTGGTGGAATTTCCAAGAAGGAAGTAACCCAGTGCACTGAGAAGAATACAAGCAAGCAGGGAATATCGTCTTCCTACTATATCACTCCAGCAGCCCTTTCACAAAGCAGGAAAGAAAAGATTAGCTTTTTATAACACTAAGCTATGTGCAGTGATCAATCAGTACTTCTAAATTAAATTGAGAAAAGAGATCAAAGGACTGTCAATGAAATCCTAATAAGCTCATTACACAACATTCCTAAGTGCTCAAAATCTGGAAGTCAAAAGCGGAGTTCTGCCCTGCTGGCAGGCTACCTGCCAAAATTATGATTCTATTTAATGTTGTATATAGAGCTTCTTTTTATTTAAAAAAAATATAATCTCCCTTTTACAAAGACAGTCCTGCAATGAATACCACAAAATATTACCAGCAGAAGTCTTCTGAAAACGTTACCAAAACCAGTCACAAATATTTGCTTGCATCACTCAGGCTGCTACATATTAGACACTTGTTGAACATCCTGAAAGCAATGATCTTGGCTATGAAGAAATTGTCATCTGAGCGCAGATAGGTAAGAAGTAGTTTGCAGAGGGCAAACAGAAAGCTTGCATTTATCAAGCTTATAAATCAGCTTGACTCTCAAGAGGAAATATTTTTTTAAGAAAGTAGACAATGGTCTTGCACTTCCAAGAAGATGCCACAAAATTATAGTTCTTTACATTCTCATAATCTGTTCTCTTCAAAACTAGAAAACTAGTACCAGGGTAATATTAGGATATTAAAAAAAAAATCAATAGCTAATAGAAAACAAAACCAAACAAACAGAAAAGATGCAATGGTTTATTTAGACCATACTGTGAATTACAAGGCACTGCTCATTAAGCAGGGAAAGCAAACTAGATCACAGGCTTTTTGGATAGGCTACTGCCCCGAAGGAAACTGCTTTACCAGCACCAACACTAGAGGAGATAGTCCTGTCCAACTGTGAGCTGCTCAGTAATGTATCCGAGCCCAAATCTGTATTCTAGTTTTTGTCTAAAAATTGTATTCTGTTTGGGTCTGAAAAACCTGGCAATTCCCCATAAACAAAACAGCCATTTCTCATGCAAACTGAAAATTGGTTCCTCCAACCAAAATGCTTATATGAACACTTTATGCATTTTCAAAATGTCAAGAAATCCTATTATTAACCCTACCCTTTTTCTCCCTACAATCTATAGAAATACCAATATGCTCAGGAACACAGTGTTAGAACTTACCACAAATGTGCTGGAAAATAGCTGCATTACACCATAGAGAGATCCTAAAACAAACAAAAAATACTAGTGTTAAAAATTAAGCTTTCTAAAATGAAAACTGCACAAAATTTTAAATGAATCAAAATGAAAAATCATGGGAATAGTTTACTAGAAGAATTGGAAGAGGGAAGAGGACAAACCAAAAGTGGAGTTTAGCATTTAATAAAGGAAATAGTTTTAGGGAATGACAAAATAAAAAAATTAAAAATGCTGAAAAGTTGTAAAACTACGTAACGTAAAATGATGTTGCATTGTATGGTGTATTAAACAAAACAGATTTTGGCATTTATAATTACTTTCTCAGAATCAGGAGAGAATTTCCTTTCTGGACTTTCAACTTGGTGAATCAGTCTACTACAAGGCATCACAGAAGCCCTAAAGAAAACACAGACCCTACTTTCTCCTTTTGGAGGCTAGGAGTATAGCAGCATTTAGTGACAGAAGAGAAGGAACAAAGAGAAGCAGAGAGAAACATTTGCCAAACTCTTTCATTTATAAGAATACACCTCAAACCCATTTTTTTTCTAATGTTAAAAATCAAAGCAGACTGTTGAAATGAAAACATATTTTTGACTAGCTGCTGCTTAAAATAATACTGTCAACTCAGTGTAGAAGCAGAACTATTTCATACAAAGATTTAAATAAAAAAGCGAAATAATCAAACTGAAAAACAGGTCTCATGTCTGGGAATAAAGAATATATTGTATCACTCCAAACCATAAACAATACCATAAAAGGTACTTTAAAGCCACAGAACTTAGCACTAAACACTTTAAGATAAAATTCCAAATCTTCAGAATTTATTTGTTAATGCTCCTAAAAGTGAATAAATATTTTGCCAAGACAGCTGTAAGGGTTGTAATCAAACTGGGAGTGATTATGGACATTGGAAATCTTTGGACAACCAGCTGCAGAAGTACTGTTTGTAAAGTGTAAACAACAATAAAACTACAAGCAACACCTCTGGCTCCCTAAATTGCTAAGCTGTGAATTCTTGGATGCTGGAAAAGTAGCTGCAAAAATGCTACTGCAAGACTTCCTTGTTCTTTCCCAAGCACGTACCTGTGGCTACTGTCAGTGCACGAGTTTGGGGAGGTCTCTAGGTTTAACACACTATGCCCTTACAGTTTTACTTGGAAATTGTTTTTAATTTTTATTATGCTATTATCAAGGAAGAATTATGTTACAATGTCCAATTTGCAGTAAGGCAAAATCCAGGCCTTATCTCGCTCTTTCGTAAATCAAGTACTGCAACTCACCTATGATTCCAGCAACCGTATGACTTGCTCCTAGAGATTTGATATGAAGATTCATTAAAGGAACAACCATGCTCACCCCAAATAAGTCCTGAAAAGAAGACAGGAAAAGTTTTAGTAACATTCACAAAGACAATAGCAGCCCTGCTTAATAACAGCAAACATTAGAACAATAAATAAAAAAGGTAAGTTATCTCATTTAAAAGGTAAATTATACCTGTGTATCAACACAAGGTTAAAAGATTTTTCATATTACAAAACACAAAAACTGAAAGATAAAGGATTACCTCACAGAGGAGTTAAGCCTATGAGAACATCAATTCTCTGCCACGCTCTAGATAAAATCCTTCTGAAGATATATATTTAAACATTAAATATTCCTTTAATATATAGTAAACATTACCTGATTAACAAGGAAAGTACTTCGTACCAGTGCTTTAAATTGGAAGTGGTCAAATTTCAGTCAAATAAAAGTACTTTTTATTTGCACAAAGAACGTATATTTTGAAAAAGGGTATTTTAACCCAACCACAATGGAGAAGAAGCTACAATAGATCTAAACCTACTTACAGACTGCCTTTGTGTATAGCTTAGGAAATGTGACAAGACAGAAACTTAAAAAAAAAAAAAAAAAAAAAAAAAAAAAAAAAAAAAAAAAAAAAAAAAAAAAAAAAAAGAATAAAGGCAAAGCATAATTGAAAAACATTTTGTAAGAGGAGGGTAAAGGACATTGCCCATCCTGAGAAGTACAAGGATCTCCTACTTGTTCCTCTTGCTTTATTACTTTTTGTTAAGCTCACCACATTGACCCAGTAGTTCTTTCAGTACTACTACAATCTGGCACAGCATCCAGCATCCCTTGGAGATCTATTGGAGCAAAATCACCTTTCATCACTGACTGCTTGAACGGAACTAGACTGCCTCAAAGACTGATTAATTGTAACAATGTGTGTCACTAAGTGAATTCTCACGGTCTGTCATTAATTATTTTTTGATGGTTGAAATTGAGGCTTACAAGGTTAGAATCATTAAATACATTAGCACGAACAAACAGAGCACACCACTTACAAACATCTTCAGTAATACAATCTTAGGTGCCATCTGTGAACCAGAAGAGAGGTTCAGTGACCTCATCCAGGTCGTCAATAGAGACATGAAAAAGTGAAAGTCTCAGACTATACCCTGGTAGTACTGGACTGTCACAGGCATGCAGGTAGAGCAAGACCCATTAACCACTATTCTCTGTCGGGTAGTTAACTCTCATTCCTCCTGTAATTCCTTTTGTGGATTGATAGATACGCTGGTTTTTTTTTTTTTTTTTTTTTTTTTTTTGGACTGGCTACAGGAAGTTTGCACCCCCACACCCTCTAAAAGGACACTCGGTTGATTTTCTCGTGTGCTCCAGCTCAGTGTCCACAAGCTATTTCAGGGCTGAAGAACCACAGCATTTAAAAGTCAGTAAAAAGGAGCAAAGTTCTAATGCACGTTTCCCTAGGATATTTGCTCCAGGACACAAACCAACTGGGTTGTTTCTACTGTCCAACCTAAAAGTAGGTAATACCATATCTTGACATTCCACAGTGCAAACTCATACTTATTTTGTATTCATTTTCCAAATTGTCGCTTTTAATTTCAAATTAATTAAACGACACTTGCCTGAGGTTCAGGAACTAGAGAATATGAAACTTCTTTAAAGTCTGTTCTTGCAATAGGGGACTTTTTTTTTTTTCTTTTTAATCAGAAAAACATTTTAGAGGGGTTTGGTTTTGTTTTTTTTTGGTAAATTTACAGGAACTACAGGTATGTTAAGGAAACAGGGAACTGCTCTCTTATAAGCACCAAGGCAAGACTCAGCATTTCGGGTGCCGCGCTATTCCGTGGCATTCACAGGATAAAAATCCGACCTCTGTATCGAACTGCGTGGCTGTTTGCACGAGTAAAACAGCATAGCCGCAACACACCACCATCGCCACAAACACTGGCGTTCCCCAGGAGCAGCTGCAGCAATGCTCCCCAGAAAGCCAGCGGCCTTGGCCTGGAAAGGAGCAGATTCCCGTTCCCGGGCGCGGCCGCCCGCCGCGGGCCCCTTGGCTTACCAGGAATCCCACCGNGGGCGGCGGGGAGAGCCTCGGCTGTTGTTGCGTTTGGCGCGGTATCCTTCGCGTGTCCTCTTTTTCGGGCGAAAATGAGGAATAGTAAGGCTCCCTGCCGGCCTCGGGAGCCGCCGCGATCCCTGCCTCCACCCTCCCACACACACACCTCTGTAGGACTTTGCCCTTCCTGCCTCTTGCGTGTTTGCACGGGAAAAATTTTGCAACCCGTCCCCTCGAGGCCTAAGGCTCTGTGGAAGGCAGGAAGAGCCAAGTGAAGCCGAGGGGCTTTGGAAACAAATATGCCGTAGGAGCACGGTAATGGACTCCCTGCTCAGTTCTCGTGGTTGCTGTAGAAATACGGCGTTTTGGTCCTTGCACCTTCGATCGTGCCTATCCGTATGGAAAGAGGCCGTGTCCCTGCGCTGCTGCTGTTGCTGGGCCATCTCTCGGGCTCAGCCCGGTGCCTGTATCGAGTGTTCCTGGCAGCAAAGTGTTTTCCTGCCTTGTTACGTGGCTTATGATGGTAGTACTGAGCCGAGGAAGAGGGGCATCCCTCTTTCTGCTTAGCACGTTCACTGCTGTGCTGCGTTTTTGGTAAAAGTCAGGTGTAGCTGGAATTGTTGACAACTATTATGTTATAATGCATTTGCATCCGAAGCAGTGAAACTTTATAAATCTTTCAGATGCACTGGCAGAAACGATTGTCACATGCAAAATGTGACCACCTAACTCTTGTGGAGTCAGAGGTGCTCTTTTATATAGTTGTTTGCCTAGGGTTCAATAAAACTGCTGCACTTTTTTAAATAGTATTAAAAATGCACAAGGGAACAGGAGGTGCTTTAACTTGTTTTTAGTTATCAGTATGAAGAAACTTGAAAAATGTTGATAACTCTAATGTTTTAAAAGTTAGCATGAGTTATAAAGTTTGAGAAAGATCATTCAAATAGCATAACTTCAGTTCTGTCTTTATGTTTTCGGAAGAAATCATTATCACAGGGTTGAGGATTTTTTACAGATTTAGGTCACAAAAAAAGAAAAAGAGAGGGGAATGTGGTTTTCCTTACGATTATTAAAAATGAAACTAAAAAGCCCCAGAACACTGAAACAGTAAGGAAATACATATTTCTGGATGTGCAGCTGACTTATAAGATACCAAGGCAAAACTTAGTATCTGCATAGGGACAAAGAGTCCAGACAAGAATAACTCAGTTGTTTAATATCTCGGTAGTGGTCATGTTTTTGTGTTGGGTTAACCAATACATCCTATTAATTTATCTCTCTGATGCCACTTTGAATGACAAATTCTTCCAGTGAGGTTTTTAAAATTCTGGATACAACACTAACGGAGATCAGTTGCACACAATTTCTCTGAAATCGACAAAATGGTGACAGGATGCTGAAATATTAGAGCATCCTGGGAATTGCTGCTACATTGTCTGCTCAATATTGTGCTAATTTTAACCTTAGTCATTTGGACTGATAGAAGAAATTGAAAGGGCCTGAAAATTTATTAGAAGAAAGTATTAAAGAGGTGGACGATTAAGAGATGTTGCAAGGGTTTAGGTACTTTTTCTGGGGTCTAAGGGACATTGACTTCTATGCAAACACTGAGCCCAATTGAAATTTTTAAGGTTTTATGTGTTAGTCTCTGCCATAAGTCTCTGAAACCAGTTAGCCAGTCTGTATTTTTCTCAGGTTCTGAAGATCAGAATGACCAAATTTGATGGGGACAAAGTACTACAGGCAGGAATATTGAATGCCATGACAATGAAAACCCCTAGGTTTTGTATGTTATTTCAAGCTATCTCCACGCACAATGACTTGTAAAGTAGAGATTCACCAAACTTTGTGACATCAATGCAAGCTGTTCATGGGAAAAAAACAAGAATTTAGAGAACACATAGGTGTCTCTTCCTTTGACAGATTTCTTACTGCTTTTTTCTTGGCAAACTTGATCATATTGTTAAAACGTGTATCTTACATGCTTACATAATTCACATAATATATAAGGAAAAGACATTAATAGATAGTAATGGACAAACATTTACTTTTGAACTGAAGGCAGATGATTTCAGTTGCCTCAAGGTTCTCACTCATGCTCTGTAATTGCAATTACAAAATCTAAGATAAAGGCTCCCAAATAAAGAAATCTTAAGATAAATGTTCTCGAATAGAGTGGTTTTATGACTGATAAGGCAATTGAGTAGCAATTAGAGGAATGAAATACAATGAAGACCATTTATCAGAGTCCTGAGGAAAATAGACCTAGTCTAATATCTTTGGGAGCAGAATTACATAGTTGATTAAAATGATATTATCAATATACTACACTTACATTACTTTAAGGTGTTTGACTTATTACTTGATGATTCTTAAAAACAGGAACGCAGTAAATACTCAGAAGTGGCCAGCAGCCACATGTTCAGAAATGCCTAGATTATCCTCTTATTTCTATCTTTTTTTCCATGACCTCGTAGTAGCAGTTGAATGAAAAATATTGATTTTATGGATAATGCTAGAATCAGGAAGAATATGCAGACTACTGTCACAACAGAGAGTACTCTGTTTCCATTATCTGTAAGTAATCTAAGTGTGAAATGCATCATGCTAGAAACAAAGCATGAGGAGGTGCACCTCTGTTGTGACAGTGATTATGAGAAGAACTTGGTAGTCATAGTACTCAGCCAGCAACTCTAAATTTTTATTGCTATTAAGTCCCCATCTCTTGATAATAAAGAAACTAGAAGTAAAAAGCAGGAAAACTTTATTACATTTGTATCAGTTTTTCAGTTTGTATACTAAAGCAACATTGTGTCTAGGTCTGCTGTCCTAATTAGAGATCAATTTTGCATAAATATAGAGGGTTAAAAAAAAAAAAAAAAGAGAGAGAGAGAGAGAGATTATAAAGGCAGACAGAACATTTCTTCCAGTGTTGGGCTGCCGGAGATCACATTATCCACAGCTTTGTTGGGCTGCTCTTGCCTCAAATTATGAATGGGAGGAGATTAGTCTGTGGGAGAATGTCTAAGATTCAGTTTGCTCACAAGGGGAAGGGGTGAGGAATATTCAGCCTTTTAGTGAAAACATCTACTGTAAAGATTTGGAGTCACCTGCCAAGCAGGGGGTTGAGGCAGTCTGCAGCTGCTCTTCCTTAGCCAGCGCTGAGGCTGTGTATGCTCCAAGCCCTGACTTAGTGAAAGCACTGGTGGAAGTCATCTAAAATCTAGTAAAATTCTTTTTGAAAAGATCCTCACATTACTTCAATAGTGGAGAAAATTATAAAGTTTATAAATTCTTAAATAAAGTTTGTAAAATACTTCTGTGAGACAGATCTAAGACAACTACACTGACTTATTCCAGTAAATGGAATATATTCTTGAATTCCTGCATTCCAAATAGGTAAGGTCAAGACCCCCAAATGTGCAATTTGTCATCAAATTTAGTGAATCTAACAATGACTTATTTAATTCTGGTTTACTGCTTCAGATCATTAGGGTAACTTCAACAGTCATTTCAACTTTTCATATAGAAATTGAGCGAAGTAGAAAAAGTTCCAATCCAGTGGTCCAGAACATTTTAAGAGGTACTTGTAAATGAACTTGAGTTTGGAATCTGCTGTTAATCTTAAAGACATTTAAAGTGTAATCTGTCTGAAAAGATCTGCAAATTTAAGGGATGTGGAAAGAAACCTTTTAATTGATGCCACCCTCAAAGCTGCAAATGAATCAGGTTGATATGTCAGAGAGAATTAGGAAGCATTTCTGAAACAGCTTGTTAAAGGAAGAAATTATTTCAGGCATTGGGTCTACATATTCCCTTCTGGAGTTTTTCATAGCAGCATAACTAAGGCCACATGCCTTTTTGTATTTCTTTCAATTAATGTTGAACAGATAAAATAAATACATTGGGAATACATGGTTTAGATACTATTGATCTTTCTCTGGAGCGGAAGGTGGCTGGGATGACTCCTGTTGACCTCACTCTCTTTTCTGATGTATTAGAATATCTTTACATCACACACATCATTCCCCACTCTTTGTGCTGGAGCCCTCCCCCAAGTCTATGTCATAGACACAAGAGTCTATGATTTTATTTATTGAATTATTTATTTTAAGGTCAGTGGCTCTGTAGAAGCTGGAAAGGCACAGAAAGACCTAAAGGCTAGTTCTTCAGGCTTCCTGAATAAATCAATCAATATATATATTAGAAAGTGTCTATGCAGTAACTGGGACGTGTTACAGGCTCAGAGTTAGATTCATAATAGCATCCTGCTGTGGAAGGACCCATAAGGCAGCAACAAGAATGGCAAAGAAGACTCCAGCCTATAATTTCTGACTATTTGTGCATAACTACTTTCATAGGAAACTCTCTGTAATACCTCCTAGAATTAGGCAACTCGTTCATTTCTGTGAAAATTGCACATGTGATGTGTCATGACTTTAAAGTATTGCAGGAAACATTAATGGCATTGGCCTGGCTTTCCTATAATTGTATGAGAAATTTAGAGCACTCATGATGGTGATGTGATAAAGAAACTCAGATGCACATTCTTATACTTCTGATGATTCTAGTTATCTTGCCCAACTTGCAGGGACTCATCACAAGGATTCATCACACCTTGAATCAGTGTTAAGACACAATTGAAAAAGAAATTATACTTTGCCAACTTTTTACCTATTTTATCTAATGTAGATTTAATACAAGATATAATATAGAATGGGATATATAAAACAGAGCCATACTAAAGTTTTGACTTCCTTTCTGTGGCTGAATAAATCAGTGATGCTTTGTAGTGTCAAAGTCCTGAATGCAGAGAGGGTATAAGGCAGGGTCCAAATGGGGCGTACACCCTGCAGCTTTGTTCATCTGGGTGATTGCAAGTCTATCATGTGTTCCTGCAGGTGCCTAACAGTGGGTCCTGGATACACAGAGATGTGTAGAAGTAATGCCTCATAAAGAAGAATTTTCTTGTTTGTTTATTAGATTTCCTCTTGAAGCTTTTGCTGACATACGGGCTGCTTATGTCCCTTTTGTTCTTACTATCATCTCTATGACCTCGTGCAGAATGAATGACTCAGTGATACCTGTGTTCAGAAAGGCTTGATTTCCTCCTTTTTTGGGGGACTTCAGCACATTTCTGCAATCTCCACTCAGGTTTTACCTGAGCCAGCCATGTACCCTTGCTGCAAAGAAGGTAGATGGTATCCTGGTCCGCATTAGGCAAAGCATTGCCAGCAAGTTGAGGGAGGTGTTCCTTCCTCTCTACTCAGCACTGGTAAGGCCACAATTGGAGTGCTGTGTCCAGTCTGGGCTTCACAGTACAAGAGACACATGAACACTCTGGAGGGAATCAAATGATGGACAGCTAAGGTGATGAAGGAACTAGATCATTTCTCCTATGAGGAAAAGCTGAGAAAACTGGGACTGTTCTGCCTGGAGAAGAGAAGGCTCAGAGGGAAATATAGAAATATCTGATGGAGCCAGGCTCTTTTCAGTGGTGGCCATTGACAGGACCAGAGACAGTGGGGACAAGCTGAAACACAGGAGGATCACTTTGAACGTCAGGATACACTTACTGTGAAGGTGACCAAACACTGGCAGGTGTTGCACAAGAAGATTCTGGGGTACCCAGCCTCAGGGATATTCAAAATCCACCTGGACATGGTCCTGGGCAATCAGTTCCACATGGTCCTGCTTGAGCAGGGAGGTTAGACAAGATGGCCTCTGGAGGTCCCTTCCAAACTCAGTCACTCTGTGATTGTGTGACTTGTGGTCTGATTTACTGTAGTATTAAGAATAAAGTGGTCATATCTCAAACTAGTTATTCCAGACCCTCTCTTGGTCAGTGAACAAATCAAACCAACAACCAACCAACCAAAGTGATTGTACTTTTAGGGCATGATTGCTTGCACATTGAGGTGGTCATCCAAAAGAAGGTCAGATGGACTGTGCCATAAAAGTGATATATGACTAGAGGAAATCTGAAGTGACCAGCTTAAAGATAAACTCCAGCCACACATTTAATGGACAAGGTGTGTGCAGGTATGCTGTGTAAGTATCTGGCTGTTTGTCTACCTAGTACTCTGCTGACAAGTGATTGTGTGGGTGCAGTAGGTAACATCTGCCCAGGTGGGGAAGATGGACAGGCTGAGGATCAGAATCAGTGGGTGAGATACTCCCTTTACTGTTCCGAACAGTAAATGAGCTTTGAGGTCTCAGAAGGACTCAGCTCTGAGGCGGTTGCTGAAATTGTTTCTTGGTATATAGTGAGACATGCAGCCAGTTCTAAAAGGCTGTTTTTAGATCATGGACATATCTGCCAGCACAGATAAGGAGCTGCCTGCCAATTCCGAACATACGCACCCGACGCTTACTCAATCACACACAAACATAAACAAGCAAATAAACAACATCCCCTTCCCATAAATATCTTTTTCCCCTTCAGATGGAAAAGGAAAAAAGAAACAGCCTGCTATTGTTTTTATTTTTTTTTTTTCTTTTCTATTTTTAGATACAAGGAGGGGCACAGATACTATGTTGAAGCTGAAGCTACTATATGCATAAATAAAATACACATTTTCAGGGCTTAGTTTAGTCCTATCTATCTGGTGAATAAACAGAAATAAAATCAAAAAACTTTTGCAGCTTTGTTAAACGAGACTGGAATACATACATTGTGTGGGTCCTTCAGTCTTCACACTACAAGTCAAAAAAATCAATGACTGTTGAGCTTAATTAGCCAAATTGATTGAATATTAAAGCTGATTTAATTACTTCATTGTCATTACAGTTGGGATAAATTTTGCTAAGTAATTTTGGTTTAAAATGACAGTATTTTTGCAGTAATTTAGGAGTTTTGAAAGGAGTTGGGGACTGACTTTGTTTAAGATTCTGAATAATGATTATTTTGCCTTGATAAGCTTGGCCCTGTCTTCTCTGCCTTGAAACTTTCTCTCTTCTGTTGAGGAACCTTCAGAATTTAATTTAATTAAAGAAAAAGTGCCCTGAGACTTTCTTTGAGTATTCAAGTGGTAGATAACATGAATTTTTAAGCTGACATAACAAGTCTTAACATGGCTTCTGATTCATTCTTGACATAGACAGGCATAATGCTGGCGATGTTAGAGTATTTGGAAGATAACACTGCCAGAGAATGTGCCATAAATATAAAAGAGAATAATTAAATTAGATCCTCTCAGGATGAACATGCTAAACTGAGACCAGAGTGCATGTACAGTATATTAAAAATAAATACTTGCACTGCACAGGCAGTAATTCAGCTGTCATTTGAATTCAGTGAAACTTTCTATGCAAACTGATTTCAGTGAAGCTACTCACAAGAGTAAGTTACTCTCATGCAGAAACAGTCTCAGAGTCACTGACATATTTCTGTCCTGAAGCCAGGTAGGTGCAACATGACTGGAACTAGTCTTTTGATATTTTTTGGTTGTTTGTTTTACTAATTGTGGTTCAGTGGCTGAGACAGGGGTCTGGATTTCTGTTGTTCTTCTGTTTTAATATTGGAAAAGTTTGCTGTTGTGACATTATAAGACCTCCCATTATTTAGGATGAGCTAAGTGGCATAATGTTAAACAGTGCATCAGAATTAATTTTTTAATAGATATCATGAATAACTTAACATAATGGCTTTTGTTTATGTTGTGACTATGTCTTTGAATTTCACTGTATGAAATTCTTGAACTTTGGGTCAATACTTTCTAATGCCACCCACACACCAGCAAAATGGTTGGGAACTCCAGTTCACTGAGTAGGATTCAGTTTCAGATTAAGATCTTTGCATTCAGATATCTCCATGTGAAATATGGATCTTTGCTGAGGTGAGAGTTGATTGAGGTCTGGCTAAAGTGGTGCCTCCAGGATGGCCTGACAAGCTAATGGAGCCTGGCTTCAGAGGTAGCCTGGATCACACAGGTGGTGTGAACCTGGCCTGTAGTTGTCACTCAAGAAAGGTGTTGGCCTCCTCTAATTCCTTGTCATACCTGCCTGCCCAAAGTCGATGCCTTAGACATGCTGAAGCACCCGGCTGTGGGAGACGACAGTAAGGCCGCCAGATCCCTCTTTCCAGACTTGATTCAGTCACCGTCATGTAGGGTCCTAGTGTCATCCAAGGGGAGAGGGGGTACAGAAGATCCCATGTGGGACTAGCAGATGTTTTAAAACAGAGGGGGAAATACTCTCTTCTGGCATGGCAGCTGAGAACCAGCAGGATACTCTGGAACTGGCTGGAGCTAGGTGTCTGCCCAAGTGACTGAGCAGAGCCCTGTGAGTCTGATCTAGGTTGTGATGAACTGCTCTCCGGCTCCACTGAGTATGATCACTATTGTGATGGAAAGACATGTAGCTTATATGAAATTGTCTAAATTTGGGCGTGTTAGTGCTGAACTGATTCCAACCTTTTTTTTTTTTTTTTTCCCCGCCTTTTTTTAGACACATTAAAAAAGAATTGAACAGAATAGAATATTTGCTGGAGGGATCCTACAACAGTTATCTAATCCATCTCCCTGACCACTTTAGGGCTGGCCAAAAGTTGAAGTATTATCCCAAATTGAAAGTAATAATTTTAATTTTTTTTTTATAGCAAATTCTATATGTTCTTCTTGTTCCTGTTTTTTTTTTTTTGTTTTGTTTTGTTTTGTTTTGTTTTGTTTTGTTTTGCTTTGTTTTCTTTAATAATGAACAATAAAATATCACTTTCCAAAATCAGGATTACGAACACCTCCCTTGTGCTGTATCAAAATGAACTGCATCAGTGGCTGTCAGGAAAAGTAAATATGACAAAAAGACTCTGAATATTCATTTGCTGCTCTGCATACACTGAAACTGTGAAGTGCAAAAAGGCCACAAAATATTAGATGTTCTTATGTAGGAAATTAGGTTAGTATCAGGTTTGAATTTCATAACAAATGTGAATAAGATGTTAGGCAGATTGTGTAGTGGTATAAAACCACTGAGGACACAACACCAGTTCATCTGTGTAGAAATGAAGGGAGATGGTAGAAACAGTGTTTTCCTTGCTGTCCTCAATCATGCTGATGCACTGTCCAAACCAATACTGGCATATTGAAAGTAGGAGTCCCTGTGGAATCCTAAGTCTATTGCCATAAAATGTTGTGACAAGTGTTTTCTGGAGTAAACTGGCATAATTCTTCTCTTGAGGCCAGCACTTCCAAGCATTGATACGTGGTATCAGTGGAAATTCTCTACTCTGGTGATAAATAATTCCAGTGTTGGCTAAGGAATGTAGGATCTGGTGCATGTTATAAACTCTATAATTTTCTATAGGAGCATGCCCTGTAAGCCATGAGAGATAATTGGGAAGGCCTGCTTGGCATGAAATGAAGTTATTGAAAACGCCTTTTTCTTGTACAGTGATTACTTGTAATTTTAATGTTTTACCTCATCACTTTCCATAATGGCCAAAGCATGTGTTTGGGACAGTGTCTTCTTCTTTAAAAAGACTGAAGTTTTTTATCAGGTGCTTGAAGGAATTTTTAAGTGCATAAATTTTTGTTATATGCAAAAAAAATGCTTCAGAATAAATAAAGCATTTAAGTGTTTTTGTGTTTAGTGTTGCTAAATTTATTACTTTAAGGGTAGGATGTAAATTTTTAATGAAACTGTATTTTTATTATATAGGATTTTTCAGAGGCATCTCTTAATTTTGGCTACCATATTTTAAAATTCTATAAAAAGTCCTCAGCCTCCATTTTATAACATGACATATCCCAAAGTGTTCCAGGTGTTTCCTTTCCTACTAGCAGTTAAGGAAACATTCACCACCAGGCCTGGACTTTGGAAGTCCTTGCTACTACTGTGTGCTCTGTAACACCGCGGAGGGAACCATTGCAACTCTGTCTCCACTGATGTTGATGCACCAGCTGCAATAATATTTCAAGTCAATCCCTGATTAGTTAGGGGAAGGTCAGCTATTTCTGACTGGCCTCTCCCAGACCGCGAAACAGAGCAAAGCTCTGCCATCAGTGTCCTAAAATAGATGGCCCTTTTCATCTGTCAGACTTGAGTCAGCCACATGGAACACAAATTTGGAGACACAAATTGACTCACAGGGCATTGGGAAGAAGGGGACAGGCAGAAAGTCAAGTGAAGAGAAACTTCCTCAGATAATGAGCTGTATTCTCCAAACAGTTTTTTAGTTACTTTTACAATAATTTTTTTTAACTTTACTGTTAAAATTTTTAAGTAATTAAGGTTTTTGTTTTTAATTTTTTTAATAACTTCAATAATGAAACTGAGTGTGGGAATATTTTTTGGAGGTTTCTTTGCAGCTCTGGGGGTTTTGCTGTTTTTGGTGGCATTTGGAACTGATTATTGGCTTCTTGCTACAGAAATAGGAACTTGTTCAGAAGCACCTGAAGGTGCCAGGGTTAGTATGAACTTTTTATTTATGATGAGAATTATATATGTAGAATTCTTGGATGTGTTTATTTTCTAAGAATTTACTTCTGTATAAACTTTTGAATATATTAATTGTGTTTATTTTCTAAGAAATTACTTCTGTATATAACTTTGAATATATACTAATTTTGATTTTCTGGAGGCTTACAAGCCTGCCTCAAAACCTCATAATCATTTGTAATCAGCTCTAAAATTAATTTTTTATTTTTTGGTACTGCTTTTGCAATAAAAGAAGAATGACTGTTTATAAATGCTATAGCTGACCTAAATTCAGACAGGTTGTGTATCATTATGATGGTGGTGTTTTTTACCTCAACATCTAATTGAACTTAATTCTTTCAGCCATTCAAAAATCGTATGTTAATGGATTTTTTTGATTTTTTCCTTCCTCTGTAGGGAGAGAAGGCCACTTTCCATCATGAAGGTTTCTTCTGGAGATGCTGGTTTAGTGGAAATGTAGGAGATAATAATGCCAGCATGTGGAATTTTTGGTATAGTAAGTAATTTTTAACCTTTTACATTATCTATAGTAGTTTGTTCTCAAAATTGTTGGGGTTTGGTGTGTTTTTTTGTTTTGTCTTATATCTTGTGAATCATTAGATTTCATATGGCTTCTTTGGAGATCAGGTTCTTCAGCTACCCTAAAATAAATTCTTGACACACACTTTTGTAATCTGTACTATAGGAAACCCCAGGACAAAATGATACAAGTTTGGCTATCAGATTACACTGTGATTGTTATGGATGCCCTTTTAACCTGAGTCCACTCTTATCTACACAGTCTTTACCACTTACTGTTAAACAGTTGGTTTCTTTCTGTTAAGTAAGGAAAAAAGAACTTAGTGGTTAGCCTGGTCCATGAACTTTTCCTTGGAGAGTTTCTCCATCTGTTATTGACTTGCTACAAGCGGGTTAAGAAGGGACTGGGCTACTGCACAGTGAAAATGGTGTTGGACACACCATCTCCAGAAGAGTTCATTTATTACACTTGCAGGTGACCCATTGCTTTCTTTCACCACATCCAGGATTGTAAGATAGAATTCCAAGATCAGATAGTGTTTTACAACCAAAGGCTCCCATTAAGAAGTCAAGCAAAACTTCTCCATCTGAGGTAGGGAGCTCCCTCACCTTATTGCAAGATTTCCATAATCCTTGAGAAAAGCAGGTGCCATCATACAAATTTGACTTCAATAGCTCATATTTTGCTAAATATATTGCTTTGTCTTGATTGGAAAAGGTAATATTTACTGTAGTTAACTTTCCTTTATTATTTATCTGGAAAATTTTGTGGTCAGGAATCTGAAATTTAAATAGGGTTTAAGTTATAGTCAGCTTTTGTCTTTTGCCAGGAAGAAGTTGACATTTTTAGAAGTATTTAATATAAAGGGTGAAATTACCCTTTTCTGGAGGATATTTATTCCATAGAATAGACTCATATTTGTGGACATTGTACAAACTTGCTGAAGATGTTTGATATTTTTGTTGTTCTTTCACAAAAGAAAAAGTAATTTTGTTTGCATTTTGTTTGTTTGGTTGTTTTTTTTCTGCATGTGTAATAATGAGAACAAAATTAACCCTCAAATGAGAAAGGTACATATGCATAAAAAGGCATACATATGCATCACATATAAATTGCAGTGTGCTTTCAGCAGGGCTCGTTTACTGTCCCAGAGTACAAATCTGCATTGCTCTTTAAGGAATATTCTTGTTTGTATAACAAGGCTTGTATCTCTTACCAAATTCACTGTAAGTTGTTGCCTAGGAAAGGACCTGAAATCTTGACCTATGAAGCTCATTTTGCCCATCTGAAGAACAGACACACAATATTGTTAAGGCAGTAAAATATTAATCTTTAACTTTCTTTCATTTTTAGCCAACCAGTCACCTTCTAAGAATTGTACGCATGCTTACCTGTCCCCATTCCCTCTTCTCCGAGATGAACACAACTCGACCTCCTATGACTCTGCAATCAGTAAGTATTGTTTGGTGCAGCTGAATACAATGCCTGTAGTTTCAAGAAAACAATTTGGATGCTTCAAAATAAAACAGCCTTATCGCTCCAAACAGTTTAATAAGCAGAATTTTGGTATTTCATACATCTTATAATTCTACAACATGCATATTTAAGCCCCTGTTTAACAAAGCCCATAAATAAATGCTTAGCTTTAAGCATGATGGCAGAATGGAGGTAATTGCTGGAAAGAAAAAAGAAAAAAAAAAAAATTTCCTTTTAGTGCTTTTTTCTCAGACATAGTATCTTCCTTGGACTGAATGCATTAAACAAGTACTTCTTGTTATGTATTTCAGTAAAAATTATTTTGGTTTTGGTTGGATTTTTTTTGTTTGGTTTTTTGATTTTTTTGTTAAATAAATAACCACATATGGAAATGTACTGCATTTTTACTTTACAAGGAAGGAGGAGCAGAGCCTTGATGATGTCTAAGTTTATTTAACTGACTTAGATATACTTCACTGAGAAATTCTTGTACTATAACAGAGATACATGTAAATATATATTTATATGAATGTGAAAGATAAACATTAATAGATAACTTTATGTTTGAAAAGTGCCTAGAAAGCTCTGGCTTTACTACACTTAGAAACTACTTAAAAATATCAGGTGCATCATCAGATTAAGAGCTTTATGCAAACACATTTGAAGTAGATATCTTCTGATACCTATTTCATATAACTTTTTAAAAGGCCTGTGATGTGTGCATGCTGCATGTCTCTGAGATCACTGAGGGACTTAAGTGATCCCTTTCTGTCTTGAAGCTGTAATTATGCTTTTACTAACCTTGAAGTGTCTTTGGTATCCAATTTTTATGCTGCACACATGAAAAAGAAAATAAACTGGAATTATAATGGCTCTGTTAATCTTTAGAAATTATGAACTGTTTGTCCAGGAAGAATTCAGACCTCACCATTCAGAGATCTAATCTGTAACTTCACAGCACATCTAGAACAGTTTATCTTTCCATTTGAAAGTGACAGAGTCATCAGCTCCTAATAGCCTAGACAGAGTTTGTATTCCACCGTTCACTCATACATTCACAAAGGTTCCTCAAATTATATTGCATGATTACATAGAAGTGGACAAACAAAGAAAAAGGAAAGGAGAAGGAATATCATCAAAAGTTTAATTAATTTTAGTTAATGTTTGCCAAAAGAACCACTGCTCAAATATAATTTTCCTATCTATATTTCATATTAGGAGATTAAAAGTAGGCAGAACTGTGCTATAGATGCTGGCCCAGGTAGAGTATATTCAGAACCATTCCTGTTATATAAATAGATACAATTGGATTGCTTTTGAGCTTATTAAAACTGAAGAAGGTTTGGAATTTTTTATGCCTACATTTCATTTTCAGCATCCATGCTGAGTTATTTACTAGAACAGATATGATTGTTCAAGAGTCTTTCACAACTTTTTTGAAAAAGGTTATGTCATCATCTCTTCTGTTAGTTCAAAACTTGTTTCTCCTTTAATCTAGTTTGACAATCCTGCTCATGATATTTGGCAAACAAGTTTTTTAAAAACCTTGCTTCAACTGCAGTTGCTAAATTAAGAAATGCTAGAAGGTTATCCTCTTCTTCTTGACTCCCAGTGCAAGAAGTGTTTCTCTATAAAGCCAGTTTGGCAAAAGGCTCCAGTTTGGTTTCATGAAGAGCAAGATTTCATCTATGATTTGTATATCCAGTTGTCTGCATCTAATACTTTGAATCAGCTAAGCATAGAATAAAAGGGTACTATCAAAAAATTGAGGTTATTGTCTCCTTTTTTCGTTCTGCTACTGTTTCTTGATAAATTATTACCATTTTCATGGCTCACAGCTTTCTCAACATATTCTCTTTCGGGGATGATAAAAAGCCCAAATCTCCTCTCCAGGTTTATCATTGCATTTTTAGTGAGTCAATCAAGTTCTATTTTAACAAGATGTAACAAGATAACAAGAATTTTTCTGTCATCTTCAGGTACTCTTTCATAGAAAAATAAACAGCTGAATAAAGAGCTTTAAACTTCATTAGAAAAATCAAACATGTACACAACACATTTTCTAAAAATCCCTAGCTTTCTTTTCAGAGCACTATTAGTTTCTGAACAAGTAAAGGCATGAGACTTTTTTACTGACTATTTGGCTTAAGAAAATTTTGGATCTTATCAGGGGAATTTGAATTTAAATTTAGCCCCTTGTGCAGTCTCTTGTGTGGAGGGACAAACCACCCTCCAGGTGTGATTTGTTGGAGTGCCATGTCACCATCCAGCTAGAAGAGCTCAGACAAATATAAGTTGCCTGAAGATCATGAAATCTCTGATGCTTTTTGAGTGCAGTATCTGGACCAAGTTCTCTGTTGACATAACTCCTTCGGCTTTAGGAGGAATTTGGCTCAGAGCTTTTCTGGGTCAGAATTCAAAACGTTATCACCTGTCCCCTCTTAGTGTATTTACATCTTTTTGTGTGTTGCATTTGTGTTTGTGTTATTGTTCCCAGAAATCTTAAAGCTGACGATGGTGAACTAGTGTTTCAGTGTGCCTTACAAAGCTTTGGACCAAAGGCTTGGTTTATTCTGATGTACAAACCTAAACTATGAGTTCTTAGTGTCAAGGACTAAATCCTTAGATGGAAATGTAAAGATGGAAAAGCCTATGGGGCTGCTTATACTGGAGGTTTGAATGAATGCTTTAATGTATTAGGTATCTTTTAATCATTTCTGTTAGATGCATGATCAGCTTCAAAGTGTTAGATAGCACTGCTTTGAAAATGCAGTTTGCTATATCTTTTAATCATGGTTGTAATTATTTTGTGTGTTCATTGGTTTTGTTAAATATCTTGACAGTGTGGGGTGGGCTTCCCCTAGCTGTAGCATAAGGTATTGTCAAAAGCTGTGTCATCCATTGTTTATGGTTAATGTGCTTCAAGAAATTCATAAGCCATGTTATTTATCTTAACCTGAAACAGGTTCTAAATAAACTCAGGGGAAGCCTGACTCTGGAGAGTTTCTATTATGGTACAGAGGTTTAGAGTGACAACTTTTATAGTGTGCAGCTTTTAAGTTGACTTGGCACCTCATTGTGTTGCTAGCAGATTCATTTTTATGATGATTCACATATATAAGTGCAATAAACTACAACCTAGGAATAAAAAATATATTAGACCATGCAATAGAAATACCACAGCAGCAACCTATGTATTCTAAAATAAACATATATTTGCATAATCATAAACAGATTAGTTGTCCCATCAGGCTATTCTGAAAATGTAATAGTATAGTGCTTCATTGCTAGCTAGATTCATGCATAACATCGTGTCATTAGATTACTTAACACTGATGTTCAAGGGCTATCACACTTTCCTAAAGTTCTTTTACTATAGGACAATATTAGGCCTGTTTTTGAAAATTGTGCTAAGTTCTTACTTGTGGAAATAGTCCCACTGGCCATAGTGAGATTATCCCTAAGAAAAGAAGTGAAAAATCGAACACTTAGTCACTAATTCAATATTTTTATTTTTGAGGGCATTTTTTCAACTTAATTTGGAAATAAACAATAGTTCTCTAACTTTTGTAAATCACCCCAACACCTTTGAAACTGAAGTAGAAGCATTTTAATGTGGCAGCACTGGCATATTAGTTTAATACTCTGATTTGTAGCTGCTAGGTTTTGTTGTTGTTGTTTG
>WEIU01008034.1:20727-53577 GCA_013389925.1 Aegithalos caudatus | reverse complement strand
AAGGGTGCTGAATGAAGCTGAGAAAAGTCTCACAAGGTTTACTGTGTTTCCAGGTGTGTCTCCTATGCTGTTGTTGAGATGGGTGATTTAATTTACAGTTTATCTGCAGAGAAGATACTTCCGGGAGAGAGCAGTTCAGGCACTTTGTCTTTCACTCGGTTGGCACTGTGTGTGGCAATAGTCTTGTCAGAAGCATTTCAATATCTCTTACATTGAATAGAGAGGTAAAAAACCACACATTCTAAAATACAACCCACTGTCAGATCACAGGAAATGTTCCCTTTCAAATGAGAGCTTGTCCGTGATAGTTCAAGGAAACTTTTCCAAGTAATTTTGCCTGCCCCTGGAAATTTTTATGTGGCATTGTACTAACACGTTTCAAAAGGTTTTTCATCCTTATAATGCATAAGAAATCATATTGACATTAAATTTAAGTGGCTGGGGTTTTTATAATAGACCACAGTAAAGGACTGATGGCTGTGTTTTGAAAACACTTTAAGTCATCAGGGGCCATGAAATACTTGGTATGCTTTCATGATACTGATGTTAACATCTCCAATAGTGGAAGGGTGTTGCTTTGTGACATTAGGTAGGCTGTTCCTGACTATTATGGAGCTCCAGAGTTGTCCAGGGCTGCTACACAAGTGTGTGTTGTAGGTGACACAGTTCTATATTTTCAAATGTATTATTGCTTCTCTTTCATTTCATGAGTCAGTAACGTCTTAAAATAAGAATCTGTAACTTCAGCTTGTAGTCAATGCTGTGATCTACTATACTAGAAAAGAAGGCTCTTGGTAATTTTCAGCCATTTCTCCAAAATTTGGTCCCTTGCACAAACCCAGATACTTCTAGTTTTCAAATAATGCAATAGTCTCTGGACGGACTTAAATTAGGATCTTTAGAGAGAAAAATAAGGGAAAACTACAGGTCATGCAGCTTCGGAGGAATATAATGTTCCCATATAGGCCTGACGGTGCAGTTGTGTGTACTCCTGTTTTCTGTTAAGTCTTTTTTATTTTTAAGCCTGCCTGGAATTTCCAAGGCAAATGGTGTACTCAGCAAAGGGGCGACTTACCAAGAAGGCTTGCAAAACCTTCTGTTTAGCACTCTTGCAAAACAGAGCAATGATATCTAAGATTTTAAACACTACAGATATGTTTTCTTTGCACTCGGCAATAGTGCTTGTACTTTATTTCTCTAAGTGTTGTAGGAAACACTTGGAATAATGCATGTTTTTGAGGTGTGTAACTCTAACATAACTGTGAAGTACCTGGAAGAGACAAGGATACTCCTTTACATCTGGACCAGAACATGGGCTATGCTATGAAATTCCTCAGTGAGACTTGAAATTGTACAAATTTCTGTAAACACTTTGTATAGATGCATTTTGTATGGGTTCACCGACCCATTGTTTCTTGAAACAGACTGGATCACCGTGTCAGCCCTTTTCATGGGATATAAAGAAGAGTAATTCAAAGCAGAATCTTCTGTTGCATTTTATCTATTGTGTGTCTCAACCTCAGAGCAGCAAAGTGACTTGAAGAATAATTTCATTTTTAGGAAGATTTAATTTCAGCCAGCTCTTTAGTGTTCATCTATAGATGACAGCTAAGCTAAATGACAGCAGTAGGCCTGAGTTGTAATTTTGAATGACTAGCCCTATAGAAATTGATCTTGCCCATCTAGGCGGAGAAGGTGGGAAATGTGATCTAAGCAAAAATGGTCAGATTATAAAATAAGTGAAGCCATCTTTGCAGGAAAATGAAGACTTTTTAATTCCCTTATAAAAGTAAAAGTCTATGTGCTCATAGGTGTTACCTCAGTCCTGTGCCACAAATGAACCAAATTACTTTTTGTCTTGCACATTAAAGGGAATAATATTTTGCTTGAAAAGTCACAGATTTTTAAGCAGACTTTGTACCTGTCAATTACACACTATTTTAAATTGATGTTTAATGACTGAATTAGCTTAATAAACAGGTACTAGGATAATCAGCCTTTATCCATGATTCCTTAGAGTAAATAACTGTTTTGGAGAAATAGAATGGAACCTTCTGTCAGGTGATAGCTAGCTGAAATCAGTAGTTCACACATAATACATAAAATAGTTACAGTGTTGGAGCAGAGAAACAGCTTTTCTCTTGTATAGTTACAGAGAGGTTGAAACAAATTTTCATCAGTTACACATGTACTTCTTTTGTGCTCTGTTTCTAAGAATATTTGAGCATCAAATCAAGCTTTTCTCATGAAATTTCACTAAAAGCAGGCTTCAGAACTTCCTGTATGAAAAGCAGATAATGAAAATGGATGTTGGTTTTGTAATGCTGGAGAATCTCACGTCCTCCTCCATTCAGAAAACGGAAACACTGCTCCATGACTTAGGTGACTGACCATAATAATATACAAGAAAGCTTTTTGAAGGTCCATTTTGGCCAATGTGTCCTATTACGTAGTATGACTTTGAAGTACCTTGGGCCACCCATGTAAAAGAGTTGGGTGGTTATAGATTGATTTAGTGGTATTAGGATTTAAATGAGGAAGTAATGTCCCATGGACTTGGAGACTGCAATGAAGCTTATCAAAGTAGCCCCATGAGTAAAATTATATGAAATTGCTTCAGAAACCCAAGACTGAAGGACTTGAGAGATTTACCTTTTTAGGTCTCTATTCACTGTCCATTTGCATTAAGTGAATCATTTAACTATGTGTTTAACTTTAAACAGGTGCCTAAATCCCATAAGAGGTATAGTACTTAAAGCAAAACACACATTTAACTGCTTTGCTGAGCCATAGCCTTATTTCTTACCTACTATTCCAATAACTTTTGTTTATGTGAAGTGGAGACTTGGACATGAACCAAACCACAATTTTAACCCTTCTGCCAGGTACTTTCAGACACATTCATCCTTTTTATACCCAAATCCGCTGATCAGTGTGGCGGAAAATTATGTCCCTGAATGTTTGCCTGGATTAAAAAGGGTGTTATTTAAAAGTGTGGCTAATGTAATGTGGCGAGTGTGATCTAGCTAATACATTTACAAGGCTGATGATGTATATTTTAACTTGAGTTAAGCTGGTCAAGTTAAAAACCGTAGATTTTTGGAATACATTAGTGGGAAACACGAGCTGCTAATGCCTAGAGCACCTTCAAATTTCAGATGAGAACAAACCTGAATTATTACTGAATAGCTGTCTCTAACAAGCTGTATGAATTTGAATCTTTCAGGATATGAACCAGTATAATAGTTGCTTGGTTGTGTTTTTCCATAACAGTAAGTAGGTGCTGTCAGATGATAAGTGGCAGTTTCTTTTGTGATACACTTTTCCTGACTTGCCAGCTGGCTTATATGCTTTCCCTCAGTTGGGTGGAAATGTTTTTCACTGACTGAATTGTCAGTGCTTCAAGATTTTCAGATCTGACGATGGAGATCTTTACAACTCATAATTTTACTAATGGGTTGTGTTAATGTACCAATTTTTAAATTCATGGGAGAAATTTATGTCACTCTTGTAGCATTTGTAAAATGATGACTTTGTTAAATGGATGTGCAATTAACCAGCTAAAAACTAATTGTTAGAAAGACTCTTTTGGCCAGAGAATGTCACAAAACTCTCAGCTCATTTATCACCAGCTGCATCCATTAATTCAGCACTGCTTGGCACTGCCTAACAGGGGCTTCTGAAACATCACATTTTAAATTTAATAAAATACAAAGAGCTTTAGAGAAGAAATAGGCTGGTTTAAGACACTTAGCTCTTTTTCAGAAATAGTTTACGTTTTCTTAGTTTCTCCCTGCTCCTAGCTGAAGTTTCTTTCTGCTGAATATGGCTACATAGAAGGAGTATTATCCAGCCGTAAATTGTAGAGAACTTACAGAATGTTATTGGTGATATAGTCTGGTCACTAAGAGTGTCAAGATGTTGCAGCTCTCTACTTCTGCCACACAATTTTGGTAAAATAATTGTATCCTGTCAGTCCAATCATTTATCCCGAGGAATCACTGCTATAGCTTTGCTGTACCATCTAAAGAGTGTCATTTTGGTCAGATAGCTATCTTACAAGGTACTGCTAAATATTCAGCAGATGGATTTTATTGACAATAACTTACAGCTTTTTTCCATGATCACCAGGTAAGGACTAGTAATCAAATCTATTTTGATCCACATGATATATAATGTATATGCAAAATAGAATTAATGTTTCATTTCTTAATAAGGCAAGACATAAGAGAAGGGGAAAGGAAAATCTTTGTTGGTCAGCTTGGATAAGTTCTAAAAAACATTGTATTCTTTTTCTTCTTTCTTCCTTTTCTCCAGTTTATCGAGGTTTCTGGACGGTTCTTATGCTCCTGGGAGTGCTCACTGTTGTGGCGGCTAGTTTCCTCATCATCTGTGCAGCTCCTTTTGCCAGTCACATTCTATACAAAGCAGGAGGAGGCTTTTTCATCATTGCTGGTGGGTATACTGTTTGCTCAGTCAATTATAGAGCAGAAAGGATAAGTTATTTCTTCCATTTTCCTTAACCAAAAATTATATCAATCATGGTTAAAAGAAAGAGAAAGCATATGCTTCTATTCTTTAGCTTGTGGAGTGCCTGTCTTGGAGACAATTCTTTGAAAGTCATGAAGCTATCATAAAAGCTGGTTTTGGGTTAAGGTTTAAAAAACCCTCACATTCAGGACAAATCATGGAATTACACGACACTACACTTTCAATCTACTTTTTTTTTAACAGGAAAAAGAATGCATATTTAAGGATGTTGCCTTATAGGATTCTCAAGGACTTTAGTTAAGGAGAGGGTTTTGTCCTTTATCAGTGATGCAAAAGATGATTACGGTGGACTCTGAAGAAGTTGGGAGACAGGACACATTTACATGACCAATACCGGAAAATGCTTTGGATGTGATAGGACTAAAAAAAATAGTTGTCATGTATGAGTAAGTAGGAGCTCTAAACCTCTGTGAATGAAAGATAACAAATAACTGAATTCCCTCCTTCCTCATCACCCACACGGACAGTGGAGGATGCACCCTCCCAGGATTCAGCTGATACAGACAGCTCGCTGGCACGCTGTTTGCTTAACCTTGAAAAGTCTGTGAAGATGTCACACCGGTGTGGAAGATATAGTTATATAGGATATAAATGATAGTATGTGCTCCCTTGCTGTTCTCCTTGGTTTAAAGCCTAGTGAGAGGCAGCCCTGTGAGAACATATTGTGTTACAGGGCAGAGCCTCCCGTGTCAGGACCACAAGGCCTGGGCTCTCTTTTTGCTTCTCATACTGACCCCCTGACCTTGCTTACCCACTGCACCTCTAAGCACTTCATACACAGCTAGTGATCATCGTGCCCTTCCAAAGGACTCAGTGAAGTGTGGGAAGTATTTTATAATATTTTAGTTGAAGAAAATCCTGCATACTTACATTTTATCTCTTGAGAATTACTCCTCCACACTTTTGAAAGACATACAAAAAATATTCATAGGCTGACGGAGATTCTAAGATATTTCAATGCTTTTAGTCACTAATTTGCAGGGCAAGAGCCCATGCGAGTCTTGCTCTTTTTCTGCATTTGTAATGCATGAAAAACCTCAGCTGTCAGTAGAAAGTAGCCGAAGCTGTTTGAGAGGAAAAGGGCACTTGAAAGACGTGGAACTGACGGGCAGAGGTGCAAAGCGGCGCTTGTGTTCTGCACTCCGGGTCAGTTCATCTGCCCTCATTTAGGTAGGGGAAAGTTAGATCCCCAAGCCTGTGCTAGCCTCCCTTGGCTTCCCTAGGAGGCCTGCAAGAGGCAATAACATTCGTTGGCAGTAAAAACAGTAGGTATGTAAGAAGTTCCCCCAGCTGGGGATTCATTTCATACTGAAAGAGGGGCCTAATTGGATCAGATGAATGTGCTGTGGAGGAACCCTACACCTCTCTTTCCTTTGCTAGGAGAATCTAGAGAGACTATTTCTTTAGGTATGTGAAGTTAAGTGAGCTTTATTATCCTAGTGTGTGACCTTGGGTCTGTGTCTTTGCCCCTTTCAACCTTTGTCCCTATAGAGCAAAAGTTCTTCAAGGGAAATTCTGTTTTTTACTCTCTCTGTATGTAGCATGTTTCAACTTCAGGGGTGTTCTCAATCAGGGTTTAAAAAACCCAAAACTATATAATTTTTATTATTACCATTACTGTTGTTGAAAAGCAAAGGCCTTTAGCAAACTCCTGCTATAATTTGTCAAAAGTGGTGTTGGCGGCAGAAAACAGGACCCATTCAGCTTGCTCAAGACAGAGCAAAATAAGATAGAATCTGATGCAGAAGAGGGTGTTGTGCTCTACTGTGTCCATGCTGCCCTGATCCCTTCCTCTGCCCATCTCCTTCAGGACTAGAGAGGCTGTTCATTTACTGCCTGCCAAATCAAAGCACAGCATGGAAGGGGAGAGTGATGAGAAGTGGTGCATATTTATCATTTTATCACATCTCAAACATGTGATCAGGATGCAGCCAGGGTGTGCATCTGCTTAAACACAGACCTAATGGGAAAATGAAAAGACGTAATGGGGCTTAGATTAATGTGACTTAGATTTGCTGAAGTTAGAGTTCTTCTAAGACAGAAATTGGCAGGTTGTTTTGAAGGAAAAAAAGGAATTATACACATTGTTTTGAAAAAGCCTGGATGCTGTTTTACCACAAAACTTAAGTATATGTTGTACTGTAGACAATAGTCTTCTGAGAAGGAAGTTAGACAAGATGACTGTTCTTTGGAAGTTAGGAAGAAGATAGGGAGATCAGTCATTTTTCTTCTAACATGTCTTAAAAAAAAGTTAGATTAAATAATTTTAATACCTGTTATTGGACGGAAGTATCTTTATCATTCCACAACCTTAATTTACACATTAGCAGCAGATAAAATCTCTCCCTCAACTGAAGAGTACATGATCTGCCATGAGGTCTTAGGGTTCAGGAGGTAGCTGAAGATATCATTGGGAATGAGATTCATGCCAGCTGTTTAGCCATCTGAAAGCTGTTTTGTATGAACCAACTGCTTAAATTTCTACTGTTAACAGTAAGAAACAGATGGACACCTCACTTTCTCTGTGATAAGGCAGGTACACTTATCTTTTGGAGGGACCCATTCAAAAAACCTAAAGAGATCTCAAGTGACAGAAATAAATTTATGTTGAAAAGGATCTCTCGTGGCAATCAAGTCTGACACCCCATTTAGAGCAGGGTTGTCTTCAAAGTTAGAACAGGCAGCTCAGAGCCTTATCCAATCAAGTTTCAAAAATCTCCAGTAACTGTTGTTCTGCAGCATGTTTGGGTGCTTGTCCCAGTTTGACCAACTTCATTGTGAGAAATGTTTTATTTTTTCCTTGTTTTCACCTGATATTGCCCTTGATGCGGTTTGTAACTATTACATCTCACCCTGTCAGGTCTGTAGGTCTCTGAAAAGTCTATCCCCATCTTTTCTATAACTCCATTTAGAAAAACGAAGACTGGATTCTTCTCTAGTCTAGAATTCCCCAGCTCACTTAGCCTCTACTTGTTCTCCATTCTCCTAACCATTTTGGTGGTCATCACTTCAGTTTATCAATATCTGTTTCACATGGGGACCCCAAACTGGACATAGCTTACCTCATATGATATCACAAGTGTTGAATAAAGGGTGGTAGTAGTATTTTCAGTTCTGATGACCGTGTTCTTGCTAATGCAGCTCTGTATGAGTTTAATTTTAATTTTTGTCTGACCTGTTTGAATTCTTCTACACATAAAGGGTAAATATTCTTGTACTTTAAGGAAATTGTCTATGAGCAACACTAGATTCTTCTGGGCCCCTTTGCCCTTTAAGGCAACCTTTGCCCTTCAAGATCCCTTTTTTGGGATCTTGCCTACCAAGATTGAAGTGTGTCCTCCAAAGTTCTGGGTCTTACATTCTGTATTCCTCCTAGGATATTAACCTTTGTCATTCCATGCTATTATAACTACAATTAACACCATCTATCATTTTCCTGACTCATTTTTTTGCTACTCCCTTAATTGGGAGTAGCAAAACTTTGTAACCTTATTAACCACCTGAGGCCACAGGTGAAACAACACCTGCAATACCTGTGGGGAAAAGTGAGTATCAGTTCAACGATACCACAGTCATTGACTTGAGTGCTGCCTTTGCAGCCTCATCTCCATGTCTGCAAAATCAGAGGATGGTCCAAGAGCACTTATGGTACTGAAATCTATAAGAAGCCTTATGTTTGCTTCAAAGGTCACAGGAAAAGGAGGAAAAGCTGCCATAAAATGATCTCTTAGAGCAGGCTTCAATAAAGTCCATTATTACCTTGTGCTTCTTTCTATCTGGGTGTGGTGAAAACTGTCCTCTTTTACTGATGCCAATAAGCAATATACCAGGATGTGCACAGAGCATTACAGAATCACACCCTGGTAAGGAAGCAAGATTAGAAGTATGACTGCTGCTTCCTGCCAAAAGAGTGAAAAAGATGATACTTTAATTTGAAATCCTAGATGAGGGCGAAAATCTGTTTTCAGAGACATGCAGCTACGCCCATAACTTTTGCATTGGGTCCTCTGCATGTACTTCAACAGAGAATGCCAACCATTTTTAAATAAAGGTCACAAGAGGCCAAGGTAGGTGGTAGAATTTGAAATAAGGACAAGAACAGAAAAATGCATTAAAAAAAAAATATATATACACACACACATGGAAGTTTTCTTTAAGTGAGATAGAGTTCTAAACTTTCAGGCATAAGTAAAAAGCTCACATCATTCTTTCCAGCACCTGTTGTCTTCACGTCTGCATAGTAAAAGATTCATGCCATAAGCAGCCATTCACCATTGACAAGTGAAAGGCATTTCTACGTGGGAAGAATCAGTACTAAAGGCCAGCAAACTGCTTCTTGAATTCACAGACATTTCTAAAGGTTCTGTATTCTTTCTCCTCTACAATATGCACAAGTATTTGTTTGAAAGAAATTCAAAAGAATGAATGTGAAAGACAGAAAAGAGTGACCTCAGAGAAGTCCGTGTCTTATCACACTGCACAGAGCTGTGTTTCAAACATGTGTGTTTATAAAAAAAAAAAGCAAAATGAAAAAAAAAAGAAAAAAGAGTAGCAGGAAAGTATTAATTTGTCTTAATCTCTCTCAGACATATTTCATATTCTAGGAATAATTTCCCCCATCATTACTGACTCATGCAACTGCTGTTCTATTTTTTATTCACTAAAAGGCAAAGGGAAAAGGACGCCTGCACTCTATGAAAAAGGTCTAAATGCCAAAAACATAGAAATATATCACAGCACATACTGTTCCTAAAAATATTTGCTTCAAGAAATTGTGGATTTTTTTTTCAATCTCAGTAATTTTGTTTTGGAGCTTGCCTTTGAGAGTTCATGACATTCACAATACATTGTCAGTGCAAGACTGCAGGAGCAGATTTCTCAGGATAAATATACATTCAGTAAACTAAGTTCTTAACTCCCATGAAATCATAACTGTGAAAATTAAACAAAAGGAGGGCTAATGAATGAAATACTGGTGGAGGCAACAGGACATGGTCAATTTTTACTTAGTCTGATTCTATTGTTTAAGATATTTTTTGAATTTTTGAACACCTATTAATTAGTATCCATTAGCAAGTGATGAGAACCCTTAAATACTCCTTTAGTGCCTTAATCAACTGAGGGTTTACATACTCTTGCTTTCTTCCCTTTTAAGGAAGGATATTTATCTCTACTTGACATACATTTCTTCTGCAAATTTCCATACCTGACAATTTGCTACTCACAGGTGTAACAGCTTGCTGTGAAATCATACCTGATGGATGATAGATTCCCTGAAGTTGTTTGACCACTGTACCCCTGGCACTGCTGGCTTGCTATTTTGCACCTACATGGTATTGATTCTAGTTTAACCACCTAGGTGTTGCTTCAGAGTGTCTGAAAAGCAAGGGGTGCCCATTTCTAGATTAGAGCACTCTTGATGCAATTTTGTTTTAATGACAGATGTTTTAATGACTAACTGCTCTACATAACTTTGCTTCTACCCAGGCTGTCAGAGGGCTTTCCAGATGTGCAAGGCCTGGTTATACTTACCTGCTGCTATAGTAAGGGAATATACATCACTTCTTTTTGTAATTATTATTGTTTTGGACTAAGGTTTTCCCAATGTAGAGGTTAAATAGAGTACTAGTTTGAAAATGCACAGGCACAGCCAGTTGAAGAGGTAAATTCCAATGTCCTTATGGATTTTGCCAGATTATTAATGTATCTTTCCAAATCTTAGGGCTATATTTTTTTTTCAATTTTTGAAACCTTGAAAAGAATCCATATATCTAATACTTCCATTTATGAATTTGTCTCTCAATCTTTCCACTTTTTTAGTCACAATTACTAGCTCTGTTTTGTTCTGATTTTCCTGTGTTGCCTACATTACCTGTTATCATCAGATGTTCTGTTCTAAGAATCTTCTGCTCAATTTGAATTATATTTGAAGAGTCTTCAATTTAAATTCTCATTCTTCATGTCTGGCCCTAAGGCAATCCTTCTCTCTGATTGTTTCAATGGTTTTATGTTTAATACAAGCACAGTACTAAATTCCATAAAAATTGAGTTTTACTTAGGTAAAATATTTTCAAAATCGAATTTATGCCTCTTGGAGTTGGGTGTTGGGTTCTTTCAAACTTGGTTAGGAATTTGAACCTTAGCAAAAAAATGTAATCCTGGAAGTGTATTTCATAGAGATGAAATGTGTCTGCCTCCTTCTTGATTTAATTTTTCTATTATTATTTCAGCCTCCTAGAAATTGCAGATCCTTTGGGAATATTTTGATTATGCCTCAGGTTAAGTACTTCAGCCCTATTTTTGTTGGTCTTCAAAAGATAGTATTTATAAGGATTGAGCCATGAGCTCTCACCTGTCAGATGTTCAGGATGTATGTAAAGATATTACATTTTGTCCGTAAAGCAGTAACAGGAAAAATCACCAGATCACCAAGGTGCTGCATCTAACCTGCCTGGTTTTGTCTGCATCAAGTGAAGGAGTGAGGACAACAGCTGCTCCCTGGCAAATGGGCAGAAAGGGTGAGGAAACGAGGTTGTGAGGCAGCATCATAAGTTGGGGATGGGAAAAGGTTACCAGGACCTGTGGATATGGAAGCAAATGCATTTCCATGGGTGCTTACAAACTGCACTTGCGGGTTTTGCCACAAATGTCACATTTGTTCAAGGTTGCATTGCAAGTATTTAGCAGGATGGAGAAAAGACCACAAATACCTTTGACTTACAGCCTGTAGCCTGAAGTTTGGCAGTGAAGTGTTCCCAGGACTATGCAATGACATGTGTTTTAATGAGGCACCTAAAAGTTCTGGGATAAAAATGTGATAGGGTGGTGTCCCTCAGATATTTTAATGTTGGAATAGATGGTGCTGCTGCTGCAACTCTGCTGTGACAGCTGGAGCTCAGGGAGCAAATGGGTGCAGGCTGAAGCATGCAAAAAATTTAGGCTTGTGCCCTTGGTCGTCCAGCAAATCTTCTTCTGGAGCATCTGTTCTGCAGGCTTGCATTTCTCAAGTGTCCACATTCCTCTAATGTGAAATGAAATATTAGGAATGCAACTGATACTTTGGAAAGCACTTCTTATATCTCCTTCTGGCTCCTTCTGGTGTATAGTAACGAGGAGATTATCAAAGTTTGTAAGGACATGTGCTCCTATTACTATAATGTATAAACAATTCAAAGGTCTTTTAGACGAGTGGTTGGGAAAAGGCTGTGAATTATATGGTGGATTAATTTCAGGAAACTGTTGTATCCAATTTGAGGTTATTAATAATAGCCTTTTTCATAGTTATTATTTAATTATTGCTGGGTTTTGTTCCTCTACTAAGAGTTTTTTTTCTAAATGTGGAAGATTTTGAATTAAATATATTTGAATTTTTATGCAAAATATTTGAGTAGAAGGCTCTGAAGTTTTGTGTTCCAAACACAGCCCTTTTCATAAGAATAAAGAAGCAAATGCAGATAGGTGAAGATAACAGAAAGATTTCCCACTCCTTTCTATATCTCATCCATAAGACTGATAAANCCTGAAGTCAAAACCACAAACACCTGCATGAATTTTGTCATCAAAGTCTGCCTGCCAAAACCAGGTACCTCCTTTGTCATGGCAGTATGCCTTTCAGTGCAAGGAGCAAGGTGGTGGTACTGCTAGTTAGAGGAAGCCAAAGGCAAATTATCCAGTGTCAGCTGATTGTGGTGTGCAGACAGGACCTCAAGCACTGATGGATTTTTAGGTAATACAGTAAATGCACCCAGCATCTGTCTCACACTCTGTTGTTAAAACCTGGTCTTTCTTTTGTAGGTCTCTTGTTTTCGCTGGTAGTCGTGATGTATGTCATCTGGGTCCAGGCCATGGCTGATCTGGAAAACTACACAAACATGAAAAAAATGGATTGCCCAGACTTTGCTGTTTATGTACGTTATGGCTGGTCGTTTATGTTGGCTCCTATAGGAGTATTTTTTGCTTTATTAGCAGGAATGCTATTCTTGTTGGTAGGGCGTGCCATTTATTTACACTCAGACTAGTCAGACGCAGCTGAAGGGAATACAGAAATACCTGTGAAACTTTGTGACAAGTGTAAACTGGAGCACAATTTTGTACATTGTTACCATTATGGCAATCCTAAGTGTGCAGGCAGACTTCTGGAAGTTCTTCTATTACTTGTTTAAGGGTAAAAGACACAAAACTCAATATAGAAAGAAACCACCTTTAGTCCCAGCTAGTTGTTTTTAATTCTTTAGAAAGTACACTTGTGGTTCTTCACATTGTACTATTAACAGCATTTTTGTGGGTTAACAAACAGAAGAAGAAAAAAATTTCTGCAAGTAAAACATGAACATAATTGGCTGAAATCAACATTTTATACATTTGTCTTTTAGCATTTACACTGTACTTCTGTTTGTAGAGAATGGCACAAGGTAGAGGAGAAGGCAAACATTCAAGCACAGTAATTCAATCTACCTCCTCTCCTGTTTTCCACTACTTGCCTTAACTTTAATGGCAGCAAACATGTCTGCACTTTATAAAAATAGAGTGCAGTTGTTCATGCAGCATCCATAGGAAGAGGACAAGAGAGAAGACAATTGCCATGAATGTGTAAAAGCTTAACTGTTCTATTACCCATTTCTCTTTTCTGTATGCATTTGAAAGCTGTATAGTTATGTTTTCTGAAATCCATGTGTTGCATGATTCTGTAAGCCAAAATGCCATAGTACAATCACTATCTGAAGTTATGCCAAAATTGTATTTTGAATTATAGCATTAATATTTGAATTAAGTTTTAACCCTTTTATTTTTCAGTGGAACAATTGGCTCCTCTAACAAATATTTTCATGGTTGTGTAAAATTAATTTTTTATTAAAAAAGGTTTATTATCAAGACAATATCTAGGACATGAAAATGTGTGTCTTATGCAGCTTTCATTTTTCCACGTAATAAAAGTCTGCGTTATAGACCAAATCCAACTTGCCTACTGGGCTAGCTAGGGAAAGCAGTGAGCCTAGCTAAGACAGCAGGGGGAGATGGATTTGGTTCTGCATTGTAGGAGGGGCTGGTTCCGTGTGTGTGTGTGTGTGTGTGCACATCTGTGTGGAAGATGGGGTAAGGATGAGACTGTATGCGTGTTATGGAAAAGATGGGGTTGAGTTTTAACAATGGGGAAACTTTGTCTGGCATTGGGCCCAAATAGAAATTACATCCATCTGAGAGTGTGCTGGTTTTCACTTTGTAACTCAATGCAGAATAGTTTGGGGCTGATGGAGAAAAGTAAAGGCTGCATGTCGGTTTGTTCTTGTTCATAATGCTTAATTCCACAGCTGTTATGAATACTGAAAGCATTGCTAAAAGGCAGGAAAGGAATGCCCACAGAGAAGATGTGGTGGGCCAGATTGGATGTTACTTCCATTTTGGGAGGTTTTGTGATTGGAAGCTTTCCAGCCTTCCCTGCTACTTATTTATTTTTCCCTCATCAAGATTAGTGTTATACATTATAGAACAGGAAGACAACAAGAGTGGGAGGTAGGGAAGCTGGGACTGTGGCGTTTACAATAATTACCAATTCACAAAAATATTTTTATTGGCAAATAATATGGTGTTTTTAATTACTGTGTCAGAGAGTAGGATGGGCAAATTTTAACCAAATATTCATAAGCATATATATATATGAACCCCACATAAAAGGTAGCCATCCGGAGAACATTAGGGTTACACCATAATGCCGTTGGTTAGTCAGGAAATGCTGAAATTAACCCTGCTCGTTGTGCACATGGTATTATATTCCTGACCTTAATTACACAATCTTAAACTGTTTCTCAGGTAATACATTCTGTTGGTATTTGCCCTCTTTACAGTCGAGGACACTCACTGGTAATTTTGAAGGTAAACTCAATAATCAAGGGTTATTGACTAGGTACCCCCTCCCAAACCCCGTCTGCTTCACTGCAGGGGAGTCCTTCTCCACAAGAGCTTAAAGGGGGCAATATGCTTGAGCCACTTTCTTGCAGCTTTGGAAGCTGGAGGAATTGAGAGGTGCCTCAGAGCTGGACCTCTTCCAGCAAACCCAACCAACCATGTGTGCAGCAGCAACTAATAAACTCTGCAAGGATTGAGCCAAAGGCTCCCGTGGCGCCCTTAATTCAGCCCATATGCATCTTCAGAACTCTCTCCATTATGCAGCTAAATTAGTTACACTTTTGTGTGCAAGACATCCTCTCTTGGAGGCAACCCTTTGGGTCAGACTGTGGATGTAATGGCTGTTGAGATCCAAGGTCTGTCTGAGGATTCCCTTGGAAATATCTGGAAGCCTTTCCAACACCAGTAGAAATTTTTTCAGTCCTCATAAATTTTTCACTCAAACTCATACTTTGGCAGCAGTCTGTAGCTCTGTCAATTTGCTTTAATTGGATTCCCTTTTAGTGGCAGAACTGAGAGGTTCATTCTGACATGGTGAGGTTTGTTTTCTCCCTCCAAAAATTGTATGTAGGTAAGCACATGATGTGTAATAAGTAGTTCCTGCAGACCAAGGAATGGTAGTAAGGGTGGTGGGGAGACATTTCTGGATGGATATTGCCTAAAAGCACAGTTAAACTCTTGTTCTTCTGATTTTATTAAAGAGCTATATGCAGGGGAATGGGCTTGTAAGAACTTGGGGAAGACAGGCCAGCTAAGGAGACTTGCTTTGTGGCATTCTTCCAGATATTCTTTTGTCTAGAAAATCCTTGGCAGGGATGCAGGGATTTTCATGAGAGCTGAATAAAATATTGTAAAGAGGATTAAACACGCTAATCAAAATATTCAGTGAAATTGGTCAAAGAACTGTGTTCCTCACAAATCCGTAGGAGTTTGGGAGTTTGGTTGGGTTTTTTCCCCCTTAATAATTTCCTAGCTGGCTTAATAGCCTGTGATCATATTGGAAGAAAAGAGATTTATTTTTTAAGAAATGTGTTTGGAAGAGTGAGGAAGAAGAGTAAAATATAAAGCATTTTCTGATTGCTTTCAATCTGTAAATCATCCATTTGTCCAGTGCAAACACGGCAAGGACTATGACTGCCCAAAAAGGAGGCAGTGTGAAAATGAGGAGAAGGAGGTGAGAAAGGAGGGAGAAAAAGACAGGTGAGTGTCCCTCTGTTGGTGCCATCTGCCAGCCCTCTGTGCAGCTGTTGTTGATCCCAGGGGATGCACCAATGCAATGTGGCAAAGGCAGCTGCGGACAAGACCAGTCAGAAAAGGATTTGCCCCACTTTATTTTTTGCACTCATTTGGGTGCCTGCTGTAGGTTTCACTGGAGCTCACCTTTATGAAATTTATGTCTGTTTATTGGCATTTACATTAGTGAGGTAAAACAGTATTCTCTGAGGAAATGCAAAAAAAGGCCTGATTTATTTCTCTGCAGGGTGCCTACCTGCTGCCGCTGAGACTGTGCTCTGTAGTGTGCTAGTAAACTGCTAACAGGGCAGTTGTAAGTAGTGTCTATTGTTGTCTTCATTTTTATCCTGGCTGCGAAGTATGTTGTGCTTATTATCTTTTAAGAAGTCATATTGAACATCTTAAGTGAGCTATTTACTTTCTGATGCAGCAGCTGGCTCTCTGAATCTCCTGTTCCTATTTGTCCTTTTGGCAGTGTGATTCCCAGGCAGTGAAGGCTAGATAAAGTATGTTCACATGAAATTCTGCTGTTACTTAAAGTAAGTCTGAACTGATGCAGCTGAAGTTGGTGGAGACACTGAAATTGAAAACAGAAGTCAGTCATCTATAATCAAATGTGACAGAAGGGATGAAGAGTCGCTGGTACTTACAGCATCACTTTTCCCTCTATGTCTCTTACTCAGATTACCAGTTTAAGACCAAAACTTGTCTGTCTTTTCAGTCCTTATGTGCCTTATTTATCCAGATGTATTTACAATAGTGGTCAGGAGAGCCATTTGACTTGAAGGTAAGAAGCAATGGAGGGCTGGCAGCAACTCCTATATTAGGCATCTTCAGAACTTTTCTCCTATGTCCTAAAGAGCCCAGAAGAGCTTCATAGAGTGCTGCAAGGCTCCACATTTTGCTGTGAGGTTAAGAAGAGGGCTTGGAGTACAAATCACCCCATGTTACTTGTTGTAGTTCTGTTCTTTATCTGTTCCTGAAATCTGGCAAGGATGCATTTGGTACAAACTGGGGAGATGAGGGAATGGTAGAGGGGTGGGGGGTGGGAGGTGGAGAGCAGCTCTGCACAGGGAAGGTGCCTTTCACACTGAGAGGCAGCCACTCTGTACTAGGTTAAATCAAGGGAACAGTCTCAGTGGTGTTACTTCACATTTGTCACACTGTTACTCTCCACCTTGCACCCGGGTACCTTAGGAGATGTTATCTGAAATGACCTGGACATGGTTCAGGTTTTAAACCAGTTGAGAGAAAGAGCTTAAATTAATGCTTCTTTGAGTTGGAAACACATTTAAACCAGAAAGAAACCCAGAAGGATAATGAAAAACGTTCCCCCCCCTTTTCTATACCACATCAGATTGACTAATCCTCTGTTATGTGGCTTTACTTTGAAACAGATCATTCTCGTTGCAACACGTTTAATGCTGCCAGCCACCACATGGTTATTTGGCAGCTATTTAAAGCTCAGATCATATTACTCTGTCGCAGTGCTAGGCACCCATGTTCCAACTGGTATACAACTGATCTAAAGAGAAATCAGCTTCAGGTTTTGTTCTCTGAAATTAAATGTGACGGCGTGATCTCTATGATCCTTTTTTTCCCCTTTTCTCTCTCTCTCTTTTTTTTTTTTTTTTTTTTTTTTTTTTTTTTTTTTGTATGCATTATTACTTTTTGGAACAGCATTTTGCTAGCACCACAGGGGAAATTCAGTTAGGTTGTCAGCCTAATATAGTGTATTATCAGACACGTTAGCTTTTCCTCCCTCTTACATTTGCTTAAGAGCTTATAAACCACAGAGAATAAAAAGTGCTAAATAGAATGAAATGACCTGTCAAGGATAGATATAGTATTTGTGAATGACTTAAAAAAATTCCAGCAGCTTCAGGCACTCCAGTCTCACTGACTGTCTGCATTATCTTGAAATTTGGCCTCTTTTTTATTCCTCCAAGTAAAGCTCTTTGATGGTCATTGATCTTTGATGATTCTGTCTTGAAAAGGACTAATTTTGTCTTCCCATATTCAGTTCAGGGTGAGATTTTGTAGCAGGAGAGCATATCTTTATGAGATTTGAAATAAATTTGAAACCTGCTCTTAATATCATTAAACTAATCTTGAATTTTACAAAGCATTGAACAAAGTAAAGAAAAGCTAGTCTCAGGAAGAATTAACCAATAAATACATATTTAGTAGGGAATTCAGTTATTCTATTAATGGAGAACAGTAGAATTTTCCATGGAAAACAAGGTGACTGATCCCATGTCCAGCTCCTTGTGAACTCTGATAGATGAATTAAATTCAGGAGCTGGAGTGATCAGCTTGTATTTAACCTCTCAGGAAATATGGGATAGTGCTTTCAAAGAAGCTCCAGTGAGTCTTGATTAGGAAACTGAAGTTTTTTATGTAATCCTTTTTTTATTCCTATTTTCTGACGTCCTGCCCATTTGTACGTCATCATCCTCCTCCTTCACTCCCCCCTGCAGTTATGGAAAAACCTTTTCAGGGTTTAAATCTTTGCCCTGAACTTTAAATAACAAGTTGATAGTCAAAGCAATATGTACAGCATATTCCTGTATGTTCTGGGACTAGTGCTAAGTAGCTTGGTTCTTTGGCACATACATCACATAATCCAGTACAAGAGCACCCTTTCAGCCTTCTCTGAGAAGCAGGCTTTAGGGAGGGAAGTGTTAAGCTTCCCTTGAAGCACCTCATCCTTCGAGGCACTGGTGTGCTGTGCCATGCACACAACAGTCCTGCACGTGCCTGGTGCTGAGAGGATCCTGAAGCACTTTGTGAGCTGCTCCAGGATTCAGATGTGGGACTGCTTAGAATGCAGTCTCCAAGACATGTCTATATAGCAGTGCATGTGGACAACTAGCTTGAAAAAGTTAGCTTAAGTACTGTACTCTGCCAGCTAATGGTGGCTGTGCCTGTGGTGTGCAAGACAAAGAGAAGGCCAAAGAGAGAGGGGGAACAATAACCTGGGTTATGCTCTCTGCCTTCCCCACAGAAGCAAGGCCTAGGGTACCAGTGTTGTGATCCTATCACTGTAGCTCCAAATGCCTGTAAGGTTTTTGAAGTTGCACAATACACCATTAATTTCTGGGCTTCCCCATTCTTAGTTGTGCCTGGAAAAATGAGACTGGTGGGATTCAGAACAGAACATAGCATGCGTAAATTGTAGCTCTTTAGCTGGATTGATACACTACTACAGAAAAGCTGTGCAGAGTTTCATATTTTCTTGGAAGATTTTTCTGGCTACTCTGTCTCCACAGAGAATGCAATCCACGGCACTTTCTTCTAGTATCTATCAGAAAATAAAAGTTCCAGCTTGATTAAAAAAAAGCTAATTCCTATCAGCTTAGTTTTTCTAGCTCTAATGAAAACCTAGGAGTACCTTTTGTACAAATTATCCTATCCAAATCTGGCACAAGGCAGTGACATACACACTCAAACACAGGATGGTGACGTTGGTTCTGTTGCGTAAGACCCTCTTGTAAATCTAACCTGTGATTCACACAGTGACTATTTCGATAACCTTTCTGCAATAAGAAAATTGCATCAGATGTATGGGAATATTAAGTAATTATATTCCAATTATGAATTGCTGTAAAAAAGCATGTCTGATTTTTTTTTTCTCTGCAGAAAGGAACCCAAACAAATTCTATGCATATTTCAATGGCAGTGAAATACTCTTCAGATTGCCCTTGGTCCATATCTCCACTGCTCCAGCGAAACGAACAATTCCATTAAAGACTCTTCATGAATTAGCTGTGGCCTCTTTAGTTTAATTGAGAGCTTCTGCAGTAGGAAGGAATTCATGAACAAGAGAGTCCAAAGCAGAAGCTCCATTTAGAAGCTAAGGCTCTACTTCTTGGTATCTGAAACTCCTTGATCAGCTATTTGCTTGGGTTATTTGGTCAGCTCCTTATTCCAGCACAAACAAACTGCCTGTTCAGTTGTTGCCTGTATATGCCTACATGCAGGAATACCAGTAGATGCAAGAGTTGTCTAAAATCTGCTCAATAATAGAAAAAGATAGGGCTTTGAGAGGGCAACGTAACAAAAAGCATTGGCCCACAGCAGCTTCTCGGTGCACCTGGATCCTGCCAGTGAAGAATGCCAAAGGTGTGGCTTTTAAGTGTGGGAAGAACACTTTTACTGGATCAGCGTCTGAACTACTCCAGCGTTAAGACAAATGGTTGGCAAAACCAAACTCTTCCCTCACGAGACTGGGATGCCTGCCAATTTCTTCCACTGTAAAAGGGAGAAACTGCATCGTGTTTGTTGAGATTTGTATTTCTTGTTTATCTAAGAGGGAACATGGGTGGCATTCATGTCTCCCCTGCGCAACCTGCTGCAGACAGGACGGAAATCCCCTAGCCTGAGAGGTGCTTACTCTCACTTGGCCGCTCATACGGCGGGCTGGGGAAAGACGGCGGCCAGTTTTTTGGCGAGGGGATGTGCGGGCCAGAGACGTGCTGCTGTGTGCACCGTGGNGGTGCCGGAGCGGTGCCGGAGCGGTGCGGATGCCGGAGCGGTGCGGAAGCGGGAGCGGTGCCGGAGCGGTGCCGGAGCGGGGGCTGCAAGGCGTCCGGCGGCCACCGGAGGGCTTCATTTCCCCTCTAAAGGGAGATGTGCCGGGAGCCGCTTCCCGGGAAAGCGGCTTGTTAGCGCTAATGAGAGCCCGGCTGTTCTGCTCCCGCGGCTCAGCGCTGGCTGTTAGCTCATGGTTTAGCCATTTAGAGGTATTTCGGCCTCCCTGTTTATTTTGAGGGTCTCACGTCTGTCAGCCTTCACCGAGTAGAGGCTAATACGCTTAAGCACGTTTTACCCTTCGCGGGAGCCTTAATAACAACCATGGCCATTAGTGGGGCAGGACGGCCCCAAATGCTGGCCTAAATGCTCTTTCCAGCCTGCCAGGCTCATGTGGCTGTGGTGCTGCTCTACTTTTTGCAGTAAATGGGTGCTTCAATAATTTCTTGCTTAAATAATTATCCATGAGATTAATACATATTAATAACTCTAATACATTGGAATTTTTTAAACACTTATATTCATTCATAAGATCTCTAAGTGCTTTATAAATGAGGTCAGTGCAATTAACCCTACTGAACCACTGCTGCGAAGAAATTCCAGATGTGCCCATAAACTGATGCTGTCATTTGGCATCAGCTGGAAAAATGGTCCTGTTTCTAGCACCTTTAATCCAATCTGGAATTAAAACCAAAACAGCAGAAAGCCTTCATATTAGATACGGTTTTTGGTCACAGAAACTGCCATTGCCTTGAAGGGAGTAAGGAAATAGCCTGGAAGAATTTGGAAACTGCCCTGCTGTGCTTAAAGTGGTTGGGGATCACTAAAGAACTGAAATAAGGGGAAGCAGCAGTTGGCAAAAACTGGAAGAGGTAGCAGTGAGGAGAGTGAAGTTTCTTAAGTATCATGTAGCTTAGAGAGCTGTGACAGTTTTTGAGAGAGACTCCTGCCCTTCTTTGGAGGAAAACGTTCCCAGTGATCTGAAAGAGTGAGGGGGCTAAAGCCCTAAAAGGAGGCCTCCAATTTTAGAAATGTCTCTCCTCACCATAATCCCTCCACTTTTATAACATTCTCTACGTACGACATTATACGAACTGCGTAACTGACAAATCTTTCATTTGCATTAGATTTAAGTGGCTTCCCTCCCATCACTCCTCACGGTTAAAAATACATTACAGAAATTACTATCCTGCCTAGGAAAATGTGTGATGACTCTGGTGTCTGTCGTTTATTTCTAAAACATTTTGGCACTTTTCCTCCTGAGTTGTGTTTTCCCTTCAGCTTTGAGAGGGGGAAAGGAAAGTGTAGGGTCAGGGTGAGATTTTTCCATTTCCCTGGTTATTGCATGCATGCATTGCAGCCCACATGCCAGGCATGACGGAATCTAAATGCTGGGCAGGAACAGTGAAATCCTCAGGAGGAAAGGAGAATAGAAAGCACAGACAAGCCTCAGTTTGGGCTGCCATCACAATGACCATATCGAATCAGACCAAAGGTACTGGCCCAAGATATTTTTTTCCTACACTGCCCAATATTTACAGAAAGACTGTTAGCAAACAGCAAGTGGAACATGACCTTTCCTTTCATATGACCTTTCAGCTCCTGCAAAGGGGAAAAATTCAACCCTGCTTTCACCTCCTTGCTACATGGACTAAATTTGGCCCTCTGCATGCAAACAGCCCTCTGATGTTCTTCATTCCTTTCTCCTGCAGACCTCCAGCTGATGCTCCAGTGTCTTGTCTCAGGGGCTGCTCATGCGGGGTGTTTCTGAGCATTAATCATGCTGCAGACATCCGTTTTCCCTCTGATAAGAGCCTGGCTCAATCTGTAAGAAAAGGAGGGGACTCAATCTGCCTGATTGCCGTAGACCCTTCATTTTACACTGCTCAGCCCCTTGCCAAGCAGAGCAGCAGGGGAGTCTCCGCTCAGTTGCTCCCAGCAGGTGTCACTATGGAATGGGAAAATGCAATTCCAGGGCTGGGAAAGAAGTCTGGCTGCAAGGCGGAGCATCCTCTGACACTGCTGCCGAGGTAGCATGCCACTGTGTCCCGGAAACTTTCATAATTAGATCTGAAGCAGACGCGCTGCCACCCTCTGCTTTCCCTCCCTTTTCCCCCTTCATCGCTGAAACCATAATGGAGGGTTGGGGGAGATTTTGATTTTCTTTAGGCATTGCTTAGCAATGAATGCAGAGACACCCATCTTCATGGATCACTACCCTGTGTAGTAACACAGCACAATAATGTGTAAAGTTTCCAGAACTGTTGGTAATTACTGATAAGCCCAGTTCAGCTCTCAGATACATACAAAGCTGGGTAAACAATAGGAGGAAAAAATTAATTAGAGCCCATGTTTGCTAAAGCTAGCTAGTGATTCCATCTGATCACGTTCCTGCTCCTTTTATTCCCTTTGCACAAACATTTGGGTGGTCAGGTTTTTCTAGCACCTAGGTGTTCAGGGGGAGCTTTAGTCTGTGCAAATAAAATGTCTCTCTCTAAGGGCATGGGCCCTTCTGGCAAGTGCTTGCCCATGCTCTGCCCTTGTGTTTGCAGCTGGGATGATGTTTGGAGGCCTGGGAAAGTAGAAGTCAGATGGTGACCTCTCCTAAGCAATACTGGGAGTCTATACATCAATAAAAGCTATGGGGGAAGAGAGAAGTGAGGAAAAGAATGAATGGGAGACATTGGGAAAGACACTCATCTGGAGATATTTCACACATGTCTTGAGCCCAGAGTACCTTTGTACAGTATGTCTTCTGTGACAGTAAACACAGACTATGTGAAGAGGCAAAGGGGAATTGGCCATCTCACAGAAGGTTCCTCTTAGGCATGCTCTGAACACACTGGTGATGTGAACATTAGGCGTGGCTTGGACTGCCTCACTTCCTGGGAAAACTGAGGTAGACCCCATTGTTAAGAGTTTTATCCCAGGGGGAAGGCTCAGTAACTGGTGTGCAGCAGCTTGAATACTGCATGGGCTCTTTTTCCCTCCCTGGCTTCTCGTCAGGGACTCAGACAACTTCTGTGTGTTCAGGGTGACTGAGGGTGTCAGAAGATGCTGCCCGGGCTTTAAAATCCATGTTGGCCTTTATGACTGGTTGAACACCCTCGCTACAGTAGGTATGACTTACTAACAAAGCAAGACCAGTCTTGAGAAGGTAATCACAGCAGATGACCTCCAAATGTCCCTTCCAGCTAAAATAACTCTGTAATTCTATTAATGTGGGGTCATATTTACTTATCCATATTCTTGAACAGTGCCCTTATTTTTCCTGCATACCATTTACCTTCTTTTTTTAAATTTTTTTTTTAGAAGCAATGCCTATTCTTCTGCTCTACCATTCTCAGAGATCAGGAATGTGATCAGGATAAATGTGACATCTCCTCAACTGATTATAAATATTGTGTACATCTTTCTCTCTTCTGCATCCTCAGAGAAACTCAGATAACTCTGCTGGTGATGACCATGTTTGGTGAAGGATAAACAGGGAAAAGACTTGAGTGCCCTCAGCATCGTCTTCTCACATCTCCATTCCCTGAAAGTGCTCCCTCAAATTCAGTGCATCAGTGATTTCCTCAGATTCATCTCCAATGTGTAGCAACCAGGTCAAGGCAATTTTGGGTATGGCTTGATGTTTTGCTGTCAGTGAACAGTTTGGTGAGACCTGGCATCTGCTTAGACTCATAATGCGTTTCTCCTCTTGTGAAGAAATGTTTGGCAGATGGATCCATAAAATCCTACACGTAAGTGCACCCCTTTTATTGCTGTTGTTCATGCCCTGCTATGCAAAGCTGTGTTTTATTGGGTGTTGGGAAAGGCTCACATCAAAGCTAATGTGATTTACCCATGATACCTTCAACAAGAAGAGGAGTTCAAAAGATAGGAAATCATCTATGAAGACAATCAGACTTCACATATCTTTTCCTGTTGGGACACAATATAAAAAAAAACCAAACAAAAACGGTTCTGGGCAGAGGCCTAATATCAGCATCTCCTTTTCCCACTAGCACATTGGACAAGAACCCCATCTAACAATCTGCAGGGTCTCCCCTTGGCCTGCAGCCACATGTACCTGCCCTGGCAGTATGCTTCTAAAACAAACTCACAGTGTGTGAGTGTAAATAAATTCTTCCTGCTCCCTATTTGAGATAATTTCAGGAAAGAGAATATCCTTATGCTCTAATTTTTATTTATTCTGAATACAGTTGTTCGATGTAAGCCATTCTAATTAAACTGAAGACTTATTTTGTAGAGAGCTCAGATGTTGGACAAATCTATGTCAAGCATTACACAATGTCTGTATCATTTGTACTCAGCTTTTTAAATTCCACTGGCATAGAAGATATACAAAAAACACCACCAAACTCCACAACAAGGCCCCCAGATCTGTTTGCTCTTGCACTTTGGCTGTCCCTGGGGTCTTCATGGAATTTCCAAAACTGGGAGCAGTGCCTGACGCAGGGCATCAGCTGGCAAATATGGGTGGTACTTAGGTGTCAGATAAATATTCCTTTAGAAATGCAGCCGAGGAGAAGGAAGCCTCTTTCTGTACCCAGCACAGCCCCTGCAAATCAGGTGTCAAATGTGATGTCATGTAGAGAGCAAGTGCTTGACAAGTGGTTCCTCATGCATAGGTTACAGAGGTGGAGCTGCTCTAACATACATAATTGTCCTGAGTGTCCAGCAGGAGACCCTGAGACACTTTTCTCACTGTGAGGCAGAGCCTGAGCCTCAGCCAGCCGAGCTGTGTGCACTTGCTCATGATCAATTAGCAGGTTCAGGCTGTGTGTGCAATCCACACTGACTGCACTGCCAAGGCACCAGTTGCCCTCAGCAGCTAATAATATAGAACTGCAAAGTACAGTTAATTAAGTAGGTACAATTTATTCCATAGTATGTTCCCTACATGTGAAACTGTGTGTGGTTTTCTGCTAGCACTGTAGGTTGTTGTCCCTTGGGGTCCTGTTGTCAGGTGCTGACTCTGCTCTGTGCCAGATTGTGGCCTGCACCTGGGGTTCAGGAGGCTATGACTAACACCAGAAACGTAAAGTCTTCTTTTGAAGTATACTCCTGGGGACTCTGGACTTCGGTTGGTTTTTATTTGGCCATCTTTGATATCTTTTGTCTTCTAAGCTAGGATCCCAAAGACCTAAATAGTAGTTCTCTGCTGCTGGAAAACAATCTAGCATCAGTATTTCTGTGAAAGCTTCCTGCTGATCACTCACTCTCATCCCACCGGTGTTTTTTCAGTGCACAGTTCTCTGCCTAATGCAGAGATTCTTCATTGGCTACAGTCATTCACAGAGGCAGAGAGCTATGACTTATATGTCCAGAGGATAGAGGGGAAACACTTTAAAATAGAAAGATTCCTTTTTTATAAGCTTCCAGTGAGTCCCCTTTCAGAGATAACCTGTTTTCCAGACTATGCATCATGTTTGAAGCAAGATTTGTTATGACTGCATTGTTAATTTGGGGTGAAGAGAGATGCACTGATGCTTTATAAGGACACTAAAAATCATTAAAGAAAAAACAAAATTAAAAGGACATAGGGGTAGTTTATGAATAATTGATAGTCGTCTGAGGGCAGTATATGATCAAACCTTGCTTTCTCCTCTGTCTCTGCTTGCTACAGTAAGTGTTTGGCAGCATCTGCTGTTTGTCTGGGTCAAGGTGAAATATCCATTTTATTTCAAGGAGGACTCAAACATTCTTACAGTGCATCTCAGTTAAAATTTTGTTCTTAGGTTGCAAAGAAGCATTTACTGCCACACTGTAAATGAGGTGTAAGTCCACTGAAATAAACTCAGACTGGTTTAAGCAGAGACCAGAAAACCCTATATGTTTCTTTTTAAAGGAAAGAAAATAAAAAAAATTGACTAAAAACGAAACAACAAAAGACCTGGGAAAGACAGTGAAAGATAAAGATATATTTGAATGATCTGGTAGTTATATCTACAGCAAGAATCACTCATTCATTAATCTATTCTTGCTTTGCTGACATAGTTGAGCAGGTAGAAACCAAACGCTTCCAACCTTCTCTTCTCACCTGCTTTCTTGTTTGGAAATCAAACACTTAGCTCTCCTTCTGCTATGGAAAGGCTTTTGTTGTGTTCCCTTCCTTGAGTTGGCTTCTAGTTCAAATGAGAGTGGGCAGGCCAGATAGGAAAGGTTAAATGGTTAACTTGTAAAATGGAGTTATTAATTTCAGGGGAAAACAGAAGACCATGAATCCTGGGTTCTGAGGATGTCACTTGCAGTAACAAGGAAGGCATCCAGATGCTGGTGAGAACTGATGGACACATGAAGGATCCAGCCCTGTGCTGCTTATGTACCACTGTTATAGGAATAATTGCCCTGCACACATATCTCAGATGTCAGGAAGGCAAAATGTCTGACTGCAACCAGCTATGGTCTGACACAGAACAAAACACAACAAAGCTAGGCGGGAAAAGAGCAAGAATTAGGACAGCAGTAATAAGATCACACAGTAAGTAACTGCCTACATGCACAATTAGACGGTTCCAAGCCATTTTAAAGAGGAGTTGTGTGAAAATTGATTTTTCAGTTCACTGGTCAAACTGAAGAAAAAAACCCATTCATTTTGGATTGACCTGAAGCATAAAATTTTATTGGCTTTCTCGGAAAAAATTAAAAAAAAGTTAGGGAAAATGATTTGGGGTTGAAGTCAAAGTTAATGATTCATTTATTTGGAATGAAATGCTCATTAAGTGCATTTTAAATTTAGAGAAGTTTAGAAATAACTGTTGAACAAAATATTGTTTTTGAAAATACGTGAAAAATATTGTGAAAATATTACAATGATTTCTCTCTCTCTCTTTTTTTTTTTTTTTTTTTTTTAAATTTTTAATAATGGTCCTTTTCAGTCAGAATTATTAGCCAGATCAAGCCAATTTCAGAAATAGTTTTTACCTGACTTGTTTTCCTATTACCTAACAACACTTCTTCCCTCTGTCCTCCAACCCTTCTTTCACCGGACAGTGCATTTGTTGGAAGATAGGTTGTAAACAAATTCTGAGGGAAATGATGGCTTGATTTTCAAATGAGGATTTTAAACTTACTTTTGTTGGACATTAACAATATAATTTAAAATCTATTCCTCCAATATGCTGCTAAGATTAGAGAGAAAATATTCAAGTGAAGAAATAATTTTTTATTTTTAAGTAATACATAAATAATGTAAACGAGGCTTGACAAATGAAGAAAGTTTTCCTTAAGCAGTCCATAACACCCACTACTGGCAAAATTACCCATCACAAGTCCTGAGGGGAAAAAAAAATAAAATAGCCTGTGTTGTCAGAATATTCAGATAAGCATCACGGGTTTTCCCTGTAGTTTCAAAGTCGTCATTCCTGTGGCAAGCTGGTGGTTACCCGAGGTGCAGAGGGCAGCTTGGGGGTCCTGGGTGGAGCTGAGGGTGGGCGAGATCATTGTCTGGTCACGCTGACTGCCCAGGTGTCAGCTCCCAAGGCTGGATCTCTCTTTTTCACTCCCGAAGGAAAAGCTGGAGTGCCTCCTGTGGGCAGTGCTTTCAAGCTTGCTCTTCTTCCTGCAACAGTTCAAAGATCAAAGAAGGAGCAGAGTCTCTTTCCCAGGAGCCAAAAGACACCCATCACACTGACCCTGTGGGAGATGCCTGGCAAAGGATCAGAATTTAGTGATCATTTTGTTTGGTAGCCAGTTTCTTCCACTCCTTTAATATTCATTACATAGAAAATATTTTCACTCTCATGAATACCATCTACTCTTTACTGGTTGTCTCTCTTAAGTGTGCTTTATTTCTGTGCATTACACTTCATATATACACTTAAAAATTCCTGAATGGATCACTTCTTCTTACATTAGCTGAGTAACTTTGAGCAAGAAAAGGAAAGAAGCTGTCTAACATGACCACCCTTCTCACATCCACGTCTCAGAATCACTGACCTGGTATATTTGGTGCCCAGGAACTCTGTCTGGGTCAGGGGGTGAGATCTTCACTCCCAGGGACTTCTGCTCCTCTAGGCTCAGCAGAAGAGCAGGTTAGGCAGTAATTTATGGCTCTGAAGCCTAAGCAGCTCTCCGAAATGAAGACACTATGATCTAGTTAGGCTACAGAAAATGATGGGCACTCTACATGTGCTTTGATACATTTGCTTTTCTTTTGATTTGTCTGAAAGCCTCTCATTGTCTCTCTTTCTTCTTCCTACTGACATTTTTCCTTTTTTCTCTCCTCATTCCCAGTTCAAACCTGACTTAAAGAGTTTATAGGGAGAACCAGACCCCAGAACAGCCATTGATCTTAAGGGAATCAAGTTTCTGCCCATATCACTCTGTCCTTTGGGTGCTGCTTTGTTTTATATTAAAAGTTTATTAGGGACAACCAGTCTTTTTTTTTTTTTTTTTTTTTTTTTTTTTTTTTTTTTTTTTTTTTTTCCAGAAAAAATGAAAAGAAGTAGTCACACCAAGATGGATTCATAAAACAATTAATAATGATAAAAATAATATCCTCACTGTCATTAATGACCACATTCTGATATTCCTTTTAAGGCAATAGATTACCCTATCATTACTTCTGTGGCTCTCTGTGCAAAAAGGAAAAAAAAAAAACCAAAACCAAAAAACAACAAACCAACCAGCTTCTCATGGTGTATAAAGAAATTGAAACCTGTTTATTTATGACTGGATAAGAATGAGCTGCCTCATTAATGTGGTATAAAATGGGTATAATTCAGCATTCTGTACAATCCTCCATGACGTGTTGACAGGTGCTGTCATGCACTATCACTTTTAGGTTATTGCACTCTAATAGACTACAATTATAGCTCATTTAATATGATATGACAGTGGGGAAGCACGTGCAAGGTTACAAGCAGTTACACTTACAAAACAAGCCGGTGGCAATGTATACACTTACAGGTAAATATTACAGGGGGCAAATCCCCTTTCCGCTGTCACAGAGCCCAAATGTCTGTGGCTACAGGTCTTATGCATATAGTTCTTGCAATGAAAGATTTGTGCCTCGCATTTTCTCTTATTTTCCCCACAAATGCCAATATTACCGCTTTCAGTTGTGCCTCCTAATGTTGCTCCAACAGTCGAAACCACAGCAGGGGGTGGAGTAGACTTGAAGAAAAGCCGAAGCTGTAAGTAGCACAAGATTTATAACAGTTGGCAGCCCAACATCTCATCTCATACAAACAACTCGGTTTCCTTTTGGCGGCCTGCTGTGCCACTAACAAGGCAGGCTACAAAATTCACCCACTGGGTGATGGGGAAAGGCAGTACGAAGCATCATTTTCATATGGTAGGAGAGCAGCAAAAAGTTGGGCCCCGTGCATTGATTTAAATCATTAGGGGGAAAACTGCAGAACTGGATAGAAATACTGGATAGAAATATTTTAAACTGGTTAAAAACAAAAGTCCCCTCAGGGGGCTTAAAATTTCTCAGCATTTCCAACCCGAGTATTGCAGGGTTTTGCCAGGGCAAGTTTTGCACTGTGGCCATGTAGGTGGTATTATAAGCCAAAAAGGACGCCAGCCAGTCTGTGTTTTTGTCTAAGACATGCACTGAAGTGATTTTTCTGCTTTCTTGCCTAAAATGTGTTTCAGATATTGTTTTAAATGTTGAGGTCGTAGCTATTCTTGCACACTGAGCAACTGTATGATATATTCCTTCTGGGAGTGGCCACGCACTTAAATTCAAGGGTTTAAATCTCAAAAGTTAGACGCTGACTCTGTGCAATATTTTGCCCAGAAAACCAGCTCCCTGGCTGCCCGTGCAGCCGTGGTGCCTCGACAGCTGGGTCACGCCATCTGGGTCAGGATGCCGCCTCTCCCTTTCACGCACCCGCAGAGCCGGAGTAACACTCCTCAGCCGGTTTGTAATGAAACAGCTCCTTTGCATTACAAAGAATCTGCTTGTTCGCTGAAACTCTTTCCCCATCAGCAGCAATCATATGCTTGGCATACCTCCTGGAAGAGCACACACGCAGCCTCCTCTGCTCCTCTTCTGCAGCATGGAAGGCTCAGCCTGGTGAGCCGTTGCCTTCCTCCCTCCCTTCGTGAGCAGCCTCGTGTCTCCTACAGAATTTATTTTTCCCTGCCATTCCTTACACATTTCCAAATTTCCAGCTCCCACCATGTTCTCTGTGTGTCTGCTTTGGCTGCTGCCATGGGCTCAGTGAAGGAGAAGGGAGGTAAATCTCAGGTCAGGTCCATGATGAGGCTACTGCTTCTCTGCCAGCAGTAATTCCCAGCCAGCCCTGTGTGTCTGAGAAAGTGGGCTTTTCTGACCATTGCCACTTTTCAGGGCAGATGTCTATGTGTATTTCAGCTTGATCATCCCCACATGCTGTGTCCCTCGACTTGCTCAAAGGATGCAAACTGGAGCCATTGTGTCATACAAACAATGTTAAAACAACTGTGCCCTTTGGCTCTTCAGGAGATTGCAGTCCTAAAGAAAACATCACAAATAAGTCCCATTCTAAAAATGGTGGCATGTTATTTTGCATTTTTTCGTGCTATTTTCTGCTTCCAACCCAAGGGAAATACTGAATTAATTCAGTATACTGGGGTGCTGGAGAGAAAATATGAGAAGTGCTGATATAATCATGCAACACTTGCCATTTAATATTATTGCCAATTTGATGCAGGACTCTGAAAAATTCCCCTTACTCTTTGGGGAAGAACCTCTTCTGCAGACCAGTGACACAAATTCTATGGTTCTCTCTGACAATCTCGCATTTAATGTAATTTGTTTTCAAATTCTCCCACAATAAAATACAAGTTGTGGATATTAAAATAACATTAAGATAAACCAAATAATATTGAAATGTTTTGACTATATTAGTAATTACTAATTTTTGCTTTTAAAAGAAAGTTGATCTCCTGTAACAGCTCTCAACCCTTTTGCTTGTGACCAATCTCATATCTGACAGTATTTTTTTAAGTTATAAAAGTACTAAAATATCAAAACTTGCATGTATACCAGTAATGTCACATGGCTAAGGTCTACTAAGAAAATGTGAGTGCTAGCATTGTCTTGACAAAGAAAACTCTGCAGCATAAAAGCTACAAACAGTAGCATCTGTTATGTTCCAAACAATATTGCTACAAAAAGGAAAAAAAAATCCCCAGACCAAAAAGGAAACATACTGGGGCTGAAGGGGCACAGAGGAGAAACCTTCACTCCTGAATTTTCTATTATTTTCCTTGTTTGGCATGAAAAATTGTCTTTGGAAATTGAGGCCCAGTTGGACCCAAATCTTCTGCCTCTGATCAATGTTTTGTTGGCAGGAACTGTATTTTTTTTTTTTTTTTTTTTTTTTTTTTTTTTTTTTTTTTTTTTTTTTTTTTTTTTTTTTTTTTTTTTTTTTTCTATGCTTGAGTATAGATTTTTTTCACTGAGTTGGAAGATTAGGAAGGGGTCTAAGGGTTAATTCTGCTTGAAATAAAAATCCAAGTGAATTTCTACAATTATCTAGTGAGGTCTCCTGAGGCTTGCCACAGATGGTATGTGATCCTCCTGCCTTGGATAGCACCCAGCACCTGTGGATGGGGCTGAGGGGTGAGAGGAACAGTGCCAGGAAGAGCATTAGACATGGAGATTTTCTGCAATCCCGTTGTAAAACAGCACTAGCAAAGTCCCTGTTACAAACTTTGGTGATTATATAACTTCTTTTAATACTTCTTGTAATAAGCACCCTTCTTCCCCCTTGTCACTGTTACTTTCATAGTCCTGGGTAAGCAATTTATTGAGTGCCCTTTGCTATGTACAGAAATTCAATCGTGGCTGTGAGATTTTAGTCAAGTTTTCAGGAGTGAAACAGTGTGTTTCACCCTGCTACTGTAGAGTGATTTCTAACACATTTCATAAATTTCATTATGAAAGAAAGCATCAAATGGAGAATTCAACGTCCTCTTTTTTGTGTCTGTCTTCATGAACTGCTCACAGTGGATAATGCCATAACCTCTACCAGTATAATGGAGCATTATAAAAGCAGGCATTTGCAAATCAACAGGGAGGTAGAGACCTGAAAGGCTTTTTGTTTTGTTTTTAGTTTTGACAAAGGGTGATCAGCTCCTTGCAAGTACCTCTAGGTTTTAGGCTTTGTGACTTGACTTGATAAAACCATGATGAAGTGGTAAGCATTATCTTTCCCTCTTTCTTCCTAAGTGCTATGACCTGTAGTCTTTGTGTAAATTAAATATCTGGACCTACATATGTGTGACAAAAAGAAAGTCTGGTACGTTAGTGGGGATCTTTTTGACTACATGCAGAATTCTTCTATTTTGTCCTTACATAAGGAAGACTTTGGTAGTAACAAAGTAATGAATAGAGGAATTTAATTTTTAAAATTATAAGTTTAAGATTATTGAACATTTTGAAATCAAATTCCCTGTGAAATCAACATTGTATTCCTTGACATATTCACTGATATACTGGGAGTCATATTAAAATTTGTTTAGTTAGACAGATTTCTTTTTCTGTCTCTTAATTTTTCTATTTGCCTTATTTCTTTCCTGTCTCCCACCTTCCTTCCTTCCTTCCTTCCTTCCTTCCTTCCTTCCTTCCTTCCTTCCTTCCTTCCTTCCAACCAACTTGCCCCTAGCCTTCCAAAATCCACCTCA
>WEIU01008034.1:1359-20243 GCA_013389925.1 Aegithalos caudatus | reverse complement strand
CCTTCCCTTTCCCTTTCCCTTTCCCTTTCCCTTTCCCTTTCCCTTTCCCTTTCCCTTTCCCTTTCCCTTTCCCCTTCTTCTCCTTCCCTATCACCTTCATCTTTCCTTCCTCTTCCCTTCTTCCCTGTCTCTTCCTCTCCTCTCTGTCCCTCTCTCTTTCCTCTATTTTCAAGATATTCCTGTCCTTGAAAATTTATAACTGGCAGGGCTGACAACTAGGATATTTACTGGAAAAACAAGAACACACAGCAAGACTTCATGATTCCATTTCTCATATATATTTCTTTATAGGTTATGTTCTGCAGTATTTGGTGCATGTGTCAGTGGAGATGAAAAGATACTTTACAGGGAAACTGAAATCTATTTCCAATGTCATTGCTATGGCACAAAATGGAATACTATGAATGACAGTCACTCAGATTTCCATAAATGTGGATCCTGTATAAGCAAAATTCTGAAGTGATTTTTATTTCTAATGTCACCCTTGGAGGCTCTGCAATGTCATTCTCATTTTTGTCAGAATAATTATATTTAATTTTGGGGTTTGGTCTATCAGAGGTCTACAAATTTATTTTATAAGTTAATACTACTCATTTGTCAAAACCAGACAAGAAGCAATCATTTCCCTTCTGTACTGTATCGACATTCTTTAATGGTTAAAATATCATCAGGAGGGAGAAAGAGAGAAAATGTCTTTTATGAGTCTTTTCCAGTGAGCACAACAGTCTTTGCTTGCCTGATGTGGAAGATCAGTTGAACCCTGTGTTGCATGAAGACCTGAATACCTGTCAGTCAAAAAGGAACAGGTTACTCAGTGAGGGCTCTGTAGCCTTGGAAGTCTGAAGTGTGTATATGTGGGAAGCTAGATTTGGAGATTTTTCTTCAGCAGCATGTTATGTAGACTTTCAGAATGAGATCAGTGAAGTCAAATCAACCTTCCAAGTCCATTTCAGACTTTTTTTAATTATTTTTTTTCCTCTTTGGAAATAAAACACTTCAAATAAAAGTTCTATTAATAAAGCTCTAACCACAGATTAAATATTTCTGCTGACATTATTTGACTGATAATATCAATTTCAAAGTTCAAATTTTAATAAGGTATTACAAAGCATAGGAAGAAACAAGCTAATCAAGCCAAGTTTCATATTTCCCCTCTTTGTATAAAATGATAAGTGAATTTAAAGCTATGCTTTGTCTCTTTAATATCTGCTAAATATGGATGAATTACTGAATATATATTTATTCTTAGCCTCATTTGAAGGCAAATATTTACAAGGCTTTTCTGTTGTAATCTGATTTTAATATCTCAACTGAAAATGATTCATAACATGTGGCTTCAAATACCCTGTAGTTAAAGAGGCCAGAAATTAATTAGCTGATTCTAGCAAGGGTTTCTTGGAACTGACCTTGAAAGAAAAAAAATAAAAAAAAAAAGTACTGTTTATCTGATCATTGTACATTGTTGTTGCTTGTGCAAAGAATTTCAGGAGTAAATAACAGAGTGGCAATAACCTGTCTCTGATCCTTAGTACTGATATTCATGTCCATGCTTTGGTTTTCTGTGGGTCCTGTAGTAGAGCTTCAAGGGCCAAGTGTCTTCTGTCCTTTTGGCATGGAAATTGTTCAGACAGGCATGGGCATGTGAAGTGTGTTAGTGACTGTTATGCAAGCAATGGGAAGCACCTCCCTTTAATCCCTTGTCCAGATTAAAATGCAGTGAGTGCAGAAATATTTGCAGGTCCTTTTTTTCTGCATCTTATAAATATACTCAGGAAGCCATCTGGGAACCAAAATACTCCCTAAGTACCGCTGACCTGAAATGCAAGTGTCTTTGTGAAGTCAGTTTCTCTTCCTCCTTTGAAAGACAATCTTGCTGATGCTGACTGCTAAAAATAAGGACGCAAAATCTTTTCCAGCATCTGGAGTTGTCTGTGCTTTAATCCGTTCATTTCCTTATGTATTGTTATATAGGTATTTCTGTGCACACTCTGATTAATGTACAAATATATATTTTACTCGGTAGGATTAGAGTCAAGTGGGCCTGATTCTCCACTTCCTCGCAACTTGCATCGTTAGCTATAAGTGTAGGTACAACCCTTTTAAGAGCTGTCATTTTATAAGGAGATTTAGGGAATTAGATTAACTCTTGCTTTGCCATTTAACAAATAGTCCATCTATTGTGAGCAGAAAACAAATATTTCCTCTGCCTTATTTTTTTTAACTGCTTTTCTAGAAACCTGATCAATGGGCTATCTTCTGTTCCATTGAAGCATTTGTTTCCAAAGGATATTTTGTGGCCCAGGACTTCCTGGGGACAAGAACATTCTTGTATTTGTGTAGAGGTATGTGTTGGGTATTGGATAGGTATTTACAACATCTGATTGCTAACCATAAAGGTGCAAATAAGACGTTTAACAGCCCTTGCACAGACCACCTCAGACACCTCCTATTCCTGCCATGAGTGATTTGCAGTGTATTTGGGGAGGTCACCAAATTACAGGGTGTATTGACTCTCTTCATGTTTTGTGGTGTGTGTTTGTTCTGGACAATGGTTCATTCAGCTTTGCATTAAATGACAAATTTGCTTTGCTTGTGTCCATTCTCCTCCCCTTCTGTGAAGCTGGGCATCAGGGTATGTGTGTTGTTCTTGGTTGCTACAGTCAAGTTATCTCAATGAAGTTGTGTCAATGGCAAACACTGCAATAGTAAGTGCTCTCATATAATCCTTTATTAGAGTTTAAACATGTATAATCTGCATATTTCTGATACTCTCATTTACATATTAGGTTGGCAGTAATCATCCTTGGAAGAGTCAAACAGTAAAAAAATATTTCACATCCTTTCTCCAGCAGCAATGATCCTTGGTTTGTCATAGGAAAGATTTTCATGATCATTCTGAGGATGGCATAAACCTGGTACCAGAGTACTGATTCAGCTACAATTTCAAAAGGGTGAACCAACTCAGGAAGCCTTCCAGGATTTCAGTTTTTCACAGAAAGGAAACCAGGACAAGGTTTGTGTATTTTACCAAAAGGGATGTAGCTTTAGCTCCAGGGTTTGGATTTTCTCAGCAACTCAGCATCTACTTTGGTCTTGATTACATTAATTCATTTAAAAAAAAGCTGGTGGAATTTGTTCAATATTAAAGCATGAAAATTATGTATGTCAATACACACTCTGTGGGATTTGATCTTTCCACATAGTGTGTACGTGCATGCAGGTGTGTTGTGTGTCTCTAAGAGCCTCGAAGGCCCCATCTACAGGCTGGCAAGAGGGTGTGCTGAGGTTCAATGATGCTGATGAAGCTGACGTGATGTGCCCATTCCTGCTGTCTGCCCCAGTGTGTCATTCATCTTATTTTGTTCATGAGGAACGTTTCTAACAAAACATAAAAATTTAGGTGTACTTGCAGGACTTTGCCAGTGTGGTGTTGTCCATTGTTGCATTATTATGCCCCGAGTTAATGTATTTAACAGAAGTTCTTATGGCAGTAATAGGAAAAGTCAAAACTTTGCTGCTGCCCCTGATTGATTGAAGGGTTTGTATTTCAAGGGACATGAGGGATTTAACCCCACACTTAGCACTTTGGATCAAGTTGCATCTAACAAGAGTGATTGCATTTTTATCAATTAATGGATTCACTTTAAATAGCTTTTCCTCTTTCCACAAGACTAGCTTTTTCTTGGTATATAATTGGTATATTTTTGTCTTCTCTTAAAACAGTTTCTGGAAGTGCAAGATTCATTTTGCTTGAGAGTGAAGTTGAGGCCCAGTTTTAGGCAAGTTTATATGCCTAGTTAAAGGTTGTACATTTGCTGTTTAAAAATTGCTTTTATATACAATGCCATATTTGCATTTTATCAGTGTGATGTGGTCTAACAGCCACAGGAAAGACAGATTACTCTGAGTGACCAGCAACTGCTACAGGGCAATGTGATTTGGCAGAGTCTTGTAATTCCTGATCCTGAGCTGAGCCAAGGAAATATAGATTAAAAAGAATGAAAAATTATTTGTGCCTTCCTTTTTTTTCCTGGCAAATATGTCAGGCATTGCTGCAGAAGTCTGGACTCCTGATTTTTCACTCCTGTTGCTTTAATAAAATCAAAGAAAGGAGTGTTTTGGATGAAACTTTTGGTGTACAGATATATCTGTGGTTTAGATATGGCCTCCTCATTATAGGAGCCACATCCTTCCTGTCTCATAATCGCTCTTTTGCTCCCATCCATAAAGCACTGTGTAATTTTTCTCTTCATTATCTTGTATAGTGGACTTATAGACATCCCTTTTTTTCCATACAACTAGATGACCTAGGCTGAACTATCAATAAAATGCACATGGTTAGAGAATACCAGAGAGTTTGTTGTGATCTCTGACTGATGACCTTCTGCTGAGTTTGCTGCTGTTGTATAGTTCCTTTCTCCATAACACCCTCCTGCCTACTACCATTGCCACCAAAATGAAAAATACCCTCAAACCAAACAAAAAAAATAGAAGAAAGTGTTTCATTGCAATGCTTTGAAAATCAAATTTAGAATCCAACGTAGATGTTTTGACAAAGATAGCTTCATGAAGATAGCTAAATACACTACTGAATTAGACCCATCCAAAGCCCTTGCACAAAGTCTGCCAGTTTATGGTTCCTTGAATGCTCTGAGTCATCAGGTATTGTCCAGTTGTGCTACAGAGTTTACAGCATAGCATATACACTTCATGGCCTGTTATAGCCATAATCCATGTTTTAATGCTTTGTGTCAGGCATCCCTGCTGCCCTCTTACCATTCTTTAATAATAAGACAAAAGTGATATTTTAGGGTAACAGTTAATAAATAATGTGACTTATCCAATCACACCTTTCACTAAAATATTATTATCTTTTGACAGGTTCATTACTGTAGAGACATCAGGGACTGATGAAACATTGTCTAATTCTACCACTAGTACATTTTCTGTAGTTGTCTTTCTTTTAATTTAATTCTCCTACTCTGAAAGCATACTGTCCATTGCAATTATTCAATGAGCATTTAATCTAGCATAACTAAGGCATTTTAATCTTTTCTTATGGAAAAACGATTAAACGGTCATAACATTGTTATGATGTGTTCTCATCTACTCCTGACTTTGAGAATCAAAGTTTTCTTCTTTCTGATAACCAAACCTCAAGTAAGATTTTAGCTTTAGTGCAGCATGCTGGCTGCCTGAGCAACAAGAAGACTGCTATTTTTTTCATAATACTTGAGTCAGAAAAACAATTTGTGGTTATCAGCCACCTTTGGTAGGATTGTTTCTGGGCAAATTCTGCATATGTCAGTGCCCTTTGCTAAGTATTTTAAAAAAAATTCTTAAATTATAGGCAAATGAACAGCACAAATGCAAAAGTCACAGATTGAAACAAAGCAAGAAGAAAAAGAAGTATGCTAAAATTACTTCCTACACACTCATGTGATCACATGCCAAGAAAAAAATCCATTTCTTGCAGTCTAAGTGTCGTTTTTGTCTGACATTACATATACAAATGTAATGGGAAGTGGATTTCAGGTACATAAATATACATGCAGCAAACAATTTTTTTTTTTTTTTTTTTTTTTTNAATTCCAAACAGGAGATTGAATAAGAAACTCAAATTAACCATCCTGAAACAAAACAGCAGTTCTCAGTCTTTTTCTTACTGAGGTATGGTTGCTCTCTGTCTAGGACAGGAGTTTCTCTTGACATCATGGAAAGGGGCAGTAAGTTCATTGCTCTTTCAGAACATGTTGCAATCTCTAAATTCCCCTGGAGAAAGTATATCGGATATCCACAGAGTTCTGCTTCAAATCAATTCACAGACTTGAAAAGAGATTTTGATAATGGGTAGAATTGTGAAAAAGAAAGCTAAATTTAACAGTGATTTACTGCTCACTCCAGTCTCCAAGATAGCTGTTTTTAAGTGGCTCACTATTTTGCTCTTAAATAACTAAATCTGTAATATTATAATAAGGGGTAGTACCTAGCCTTCTACCCACATTATAAAATACCCTAGGAATTGAGTCACTGTTTTTGCACAGAACCATAAGTAAAGTCGTACCTCTAAATTCAAGGGGAAAATGCTGCTATGTTTGTAACAGGCTTTAGCATGTACTAGAAGTATGACTTGAGCAGACTGACATCTGGGTTGTCATCATTCAGTAATTTTTCATCCCAAACAAGAATGAAACATTTTAGTCCACCCCCGCAGGAAAATACAACTGTTTACAAAAATCATCAAATATCAATATTTTGTGGTTTTTTTTCCATTTAATATAATTTTTGATTTGGAAATGTAGTGAACAAATGGTCAGTGTGAGTCAACTGGTGTAGGAGGCCAGCTGTGCATTCAGTGATTTTTGCTATTGCAGCTGACTGACACAAGAGCCTCACTAGAGATTATATTGCTCCAAAATCCAGCAGAGGTAGTAATGGCCAAATTGCATCAGCTCCTAGCCTCCAGAAATGTCTTTCAATTTCTTCCCTAAATTCTTAGCTTGTGGTTTTGAGGGACAACAGTCTTTTTTAAAAATATGCTTCATGAGCATATTTACTGCCATGCCAGGCAGAAAAAGGGGTAAATTCCTATTGCCATTGAAGGATTTATCTAATATTTCTCTTTCCTGACAGATACTGACCAGAACTGTGCTTTCTGTGAGAGCAGCCTCGTCATGAAAGTGGGTAAAATTTAGCTTTAGCAGAAGCTGTAGAAAAATCTGCTTAATTTGAAAGTAAATATTCCTAGGCAACATGCTGACAATGTAAAGTGTGAAACACTCCTCTATGCCTACTAGCAATGAATGGAGAAGACTACTTCTGTTCAGTTTTGAGCCTGTTCAGTCATTAGGAGTTTGCAAGTTCAATTCAGACTTAAAGGTTACAGTGCCTTCATGCTACTGGGAAAAGATCAAAGCATGGAAAGGAACAAACACCTAAGTCGTGTCATGGAGGAGGGACACTTTGCAGGCTTGAACATTTACTATGGTATTAGTTCATGCTTTTGATCTTTGAAAGAAAAGGGTGGGTGACCTTTAAAAACATCAGGGAAGACATGTATTAGCTCTGCATTAATTGATTTCTTAAAGCCTAAAATGATTATGAAATAAGCAATAATTGCCCATCTCTTCTCTCCCACTAATACAGAGAATGCATTTGCTTTTAGATCCGTGTTGCATTTTTAAGCAGAATAAGATCTCTCTTTATGAATTTTCTAGGGGCTTATCAGGAAAGGGAAGGCTTGCTAAAAAGAAGAGCAGGCCCTCTCTGCCCCTTTAGCTCTGACAAGGTGAGCATCCCAGGTCTTTCTTAACACGGAATAGAAAACCAGGAAAATTATTCACAGTGTTTGGTCATGTAGCTGGAGAACATGCTTCCTAGCCATGGCTGGTGGAGAGGAGCAGTTCTTGCTGCATTCTGCCCCAGAATGTGGCAGAGACACAGTATTTCTGCCTTGCATTATGGTGGACATAATTTCTGCATTTTTTTACCATCCTCTTCAGGTAATCAGTGGTCTTGATCTTTCTTTTCGTGTCTATGGTCAAGGGAAAGGTGAAAGATCATTTACATTTTTTTATTGTGTTGAGAGATGGACATTGGTGAGAAAATGCTAAGAGAAGGCTGTCACTCATCCATCTAGCTCTCCACTCTTTCTCCCTCCATTTAAGAAACTAATTTCAAAGGGGAGATGTTCTGACTCCTTCTATCATTCTCTACAAAGCTAGTCAAGGATCTGGTGCATCAGCATTTTATTCCCAGCTCATGCTGTTGAAACTAACCCATCCCCGGCTCCTTTTACCAGTTTGGTTCAAATCATGGGGTAGACTAAGGATCTGTGAAGCTAACCCTTTTGGTTGAAACTAAACTGAGACACAGAAGGTATGAAGTTAGTTGCCATTACCACCCATGTAATGCTTTTTTATGACTGTATAGTTTTATGACTCACATCCAAAATAAGGGCAGCAATTTGCTTAAGTCATAGCTAGCTAAGTGGCAAAGTAACAGACAGTGACAGACTTCCTATTTCCTCTCTTAGCCACAGGTGAAGTCACAGTCCTTACCAAAGCTCCTTTTCTTTTGCGTTTTCTGCTTTGACATTCCAGAATTATTTGCTCATTTTATTTGCTTTTTCATTTTGTCCTGATCCATGCCTGATTTGAAACCTCTGATCTTGGACAAAATCTACCTCTGTTCCCTCTCCCACTTTCACATTTCCCTAAGTCACTTCCTGCACTAAGAAAAGGATTATTGGCTTAGCTTCTAATCGTAAAGCATGCATTATATTTATTTGATGGGACTTGAAAAAGTTTTCAACTGAAATGGCACTTATTTGCTAAATATATTGATTCATTTGAACTCAAATTTTTCAAAGACCTGAAAAACTATCAGCCTGCTCTGATCTTAGATGTATTAAAACTATCACTGTTTCCAGCACAAAATAACTGATTGCTTAGCAAGCTAGAGTAATTTACTGTAAACTTTTCTGAAAGTCTGAGACATAAAGGAAATATTTTAACTGCTTTAATACAATTTTTTCCCTGATTCTCAATGTGGGAAAAATTTCAAAAAGCTGACATTTGTCCCAGCTTGAGGATGAAAAAAATAGAAATCTAGAAATATTTTGCTTAGCAGTAAAGCCAAATGGTTAAGAGCAGCAAAACGCACATATGGCAACAAGATCATCTCCTGTAATTCAACCCATTAGTGCAAAAAATTTGTTCAGACAGGTATAGAGTTGGATTCTCATTTCTGTTTCTGCCAGCCCATTCTTATCCAGTTATAAAAAAAGGTCCTGAAATGCTAACGGCAAATATAGCATATGTTCCCAATAAAAGGTGTCAAAATCTTCTCGCTTCCTTACACCAAATTAGTGTGTGTGTGTGTGTGTGCAATGTACATGTATTTAGGCAAAAGCTGAATCTCTTCTTTACTTTTTTCCTCTTTTATAAAAAAGAGATGTTATTATTTTATTTTATTTTATTTTATTTTATTTTATTTTATTTTATTTTATTTTATTTTATTTTCCTTTCCTTGGTCTGAAATTAAACAACTTAAACAACTTTAGAAATGCCACAGGATGATTGTAATATTTTTACACTGAAACAGAATGAAAATCAGTGTATTCTCTATTTGTGCATACTTCCATTTTCGTACAAGGAAATCCCAGTTTTGACAATTCCTTCTTGTGCAAGGTGTCAATCCCACTGCCTGTGGAGACATTTCTTCATCATGAACCCTAAACACAATCACAGATTAACATCTTTAGTGTCAAAGGGGTTTTTGGTAAGAGTGCTCGTTGGTCAGTAAAATAAAAAAATAGTATTTATTCTATATATCTTAGTCCAACTGCTGGCTTTGTGGACATTTCAGTATCTCCGTCATCATTTCTACATGTTTATCCCAGTTTCCTGTAACACTACTGACGATTCACCTTGACAAAGTTGAAAGTCTTGCTAGTTCAGCTGTCAGATTGCAACATCTGACATATTCTGCATGGGGAAGCTGTGTGACAGGAGGGATGGGAGAGTATCACTGTGGTCTGATGAGGGATTTCGGGTAAGTCCCTTCAACTCTCTGTGCTTCAGATACTGTGATACTAAAGTACTCTGCTGTCTCTCTAAAGTACTTGCAAAGCTGGATACTATTAATGGAGAACATTAAGTAGATCTGGTATAAAGTCATGGTCATTACAGATGGCAGCAGCAGTATTGTTTCCCAAAGGGAATCCTCAAACAAAGTTGTGCTGCTTACAGTAGTAATATTTATCTCCAAGGAAACTCTCATACTTTGGGGCTCCTACATACTCCATCTCCAAGTTTCAGCAAATCCCTGCCTTCCAAACTCTGCACAGGCATTGAAATTGAGCTTTCATTGAAGTGTAATACTAGAATGCATTTATTGCAGAGAAGCCAAATAGGAGAAGATAAAGCACTTGACAAAGTAAGATATGCAGATCGCAAGCAGTACACAATGCTAGGAACACCCCTCAATGATTATTATTATTATCCTATAGAAAGTATTAAAATTCATAAATTATGCTCAAATTCAAATGAAGTTATAGAGCTCTGATACTGTGAAGGAGAGTGAAGTGGCAACTGAACGGTGGTTAGTTCTAGCAACTGAATTTTGTGTATTTACATTCAAAGACTAACCCTTCTTCTGACCTTATATTCTCTGTAATAAACTTCCTGGCCACTGCCAAATTAAAGGCTGAGCTGAAAATAATAAGCCCTTCCTAAGCCCTTTCTGAGAAAATTATCTATCTAACAGAGTAATTTTATTTAAAAAGTAGCTCTGAAAATCACAACAAAAGTGTTCAAACACATTGCCAAATTGTTCCATAGATATATCTCATTTCCTTTTGTTTGTTATTTATTTTCATGTTCAACAGCTTACTATCATTCAGTCTTTGCCCTCAGGTTTGTTTGGGAACACGGATTAAGAAGACTCTCCCAGGAGTAGATTTTACTGTCAAACCCATCAGGATCTGTGCAAATCCATTGCATATGTTTTAGGGGACAAATTAACAATACTGTCTAAGTCTTTTGATAATGCAATAGCTAGCAGGTATGCATAAAGAAAAAACCACAAGCAGTATCTGACTGACATTATTCAGAGTCAGAAAATGGTTATTTAAGAAAATGTTACCAAAGTTTGTCTGATTTTTAATGCCTGAGTTCACAGAACAGCTATGAGAGTAAATGAAATTTTTCACAGGATATAAAATTTTTGTGGGCAAGAGGTTAGAATGACAAACCGCATGTATTTTCTGAGATTGTGTAAGATTTTAACTGGCAGAGATGACGTATGTTACTTCTACCTTACATATGCATCTACCTCTAGCTTTGCTCTAATTCAGCTTTTGAATTGCTATGTGCCTTAAGATTTTAGAAGATTGTCTGCAAAAATGTTTTGAAAAGACTCCCAACCAAAATGGTCTCAAATGTATTCACCACATGAAACCAAGCAGGCGAGAGAAAATGACCACAGGAACAGTCAATATTCAGCCTAATTTTGATTTCCTTTTTGTAAACAAAGCCTCTTCTGACTAAGAATGTCAAGAAATATTGTCATTGGTGCAATAGTAAATCACTGTGAAGGTATTTATATAACCCAGGTCCCTGACTCCTGCTCTAGCCTCTGGACCATGCCAGTTCAATGTCGTTCTGCTTTCTCCTGTTTTTTTCAGAGAGCATCAACTGTGTTTTGGCTTGCTTCCCAGACAATGTTGTTCCAGAGCAGAGATTCTGACCCTCACTAGAGACAAAAACATTTGAAATAAAAACAAAAAAGAGGTAGAAAATAAAACACTGGAGATGCAGGCACAATAAGAAAACTGTGGGTGGTTTGAATGGTAGACCTTACCACAAGTATGACCTCTAAACTTGTGTCAGACTTGCACACCTCTAAAATTTGGTTTTGTTTTTCATGGTCATTTCTTATCCTTCGGATGTCTTGGCTTTGAATACCAAATATTCTTAAAGACAAAAAATCTTTACAGCTCCCTAGGATTGGTTAGGGTTAGTGGTCACTTGAGTTAGTGGCAAAGGCCCTTATAGTAGCAGATCAGAGGTACTTTGAGGGGTCTGCTGAGTCTAGCCTAGCTAGGCTTTACCAAAAATGTACCTATCTTTTCAAGTGCCTGTCTTTGGAAAGACATTAAGCTAGGTGCTTAAGAAACTCTTCAGTTCAAGCTGTTATGTGGTTGAATTTACACACTTGGAAGCCTAGGGCAGTCTGGGACTTCGGTGAAAGTTCGATGCCATTCAACTACAATTTATGGACTAAATCAAATGATTTTTAAAAGGATTAAATGTGTTCCACTCATGTCAGGAAGCAACAGAGAGGAACTCACTCCAGTGAAAAACACTAAGAAGCCCCTCAGACAAGAAAAGTCGGTAAAATTGGTGTGAGGGATGGCCTTCAAATGACTTTTAATGGAACCCCATAGCTGATCCAGCACTAGGAATAACTATGAGCCATTTTGTTTAACCTATGAAGGTACTGTATATATGTCTGTATTAATTGTCATCTCCATCAAAACATGCCTGATGGCACTGCCAACATTTTGAAGCATGCACATAGGAATCAGACACTTCCAAGCCTTTGCCCTTTGCTTTTGTGAAACTGATGTTAGTATCACCAGTATGAAAGAGAGAGATGGTGTAGAACAGCACAGTCTACGGCCAACTCAAGTGCACTCAGGCTCTTAACCTGTGCATTTGTGTAGGAGGATTTGAGTCAGATGAGTATTTTTAAATTTCTGATTGCTGGATATCAGTGTGGCATGGAAAGGCATTCAGTGTCTTGGCTTTGTTTCTTAATTAGGGAATATAATCTGATTTTAAAAGTAATATCAGCAGGAGACTGAATGCTGTGAAATTAGTCCCCTTTATAGGGTAGACAAAGGCCCCTGCTTAAAAGAGAACAACTCCAGACTGGAGAATGGGCTGGCTGAGGAGTGTGATAACTTGCAAGGAACAGTGCCGTTGGTTCTCCTCCTCACAAGCTGTACTGTCAGTCCTCCATTTTCCACCTCTCCCTTTTTGTTCATTCCAGCTGTTGAATTTCACCCTTCCTCGGTGCCGTGAGTCAATCCCCCCAGTTCCCTTGTGCAGCCTTTTGTGTTTGTTGATGGGATGCTGCCATCTCCTCCAGTATCCCTATCTGCAGCCAAGCCCTCCAAACCTGCCTCTCCACCCTCCCGCTCCACCAGCCCCTTGCTACCCCTTACCCTGGGCTGTCGGCATAATGAGGGCTTGATTTCAATACTTCCCCTCATTTCTCTGTTCACTGCTCTGCAGGTTAATGCAGATTCCAAACTTCAACAAGCAGCTGTTAAACATGTCATTAACACTGCTTCGGCTGCAAATGAAACTCTGCTATTGGGATTATTCCGGGAGCTATAGTTTTGTGATGAGCTTTGTCAATCACAGCTGACCTGCTGTGTACAGAATGAAACTCAGATTATCTTCTTTCTTCCTCAGACTCTTGTCATTTTTTCACAAAGAATTACTATTCTACTCCCCGAAAGATTGATTACTTGCACAAATAAGAGAGTCTGAGACATTAATACAAAATTCACAGGCTTTTCTTTATCTCAAACCTGCAACTCCCTCTACATTTCCTCCTGGTAATTATATTAGAATTGTGTACACTAGGAATTGCCATCTGATTATTATGAAACTAGTTTTGTCATGACAAAAATGAGCTTAAGTCTTGTTTTTTTGGAAAATGATCAGTACAGTGCACTGGATGAGAGAGAAGGAGATTAAATCCAACTTGCTTTCATCCATGAATGCTTTCATCTCTTTTTCAAACACAGGAAATGATTACCACTGCTATAAGCTGCAGTTCATATGAGTGAAAAAGGATAAGAAAATATTGAAAATTCTGTAACCAACAGTAGGACATAATATAGGTCCCTGGTACCCACTGAGAGACATGTACTTTATTTTTCTATTCTGGCAATGTCAAGGGTTTCACATTTTGAGAGTTCCCTTCTACTGAGGTGTCACTAAGTACTGGAGAATATGTTAATTAATTTGTCATTTCTCCAGGTTAGGATTTTCTTTTATTGTAAGAAAGTAAAATATTTTTAAAAATTTCACTTAAATAGCATGTCCTCATCAGTCACTTAATGAACCCTACTCTTCTTTCTTCCAGTAATTCTGGAATTGTTGAATATCGCATAACTTAGCCCAAGCTGTCCTTTTTTTCATAGTTCTTGGAGAATATTTGAAATTAGGAAACATTTAACATTGGTCTGTGAGGCTGACTTCAGTTCTTTCATGCCCTATTTTTAATACATATATCCAAATATTGATTTGATTTGCTTTTAATTTCAAAGGTGAGGAAATTGCTTGCACAGCATTTTGTCTTTTACTGGAGCATCAATCCCAATGAACTCTTCCCCTCCCAAGATATGAAACTAAATACTTGGAATCAGAAGCTACTTTGGAGAGAAGATAGATTTAAATTTGAGCTCACCTCCTCTAATACTGCAGTCCAGTAAACAAAACCATTTCAAGTTTCATTGCCTTTGCCCAACAGATTTTCTTTTGCAAGCCGTGTTAAACTTCTGCTGAGAAAATATCTCCTGGTATTATTTCCTTCAAATCTCCATTTAAAGAATTTCAGTTTATTAAATGGTATGTTCAAGTCAGAAAGAAATTCAAACCCTCCCTGGCACCTAAGCCAGGGAGCTGCTAAATGTAAGGACATGTTCAAAGTCAGATCATCACTTCATGAATCATGATCGCACCCAGAAAAAGTGAAAAAAAGACTGAGAGGAGAGAGAACATGTTTCAGGGAGAGAGGAAAGGAGCCAGCAAGAAAGCAGCAAGCACAAGGGCTGAATCAAAGGGTGAGACCAGGATGATGAAGAGCAGTGGGCTGGTGAAATCTGGGTACCTTTTCACTCTGTGAACTGGAACTTGAGCTGCTAATTTTCTTCTCTTTTAACCCTTCTGTCTAGAAGAGAATGAAAGAAGGATGTGAAGTGTGGAGTGAGTGACAAAATGCTCACCAAACAAAACCCCACAATTATTAGTAATTGAATATTTCATATTTTGAGTCATTCAAGCTCTATGAGCCCCAAATAGCACTTTTAAGTATTCAATTTTTTTCTCCATTGACTTTAATTAAGTTTGCCCCAGGCTGGCAATCCTGATGAACGTGGAAAAGATTTTTTATAAAGGAGTAAGCTTTCTAACAGTTCAATTTTTTTCTTTCTGAAATCATCCAGCTGTTATTTAAACTCAAACTCGTATTATGTCATCAGGTACAATCTTAGAAATATAAAATACAGATATATTAAACTACTGCACCATAAATATTTTCCACTTGGTGACTGTGAAAATTACCATATTATTTCTTGATTTAGATATGCCTGATGAAACCTAGTATTAGTGATAAGTGACTGTATGTATGGTAGCTTCTTTGTAGGGACTAGAATCAAATGCTTTAATGATAGGAGTCACATACATATCTGCATTAATGTATCCAGTCTCACATTTTCTTCTTCTCTATCACTTAACCACAACCTTACTACAACCTTAAGAGAAAAATATCCAAAACGACCATAGGGTAAGAGCATTTGGAAGCCAGTCTTCCCCATTATCAGTGACATTCTTTTGCTGGCATACAGTGAATTTATTGTGTCCTCCAACTGTTGAACTCACTGACTTAACTGCTCTTGATGGCAATGCACTCCTGTCACAGAAGCCATACAAATCCGTGCTGACTGCATTTATCCCTCTATCTGTCACCGAAATACAGCCAGTTTGGTGGCTGTGATCTTTCCCCTGAGATGTTAGATATTCCAGTGTTAAAGTATGGCCTTAGAGCACATAGGGGTCTTACAGAAGCAGTGACACAGATATATTGAAAAAGAACTTTCTTCATTTCAGTGAGTTGGATTTACTGTCTGGATTCTCTCTCAATACTACCTGCTGTAACTGTTGGCTTCAGTCTAGCTGTATTGATTTATACTGGTGGTGAGCTAAGGTTTAAAAAGCACCATGACCTGGAGTGCTAAAAAACCTACAATTATGACAGAGTGAGACATCAAGGGGAAGTAATCGCTGCAGTCACGCAAAGCTCGCTGTAGACACCAAGGGCGGGCTTTCATGTGGTTACTGGGACAGTGCCAATCCCAGTGCTAGGGAAATAGATGGAATATCTTTGGGGGTCCTAGAAACCCCAAGCTCCCCAAGAGTTCAGTAGTAATGGTGTAGAGGTATATGTTAGAAATTGAGCCTTTGGGTGATTGAGAAATTCCAGGCACAGTGTAATATGCTTAGGGCTTCAAAGGTGGTGCTAAGTGACTGCTTATCCTGGTGACTGTCCTGTAATTAACAGGTAAGCCTCTGCATCTTGCAGCACAAAACGCTTGCTATGAAGAACTATTTTCTCCCATAGCCTTCAAAGTTATTCTTGTTTTACCTAGGTTTTTTGTTGAGATAGTTCAGGAAATAAAAGGATATTCTAGGCTCCTCCTGAGATGCTTGAACATTACATTAGAGCTAATCTGAACTCTGCCCCTCTACTCTTTTCTATTTCAGTCCATCTGCTGCAAAGCTTCAGCTCTTTCCAGTTAAATGACATGGCATGTCAGCAATCACTTCCTCTGGAGATCAACATCAAACCAAACTCTCTTCATTTCTGACCATATGGAACAGCTTCCCCGTGGGCTTCTGAGACTATGGATGTTTTTTATCCTGGTATTTACAGAACTGGACTTGCCTTTTCAATCTTTCAGTGACCCTTTTGGCCAGATTTATGCCTGACTATGTTGAGGCACTGACTCACAAAGGGGGAAGGCATATTTCGTCATAACCTAGCAGAACTATCTGCAATAGTGCCGCTTACTAAGTGGATCCTGAATCACTGACTCCTCCAGAAATTGCCAAAGCTTTTGCTGCCAGAGCTTTGTAACAATGAGCCAGGCAACCAGTGGTAGGACATTGGGATTCCAATATGTGGGCTGCATGGGCTGGCTAAGCAAAAACTTTTTGCACAAACTTATATGACTGCTTCTCTTGCTGATGTGGGAGTAATCACAGTATAGCTGTTGGGGAGGTGGGGGTGGTCTTCTGCTACAAATCCTGCTTTGTGCTGATGCTGCATTAGTAGGATAGAGTATTAGTAGTAGTGAAAAGCAGAATCAACTTTGAGTGGGTGGCTTTGCAGCTTATCCATATAAACTCAATTTCGTCTGTGTACCAGTCTGAGCTGATATCCATATTGCAGCTAATGCTAATTAATTTTCATAACAGGCAAAGTGGTCACTCCAAACCCAACATTTGGCTGCCTTGTTTTGGACTTGTCTGTGCCAGACTGTGGGTATTTTGCTCTGGAGTTCTTGAACATGAAATTCCAAAGATGAATATGAAAGTTGAGTATGAAATCTTCACCTACTATATATTTCTGAATGTTTTTTAAAAGACTTTATTCATGGAAATAGGGCTAGTTTCTTTCCTATGGCCAAAAGAGCAGGAGTTAGGTGGTCCCAAAGCCTCCCTATCCCTCTTTTAGCATTAGGGAGACTGAACATTCAATTTCTCATCTTTGCCCACCTCTAAACTTTTGAGATTTAGTGGCATAGTCAGCAGCAACATAACTCATCCCATCTCCTGTATACTAGGGGGGAGACCAACATAAGAATCTGAGTTTCTGTTGAGCAAGCAGAATTTAAATGGCCCTGCCCAGGCTGCTGACAAAAATAGATACAAATACATTCAGTGTAAGAAAAGGTGGAGGTTTTTTTTCTTTTGCCCCGTGCTGGTTTTGGAATATTTGGAGTTACCCACACCTACAGATCTCATCATACCAAAATTACAAAATGCAAAATTATTTTAATGTTTTCTATGTCAAAACAGAGCATATTAAAAACAAGTCACAGACAATTCTTTTCCTGTAAAGGTTAGGGATTCTCAATGTACATTCAGAGCCATACACGCAAGTGCAAATAAGTCAACTACCACAGCTATTTAATCAGGAGCATTTGTTGATTTGAGCAGAGCCCCTATGCTGTGAAATGAAAAAAGAAAACCAAATTTTCTTGAGCAATCTTGCTGTTCCTGCTTCAGGTGCTAGGCCATTTCACTAAAGCAGCTCAGACGAGAATGTCATTAGTTCCTAAGCCCCAGGTGAATTTGCCACTGTTCCACATGATTAAGCCAGATAATTGTGTGTTGATAGCGAATGTGGTTGGTGAAATACAATTTCTAGGACCTTCCTAAACAAACACAATGTAGAAGTGAGTCAAAGTGCTGTCATTTCAGTCCTTTGTCACAGGCTTTGCACTTGCAGACATCTCTGGTGAGGACTGGCGAATAATTCTGTGGCATGTCACAGTGCTCTTAAAGGTGACCTGGCTCAGAAAGTGCATCATACATCTTTTGGCATGCAGTTTAGGGGAAGAGGGGGGGGAAAAGGCCTGGCTAATGTGCCCAAGAGCAGCACAGACTTCTAACATTAGTCCATTTTAACTATGCATGCTGGAGTTTGCTTTGTCTTCAAATAACTTTACAATTCCAGACAGTACTTTCAGAAGTGATTAAAATGCCACAGTAATATGCAATTATATATCCTGAGAAGGTAGTTACTGAAAACTTTAAAAAAGCTATTTTAAATAGTGTTTCTCTATCAGGATGATGCAGACCCAGTAAACAAACTTTGGGACCCATACCCTGACTCTACTGACTTTTTCTGTGACCTTGACTGGGTAAAAAGAGATTTGATTTTTGACGCTGATCCTAGAAGAGGTAGAACCCTATACGTAAATTATTCTTTTTCTCAATTAAAGGTAGATATGCAAAGGGAGTGATAGCTTTAGCAGCCATAGTACTGCCCCTTTGATCTACCAGCAAATTGTTTCTGCCCTGGTGCATGGTGAAACTCAGCTGGGGACTGCCTTGGCTGAAACACAGCTTCCTTTGCCCCCAAAGAAAGGTGGTTTTTCAGCATATTTAGTTCTCTGATACTGTCTACCACATGGCTCGCCAACATTTGTGCAAAACATAGAGGTCAGAACAAACATGCTTAGGACCTTGGAAAGGGAGAAGGGGAAGGCAGAGGGGTTAATTATATTTCCACTGCTGCCAAAAAGCAGTTCTGATTTCATTTGTAAAAAAGAATGGCTCACACTCAAACTAGCATTGTGGGGAATACATATTGTAGTAGCATCCTCTGATAACTATAGATGAAAGTGACAGTAGAGATGAAGGGCATTAGTTGACTGATTTAACACACTCACTGCTGGTTGTAAAAAATCTAAAGTGAGAAACTCTTAATAAAGGAATCGATTTTTACAAAAGGAAACAAAAGAAAAAGAAAGGAACATAAGAGAAGCTAGCTGAGATTTTTTTTTATCTACATAC